>OY848924.1:4662841-5165341 GCA_963693285.1 Xestospongia muta
ATGAAAATACCCTAGTTATGATGGCAGCTATGCCACAGCTATGACAATTGACAATATAGTTTAACCACGTCATAATGAATATGACATAAACTATTTTTTCTTGATAATAACATTGCTTTTAGGATATTTGTTAGTGAAGTCATTTGAAGATACAACAGAAATAGCTCACAGTCAAATGATGATGAGCAAGCAAATAATTAGATGATATGTGAGTATCTGTCAAGTATGCATAGCTACAAGGAGATTTTCAGAACAGATAAAAAGTGAAATTACCATAACTTTAGAACAAAATATTATTATGAACAGACAAACTGACTGATAGAGCAAATACTATATCCTTTGTCCATACACAGTGCAGGTAAGAATTAACAATGTTTTAAATTAATGCATGTAACATAAAAGACAAGGATATTCCATTGTATTGTTATAGATGTCATAGAGGTAGTGATAAGGCTGTTAGTAAGAACACTTAATTGTAAGATTTGGTAACTTATAGCTATTGATAGTTGCTATTGTTAATAGAACACATGTACAAACTTACATGAACATGATTTGTAAGAAACAATGAAATGAGTGGCAAATATGAAAAGACTAACTAATTTTACAACTTTATAGACCACATTTCCATAGTAACAAACAGAACCATCTTATTAAAAATCAATGGTATATCCCAGAGCATCTTTCTGTTGTGTGGTCTTTAGGACCCAAAGTGAAAAAATTTAATTTTATTACTATGAATTTAAAAATAAGTCATTGTTATAGTGCCAAATAGGTGATAGATCTGACCTGACAACAAACTGAGACAACTGGATGTAGAGTGAATCATGGGCACTGATACATATCATTGATTTTTATAAAACTAAGCATCACATCATAATATACTGACAAACACCAGGATGATTATGTGTGGTATATCAGTGATCATGCATTTATAATTATAAGTACAACTAACTTTATTATTTTCCTTTTCTCTGTCTCTGTCTCTCTCTCTCTTCCTCTCTCTCTCTCTCTCTCTCTCTCTCTCTCTCTCTCTCTCTCTCTCTCTCTCTCTCTCTCTCTCTCTCTCTCTCTCTCTCTCTCTCTCTCTCTCTCTCTCTCTCTCTCCTCTCTCTCTCTCTCTCTCTCTCTCTCTCTCTCTCTCTCTCTCTCTCTCTCTCTCTCTCTCTCTCTCTCTCTCTCTAGTATGTAATTAGGGGCACAGATCTCCAGAGATATTACTACAATCTTTTTATAGTAAAGCAGTAGATAGATGGAGTGTAGGATCTATTGTAGCTGAAATGTACATTGGAAGAGAAGTAAGCATGTAACACAGTTTAATCAAGACCTTGTATTATTCTAAATTTAAAAATTTGTAGTTTTGTTTTACTATGAAATATCTTTAATAGAGCTGTTTGTTATGTGTGTTGTTAAGTATGAAGACCATACATAATAAATCCATCTCTTTTTTTGTTCATTTTTTTATGCTGTCTTGTCTCTCTAATAATAGTAATAATAAAGTTGTCAAAAGCACAAATAATTTATTTGTGATCAGTGATTACTTCAGTAATCACTTTTTTTCATTTTCCTTTGCTGAATGCCTTTTTGAGTTCAAACTAAATTCAATTGATCAATGTTATGAATTTTTCTATTGATGTACTAAATAACACTTCTTTTTGATGAGTATGTTCTGAAATTATATTCTCACAATTAATAAAAACAGATCTTAATAATTATTTTTATGTAATTCTTTATTCTAATCATTATCATGTTTAAAGGAAAAATAAAGGATGTCATATGTTCAAAGACATCAGTACTAATCTTGACATTATAGATCTTAAGTAACTGCATTACTATTAAGATGCTTTATAATATGACACATGTATTTGTAACACCTCTTACAACATCCCATTATACACATCATGAATGTGCTCACTTGTATCATTTGTAAATGAAGTGAGGAAGACCCAGTATTTAGAGATCATTGAAGTCCCACCCATTTCACATCATGCCATCATGTGATAATAACTTATATACCATATACAAAGTACTTTGCAAAGACATTGACAAGGAAGGTTCCAGATTGAACGGTGTCTGTCATCCAGTTGATGTAAGTAAATAAAGTGCTGTTTTTTTATTGTTAACAGTGTTCCTACTTTTTAAAAACTTAAAATATTATGTTATTATTAATGTACTAGTATGTGTCAGCATCCAAGCACTACTCATATAGTCATCCTCTCCTCCTAGTGGTAAATGAACAAAGGGTTTGGTCAGTATATAGCTCTTGTTTAGAGAAATACTCTAGTGAACAATCGGTGCCACATGCATAGGCCTAACATTTTTAAAGTTGCTGACTCCACCAAAAGTTGCACAACAATGACTATTTTATTCATGCACTGCAGGTTTTTATTCATAGATTATGCACCAAGATTGAGGTAGTATATGAATTTTACATTGTTGGTTGCATGCGCAGACCAGATGTACATAAACTACACAAGCTCACTGGAATGATCCAAGATTAGTATATTTTGATCTCTAGCACATAAACCTTTAAAAATTACATGTTAAAGTGCATGGTCCAATTATACAAATGGACCAGATCTAAAGCTTGAACTATCTTGCAAATGTTTGATTTAAATTTCTGCTCTAGATATGTTGTGCTTACGCTTTGTGTATCAAGATCTGCTTAATATAACTTTAGCTAACATATAGAGAATATTGACATTTTTTAAACAGTAGAAGAAATAATGGGCTATGCTAGTCTCTAGTTCACTGACTGGACCTGACCTATCCATAGCAGTAGATGCTATATATTAAACTTGCCATGTTAATTTGTGCTCTATCCCTTAAACACTAAAACCATAAGCTCAAAATTAATAATCAAGCCAGAGATGCATTGTCTATTAAGATCCGTTGGCCCAGTCTGGTTAGTGAATTAGATATCAGCATTAAAGTGTATGACGCTCTTTTAGTATATAACATCACCTGCAGGAGTGTGTAATTAGCCTAGTTTTTAGGACGGTTTAGGGGTGGAGTTAGGTACTTCATTGGCCCCACTGGTTCATCCATGCGCGCCGTATATATGGCAAGAAATCAGTAACAAAATATAAATGTAACGATGTAGATTTAAACAACGTACCTAAGGTGTTGTGTTTACATCCTTCTGTCAACTCTGTGTTATAATTACGGCGGCCTATACGTCTTAAATGTCCCACTTATCTTCCGTACGACGGGCTATACTTTCTGCATGGGGTTTGTCAATAGATCAAAAAGTGTTACTAACGCTCACCGTAATTTTGACTGTCCTTCTAAGCTGAGGTACGTCAAGACTATACTTAGTCTTTTCGCATTTGGTTGTCTGCAAATTAACAAAGAAAACAACAGAACTGGTCCATAAACTCTAAACGTACTCTTAACGTAGGACTAATATCGTCGTAAAAGAAATAAAAAGTAATAAGAAAAGTAAAAATACAGTAATGGCTGTATTAACAACCTTTCTCTCCATCACAGCATATCCTTTATTACGCCACCAAGAATTACTCTAATCTCTTTTCAAAATTGATATTTATGGCAACGAAAATGTGTGGGTGTGTAGTGATTAACCCTTTATCTACTTCATAGCGACACAGTCGCGCCCCACAAGATCATATTCATCATACATATATATAATTCATAGCATGGATCAATGATTAGAGAATGCATGTGAAAGCGAAAAAATAGTAGATTCATTTATGATATAAAATCTGGATTAATTGTGTTTACAAATGACCATTATGAATGAATGTCCATTCTGCCCTCAAGAAGGGCAATTTCAATTAAAGCTTCATTGATCTCTACATGAGCTGGATGTCTGGAGGCATATCATAATCTATGGAAGCACATGATACCTGATTGAAGCATGGAAAATTAAGGCAACAGTTTAGCCAGTCCATGATTTGGCATATGGCTTGTTAAGTTTGAGGGCAATCATATTTGTCAGTTCTTGTACCAACTCTACCTATACTACCTGAAGATGTGAAAATAAGTGACATGGTGTGTAACAGCATGTTCTATCTCCCTTACTCTCCGATCATATATAGGCTTTCCTTTTATCGTGTTCATTACTTCTGTAATAGGTTTCCAGGGGTAGAATTTGATATGATTGTACGTGCAAAGGGATTGAATATCCTAACATCAATTAAAACACATTATCTATCATTCCCTCAAAATTCCTGAGCTTTCATGTCCAAACATGGCCACTCTTCTCTGTTTGCAGTCCTTTAAGGCCATGTCTTCTCCATGAAGTACTTGTAGTTGAGGCTCAAATCCAACATTGTGGAATTATGAACTAGCCTCATTGAGTCAGATAGAAGGGAACCTCCAGAGAAATAATTCAATGCATGATTGACTGTAAATTGCTTGTTGTACATATAGTCAGTAGGAAGCAAAGCAGGACGCAATCCATAGCACAGTAGAGAGCATCTTTAAGGCCTCTTTGTGTAGGGCAAAGTTGTGTTGAGCAATTAGTAAAGCGTAAGCCAATCAGACACTCCTTTTTCTTTTGCAACTTCCACAGCACATTTAAGTGAAGTAGGAAACAATGCAAATAGTTTAGTTGCAAACATTGTTTGTACCTCTCTCCTCTCCTTTTAATCTTCTTTCTTGGCATCAATTTGACCACAGATTGCTTCATAATGAAAGTGTTTTGCTAGCTTTTCTTAAAAGGTTGATGATATACATGGGAGCAGTAATGTTTCTAAAATAGTTATATTGGTTCCAAATTTGAGCTTGGTTCAACTCTAAATGTTAAAAATGATAGTCCTTTTATTTACTTTAATGTTACGTTATTTTACTCAAGATGATGTTACCATGATAAGAACATACATTTCATCTATTTTGTTAAATACAGTGATATTATATATATATATATATATATATATATATATGGGTAGTTATATAGAAAACACATTTTGTTACGTAGTGTATAACTGATATATGTATATTTATATCTAATGATCTATTAGAGCTCAAATCATTAGTACTAACCCTCTCCTATGAATGGCAGCTCAACTTACAGGGAGAAAGCAGGAAAGAATTGTAAGTTTATCAATAAATATTACAGTATACTACATGTGTTAGTTTAAAATAGAAAACATTATATATTATTACTAAGTATGGTAACACTGAATATGTAGAGATAGGCACAGAAAAATGGCTAGCAGATTCAATCTATTATATTATATTGTGAAGTAACTGTTAAGTTACCTCGTTGGTTTGTTTCAGCAGCTACTTGCCATTATTGATTATGTTACAGCTAGTAAGTTCATTGATAATGTTATAAAGTACTACTAAAATAGAGAACCGGGAACTAGCTAAACAATCAAATTGTTCCTCTTCTCATTCTTCTTTTATGTACTAGCATAATATTGTGTGGATTTTTTCTAATGAGTCTATTATGATAGAAAAGAGTACTTGGAAATAGACTCCACAGCTTCTTCATAACTCACATTGTTCAAGTGATATATATAGTCTCACATAATAAATGTAGTTGTGTATGATTTACAATGACTTGTTTTCCTGTTATATAGGACTATGAACATTTTGAGTATTGGGTTGGAAAGAAAAAAATACATGACTTTCAGAAAGGAGCAAACATAAATAATTGGCAATATGTAAATCCTATTAATTTACCTTTAACCTACTATTATTATTTGCAATTACTAACTTAACAATTAATTCAAAATAATATTGTAGATTTAATGAGTGTTAATTATTTTTCCCAAATCTAATTAAAACTTCAACACTTACGCAATTTTTTAATTATTATTCTATTTGTTAAAGTTACTGAATTAGTGTCCACAATTAATAACATACATGATCTTTACATGTAGTATTTTTAATATTGTCTTATAATTTAATTAGATGAAAACATATCTATGTACACACAATACAAACTATTACTTTTCATTGATATGTATCATTAATTAAGACATTACTATCACACAAAATAATGTAATTGGATTTTTTTCATATATTTAAATGTCTTTGTTTATCAAATAGATTGTTTGGGGTGTTGTACACATAAATCATACTCATCATACTGATGCTTACATCTATGATTGTAACACAATAGTACAACTCTTAGAAAATGCAGGAGCTACTCCTGATTATGTAAGTGTATACATGTATGTAGTTGAGGTCAATGTTGGAATAACTCAAGTGTTTGATTTTTACATTGATATTATGCACATGTACATACTTACATTATTATGTCTCCTATTTCTTGCCTAAGTCCTTATACACATAACAATACATGTAATGGGTAATTATTATGACATTTACTGATATAATTGTTTTGCACCTATGTTCTGTTTTTTTCCAGATTATGTTTCCTTTAATATTAGTTTCTATAGCTAGAAGCTATAAATTTAAGGCATTAGATTAAAACATGTCACGTACAACTAAGGTACAACAATGAATTGACTTAATAGTGCATTTGCAATGAAATGTTGATGGATTGACTTAACTATTGTATTGCACAGAAGTTACACCAAGATTTTTTTGTTCACAAGTGTTATAATAATGCTACTAGTTTTGATGTTATATTGGAGTAAACATGTGAGCATCTGTCATTACCTTATCTTCCACTTGGTTAGAAGCCTAAATTGAACCACATAAATATTAGGAGCTGTTTAAATAATGTACACAGTAATGATTTTAATAGAGAAACTATAGGTTTTCATTTGATCTACATGTAGAATAGTGTGAAATTATCTTTGAGATTAGGGCCATAGCATTTTAAAGCTTATGAATATTTATAACATAGTTTCTCCAATGAACTACTAGAGCAGTTGTTATAAAGTACATGTATTTAAAAGATGACAAATTAAGATATTTGTTATGCATGTCACAATTACCTGTAATTAAACTCAACACAAGTACTTGTATATACTGTTGTATTTATTATGATGTAAATTATCTTTATTTACTCGTTATGATTTGTTAGAATGAAATTATGTTAGCAGCTGCTGTAAGTGGACATTTAAATAAAGTGAAAGAAGCTATAAAGAAGAATGCTAATATCAATGAACAAGACCCAAATGTTAGTTATACCTTATTATAATAAATGAGTCTTTTTTTAGTAAAGAATCTAAATTTGTTCATAACAATATTAAATTTTCAGGAGAAGTCACATATACAAAACACAGTGAAAAGTAATTTTTGACATCTAAGGAGATATACTGTATACATCATCACATTGTAATATAGGAATTCATATGATGATGAAAAAACTAGGATAGTGAGAGTATTTGTGTATAGATACCAACAATTAAAAACCAGATTATGATACTCAGAGCCACAGTGCAGTACAAGAATCCACAATCCAATTTATAGCTTTACCACTATTTTGAAATAGTAGTAGTCATACTTTCATTTATATTCTTTGCTGTTTTATCATCAGGATCTGAATACAGCTTTGCATTATGTTTCGTGGTTTGGTCAAACTGAGATAGTTCAGTTTCTCTTACAATCAAAAGCAGATCCCAACATTTGCAACAAGGTTAGTGTGTATTTTTGTATGGTTTGTATTTTATTTGTTATCTTTATTACATGTACATATATGTAGTACTACCTGTCTAGTAGGACAGGACATAGGTCAATGCCAATGTGACAAGTGCTTCCTTTTCACTTCATCCAATTTTTATGAAATCTGAATGTGTGATTTTGACTCTACCACTTTTACCAATAATTAAGAGTTTTGTAGAAACATAAATCATAATATGTCTTTAACATAAAGTACTTGTTAAAAAGTAGCTGTCTATTTGGATGATGCCATTTTATTTCATGAATTGATGATGATGATGTCTTTAATTACACTTGTAAAGCAATGCAGTATTTTTATGAAACCTTTATGAATAATTAATAGTTTAGTGGAAACATAAATTATATTGATTATGTCTTTAATTCCACTTGTAAAGCAATACAGTGTTAATCTCATTGCTTGTACTAGTGGTTTCATTACCGCTTCTTGTTTGGCTTTAATACTTTACATATTTATTATTAAAGAGAATGAGGTAACAAAGGCAAGATGTTTGCAATTTCAAATGCTATTTACATATGTAGTATCTTCAATGCTTAATAATAAGATTTCTCTATCCCTTTATCATAACTACTTTGAACTACAGTTTTCAATAACAATGAAAACAATGCAACACTAGCACAACCAAAGTATCTTAAGATAATTTCACAATTTTCATCTTGTTTTAACTATAACATGTGGTACATTTTATCATAGGTATGCATTGTAATACTGTGATTATTATGTAGCCACTGTTAAAATTTAATGCAGATTTCAATATTTGCGACATGGTCAGTATATATTGTGTGTAGAGATTACTCCATGTTACTAGCTTTAAGTCAGTATTAACCTATATCTTTGTTTGCTTACCATATTTCTTGTTATAAGGAATGAAATAGTACTGAATTTATCTCTTCCACTTCTATATTATATATTATGAGTTCCAGCTGATGTTTATTTTATTTAGATGTAGTGAATGGAGCCATGTGTTAGTATACATCCTTAATCTAGTAAAATGTGTTATTGACTCTTGGAGACTTGCATACAATTTATGATATATATGATTGTATTATATATAAATGTTGGAACTCCATGCTTTATTGAAATGGCTTAAAGTTTAATTATTCAGTTACATTGAGTTTGTGGATCAACAATTTAAAATATGTTTTTTATGTGAGATTGGTCACTTCTGTAGACGCTTAACATTACAATATATTAACTATTAATGTGTGTTATATGAAATAAACCTTAACCAATCCTATAATTGTTTTGAAACAAATATGTATGTCTATTTCTATATATGTCCACTTTAACACGTCTATTATTATTATAAAACAATTTATTTCATTTTGTAGTGGGAACAAAGTCCACTTCATATAGCATACTGGTATTGTCACCATGGCAGTGTTAAGGTCTTGTGTTTCTTTGGAGCAAGTGATATGGACCAAGTTAGAAATGTAAGTGATAAATGTAATAATATATTTACTATATATGTTGACATGGACATAGTGATCTTATATGTTATGATATATTATAAACATGACCTAATTATATGTGGGTACATGTCACAGTTATAATATATTATTTATTTTTATAGGATGATTTACTTTTGACTTCTGCTGAAAATGGTGATATAGAAAATGTAACTCAAGCACTTACATCAGGTGCTAATGTCAATATTCATCATCATTGGAAGGTTAGTATACTGATTAACTAGTAATAAATTGCTATTGTTTGTTAGCAACTACATTTTAAAATAATATATTCTATAACAGAAAAGATCAGTCACATGCATTGAAAGATAAAATTTAGGCGAATGAATTGCAGTTTGCCAAATTTGTCAATATTTTCTCTCACCATAATATCTGCCATACAGTACTGTAGTCCAGTTCTTTTCTATCACTTTTACAAATTAATTAGTATATCATATGTTAAGCACTTTAAGGTGGACAGCTTACATGCATAGCATCTTCAACCTTTAATAATGAGATTTTTTTATCAGTTTATCATAACAGATCTCAAGTTTTAAATAATAGGAAAAACAATTACAATACCAACACACCAAAAAGTATCTTAGGAAAATTATTGCAATTTTAATCACATTTGATTTTGATATATGTTTTTTTATCATAGGTATGTATTATAATATTCTTTAAATTTTATGCTATCATAATCAGCCATTAAGACTTGTGTCTATCCTCTAGGATCAGAAAACAGCTCTACATCTAGCTTCAGAAAAAGGTCACTATGATATTGTGCAGCTACTGTTAAACTCAAATGCAGATCCTAATATTAGTGACCAGGTCAGTCAGTGTATATCATGTGTAGAGATTATTACATGTTACCAGATCTAAATCAGTAAATAGTTATAGAATGATATGTTACTAATAAGTGTGGTGTAGTGATTACTACTACATGTTACTAGATTTAAATCAGTATTTCATTGGGCACACAGTTGCAGTGCCTTTATAGGAATGGCCTGGATTGACCATTGAAACATTTGGTAGACAACAATGAATATTTTCCTCAAAATTGGTAAAAAGCCTTTAACTCTTTGCAATACTAATTTTTATGATAATCCCTTCACTATCACTCAGTTATAGGTTAAGACAGGGTTTCTAAGCATTACAGACGCAATTGGTCAAATGTTAAATTTGTTCATCTCTTTGAGTGCTTTATAAACTCACATACTTATGTCGCAGTTTACTATTTAGAACTTCTCTTAGCAAGCCATTTATATGAAAAATTAATATTAACAGAACAAACAAATGAGAACAGAGAATACTATTTCAGTGAATTATAGTTGAACAGAACCATAGTGTCCTACTTCCAATACAAAGAATCCAAAAAAGATTGCAGTAATGACAATTCCATCATCTTTACACAAGAGCACAGGTGGTACAAACCAAGTAACTAAATTGCTTAAATATTTTCAGTGATATATTGTTGCATTCTGTGCCTGTGCTATTATATAGGAAGGTTACAATTGCCATCCCTATTATCTTGTTTGTATTCTTTGTATTAGACTGATAATAGCCATTACTACATTTACTTAATTTTAAAAAGATATTTATATACTTGTAGATATAGAATGTTATTAGAAATATCTATGTTGACTTATTATAAATCTTTTTTTAGTAATGGATTAAACGCATAGTCAGTGGGAGCTATTAGTAGCTGAGAATTGTTATATACATGTACATATCCTTGAAAACATTTTGGTATTCACAGAGATAAACTAGTATGGTGTGCCATTTGTGTGGAAATGTTCTGATTATAGTGGGAGTGGTATCATTAGCATTATACTATACTTTTATATTGCTACTAGACCAGGATCCCAATCATAAATCCTAACCTCTTGATTATAAGAAGCACAGCTAGAAGTGAGCTACTCCCATTTTAATTTTGAGACTGATACATACACTAGACAAGTAAATCAAGCACAAACATGGAAGTATGTGGGTGTTATTAAGAGGTATTGTTAAGAAATAGTGCATAGTTACTGGTATATATTGCAATAACAAATTGCTACTCACCTCATGCTTCAGAGGATGTGTTACAATTCTTATACTTATACTTGTAATAATATAATAATGGAGTTCCAAAGCCTTATTTCAGTAAAGTCATATGATGTTAGTACAGTAGATAATTATTGTAGGTATGCTTCTATAAAATATGTGTGAGCGTGGTTTACAATACTGTGTGTTGTTTGTGTGTCTGTCTATAACAAAACCACAGGCAATTATTGTCATTGTTGTGTATACTTTGTGTTGCATTTTTGTCCTACTACATGTATATTTATGTAGTACTACCTTTCTAGTAGGACAAGATATAGATCAACACTAATGTGACAAGACAATTAACTTATAACGCTTTTAACACCATGTAATTTTTCAGTTAAATATATGTGGGTGTGCCAAAGTTTTTATTTTTGTATCACATCTTTTAATATGATATAGGATTGTCTAATTGTTAATATGACTGGTTTTAGATATATAATGATACCAAAAATTAATCTTCTATGAGTTAAGTAAAGTAATATTTGAGATAAAAAATAGTTCATTACATCAAAACCTAACATTTTATTACTGAACAGTTTTCTCAAACATATTTGCATATAGGTTTGGATTGGTTTACCAAATGTCCACCATCTTTTATCTTATTATCACTACATCTATTGAGCTATAGTATTATACTGTAAATACTGTTCCTTGTTTGTTTACCATATTTACTACAAGGAATGAGATCACATTCAACTTATTGTTCACCTTTTGCATATCATTATATATTATGAACTTCAGTTCTAGTTTATGTGTAATATTCAGTTGTGATAAAGGGAGCCATATGTTAGTCTATAGCCTTAGTCTTAATTTTATTATTAAACAATTTATTTATCATTATTAACACAGAAAACAGTTATCTAATTTATGATATATATTAATGTGTCCTTACATGAAATAAACCTTATTAGTCCATTGATCATTGTGGACCAAGTGTGTACGTACTTATCTATATATGTCCACTTTAACAATTTTAATTTATATTGTTATTATTAAACAGTTTATTTCATTTTATAGTGGGAACACAGTCCACTTCATATAGCACACTGGAGAGGTGACCATAACATTGTTGAGCTCTTGCATTCCTTTGGAGGGCATGCAGATCAAGTTAGAAATGTAAGTGATAAATGTAATAATATATTTACTGTATATGATGAAATGGACATAGTGATCTTATCTGTTAATATATATTATACACATGACTTAATTTTATGTGGGTACATATCACTGTTATATAATATATTATTTATTTTAACAGGATCACTTACTTTTGACTTCAGTTAAAAATGATGATATAGAAAATGTAACTCTAGCTCTTGCATCAGGTGCTAATGTCAATGTTCGTCAACAAGATTTTATGAAGGTTAGTACACTGATTAAATAGTAATAAATTACTGTTGTTTGTTATATTTTCTTTTTGAAGTAATATAGTTTATAACAAAGGTGATTATTCACAGACATTTAAGACATTACTACCACTCACTATTGTAGGCATCATTTCATCTCCAAGGCAACTTAATCTTTTTATTTCTAAACATTTTTAAAATTGTAGTTTAGTGAAAGCATATGATTTTAATGTAAACTAGTGAACTTAAATATCTAGAAGTAATGTTGTCTTTAGTAAATAATATTCATAGTCATTGAATGTCAACCAACAAGTGGCATCGTTATTTCTATTATTAAAATTTTGCTAATCCAATTTTGAGTTTTATCTCTGTGAACACTTATGATAGATGCTTTAAAGAATTATTTGCACAATACTAGTTCACAAATTAAGGAGATTTCAAAAATTTTAGTTAAAAGTGGCGTGGCTAGTAGTAGTTATCATTCAAATATCACAGTATTAATCATGCCTTGTCAGACCATGTGGTGCACTTGTTATACTAATACTTGTACAAATATAATACTCTAATTACCATATAGGGAATAATTTTGGAGGAATAAATATTGGCAAAAATATATAAAATAGATTTTGGTGAAATAAAATTTGCCAATCACATCCTCCTACTACCACACCTCTAAATAAATATTGGAGGATAAACTTTTGACAAATAAAATGCAATTTGCTAAATTCACTGATAATTTCTCTCTCCAAATTACCTTTTGGACAATACTATAGTCTCAGATCTTTCTTATTACATTTATTATTTAATTACTGTTTCAGTGGTATATTCTGTTCACATTGAGAGTGACTATGGTTTAATATAATTGAGTTAAAACAGTATCATCAGCCTAACTTAGGCATGGCATCATGGTTCCAAAGTTTTTGTTAGGCATATTGAAAGTTTTTGTGACTCTTACCATTTGTCTCTTAATACATTCTACTTTTACTATTGAAGGTATTTAAGAGTTTATAAACTTTTCTGCTGAAGCTGGAGAATGCTTGTATAAACATTTGTTAATGGTGCGCAAATTTTGCATGAACATTGGATGTTTTGGTTTATAATGTTCTTAAATAGCTAACACTCTAGTTTCTTGGTAAACTTTGTGGACTTTCAAGGACTTTTAACTGGCACAAACCATTTCTCTATAGCTTATTCTTCGCCAGAGTTTTATCATGGAGTTAGTGATCATTCTCAAAATGAATAGAGTATAATTAAAGATATTGTTTTCTCTCTAGCATGGTTACATGCTTGACAGTTATAACATTGTTTAGGCTGTGTTCATATACATTGACAACATCTATTTTCTCATTAACACTTCATCAGTCTGAACATGACTATTCAAAGCCAAATATTAAGCAATTTAAACCAAAGAGCTTACAAATGTAGCTTCTTCAACTATTAATAATAAGACTTCTTGCTCATTCAATCATACCCACTTAAATTCTCAAGTTTTAAATAATAAGGATAACAATTACAATACAAACATAACCAAAAATATCTTAAGACATTTTTAAGATTGTGATTCATCTTATCATAGGTATGCATTAAAATGTTATTAATTTTTTGTGCTATTATCATCAACAATAAATACTTGTGCACTTCCTCTTTGGTCAGGAAACATCTCTACATCTAGCCATGATAAAAGGTCACTGTGATATTTTACAGTTACTGTTAAACTCCAATGCAGATCCTAATATTTTTGATGAGGTCAGTGTAGATTATTTATAGAAATTACTAATGTTTGTAATTACTAATATTTGTGTACATGTGTTTTGCTACATGGACATTTAATATAGAATGTTTGCAAAAATTGTTAGAAGTAGCCTCATGAACATAAAATTTATGTCATCCTTTAAACACACTTTCCAATATTGGGTATTATCTATCATTAGTACTATATTTCAAAATGACAACAGAAAGGAGGGCATTAATTGTTGATGTTGAATAATATTATGTCATTTATGAATGTTTATTACCAAGATCCTAAACCATGAATGCATTAATATGTAAATGGTAAGTATTACTTTAAATAAACTTATGGTTGCATTGAAAAGACACAAATAATCCTTCATTATTGATATTAATGGACAAAGAGGAATGTCATGGAACCATACAGCAATCTGAATTGTCAGGAACATATATTAAATTCATAATTATGGTTACCAATATAACTAAAACCATTCCCTTAAACATTAAACATTAACATTTATGGTAATACGGGAAATCAAATAGAGCTAGCTAGCACTGTGTAAAATTCAATTAGCCTTTTTCATATTGATGAACAGACAGTGATGTTGTAAGGTCTGGGATGTTTTTGTACATAAAATAGAGGAAACATAGCCTCATAACCATGTATTTAGTAAAGATAAAGATCACCTGGTAACAACTGCTTGCACATAAACATAATTTCAAAGATGCTTTAGATAATAGGATACTCTTGAAGTCATCTACATAATGTTTACAATAAAATTCCTTATGGAAATGTAAGTATAGCTATTAGAAATTTCTACATCAATTTGTTTTTTAAATGTTGTTCTAGTAAATGATTAATGAGCATAGCCAGTGAAAGCTCTCAGTAGTCATGGCCTGTTATAAAAGTAAATTTTCATTACTTATATCAATTTATTAAGTTGTCTGATGGTAGATATTACTGAACAGCATTAACATTGTAATAGTTGTAGTGACAACAATAATAAAATACAACTGATATTTAAAATATATCATTATAAACAAATAAGTAATGTTATTTCTATGTTTTAAGTGTACAAAACGAATTATTGATATTATTAGTGATTAACATTAACAATATCCATTGTGTGAAATGTAACACTTAGTGACAGTAGTAGATGAGAATGTCATATCCTTTGCACAATCAACATTTCTATTAACAGTAATGACAACCTGCTCTGTAACACCTTATAAAATCTGATGGCACATGAACATGGCAGGGAATGATTAGTAAAACTTTCTCTTCAACCTGCACATGTACTTACGTTATAAATAAAGTACTTTATGAATAATAGAACAGAGAATTGTGTACAAACTGTTACATGTCATTTCTGTCCTAACCTAACACATTATAGTGCACTATGATCATAATTAAAGAGTACTTTATAGACTTCCTAACTGCCATCTCAGGCAGACAAAGTGACAATGTTAAAATTATATAATAACTAAAGTCATCAGAAATACAAAAACAGCTCAGGTCAGCAATAATATACCAGATTAGAGACACTAAGCTTGGATACTAGTCTAAAAAGTCAATGATGATTACAACATGTGTATTATGACTGCTTACTTACTTAATTTTGAATTGAGTCCTTTAATTGAGTCTTTTGATGCCCTAGCCAGCTTAGTGACTTAATATAAATGTCATTTTATGACATCATGTGATGAGGTACAGCTAATAAGTGGAGTTTGTTAGTAGCTTGTAAGTACATTTTAGCTACTGTTTATAGTTTATATTAAGTGTACATTGTTGTAATCAAATCAATTTTCCGTTTAAATGACAACACCTCTATATAGAAACTGTTACCAATGATGTATGTTCATTTTAGAACCTGAAGGTCTGGGATGTTTTATACTTAAAATAGAGAGAACATAGCCTCATATCCATATATTCAGTGAAGATAAGGATTACCTTGTAACAACTGATTGCACATGAACATAATTTTGAAGATAATTAGAAAATAGGATACTTTTGAAGTCCTCTATGTAAAGTTTACAGTAGAATTACTTTGATTACAAATTTTACAGTGAAATGACTGTTTGTTTTCCATTACAATATCATATATTGTCTGTCTATCTACCTCATGAGGAATTGATTGACTTAGCAAACTTTGACTATCTTGACTTTAATTATAATGATATAATTGAAAAAAGCCAAACCCAGGTCATCATCATTAACATCAAAATATCATTGAAGAAAGTACAACCCATGTCATTATTTTTAGCACAAACATTAATATAAACATAAACGGGTTAGGTAGCAATAATATACCAGAACAAAGACACTGGGTTTAGATACTAGTCTAAAAGAGTCAATGATGTTTACAAATTATACATTGTTACTATTTTACTTGTTTAATATTGAATAAAGTCTTTAGATGACCTAGCTTGTTTAGTGACTCAATAGAAATATTATAATATACCATCATGGGATGAGGTATAGCTAATAAATGGAGTTTGTTAGTGACTTGTAAGTATATTTTAGCTACTGTTTATAGTTTATATTAAGTGTGCTGTATATGTTGTGTAGTCACAATCATTTGTCAGATTTGACATGATAATACAATAACTATAATTAGTGTGATTTTTGTAATTAAACAAATTTTCCTTTTCTGTTTTATAGATAAAAAGAACACCAGCACATTTTGCAGCAGAGAAGGGTCATGTTAATGCTCTAAAGTTCTTAATTGAAGTAGGACATGCTGATATAAATGTTACAGATATAGTAAGTCACATTACAGTTAGTTATGAATTATTCCCTTTGAAGTATCACATTTTAATGTGGTATTCAAAATTGATACCAACCTGTCTCATACCCAGACTGCCCATTACTTTAAATATTTTGATGACATATTACACCAAAAAATGTTTCAACAACAATTATATAAAATGATTAACTATTGAAAAGTACTAAAGCCTAATTTAAATGACGTATCTTCATTTTAGAACCCATTAATAAGAAAGGACATACTTTTCTAGGTTTCTTGTTCTTTTTTGGAGTAATGATATTTCGATTAATTAATGTCTAATAATAATTAATTAACTTTCAAAATTTCGGAGGCTCTATGTTCCTTTTATTAACCATCCTTCTATACATGCACACACATCAAAAGTTGTGTATGCCATTGTGATATATCAGTTTGTCTATAGCTTCAATATTTTTGAGTCTCTTTTGTAATGTGTACTACATTGATTTTCCTATTATTGGGCAATAACATTTTTGGAAACTTTTTAAATTCTGAATAGATCAACAACTATAGATGGAAGCATATTATCATGTGGATGAGCTAAAAATTGTTACATAGAAAGACCAATGATACTAGTCTGTGGACAATTGAGATTACATCATTGATGTATCTCTATTTTTAGATCATAATATAGTAACATATAATGGATGTTCCTAGTTTAGTAAACATGTTGTAAGAGAGTTAGCATTGGGTGTGAGTGGAGCTTATTCATGTGTGTCCCTTCTCTAATTACCTTGTAGCATATTTAACTAGTCTTTTTCATTTTGATGAACAGACAATGATGTTATAAGTCTGAGATATTTTGTACATTAAATTGAGAGAACATAGTCTCATATCCATGTATTCAGTAAAAATAATGATCACCTGGTAATGACTATTTCCACATAAATATAATTTTCAAGATACATTGGAAAATAGTATACTGTTGAAGTCCTCTATGTAATGCTTATAGTTGAATTTCTTTAATCACAATGAAATGACTGTCTATTTTCCATCACAATATTGTATGTTGTCTGTCTATCTACCTCATCAGGACTTCAAATCGATGAACAGATAGTGATGTCATAAGGTCTGGGATGTTTTATACTTAAAATAGAGACAACATAGCCTCATATCCATATATTCAGTAAAGATAAGGATTACCTTGTAACAACTGATTGCACATGAACATATTTTCAAAGATAATTAGAAAATTTTTTACTTTGAAGTCCTCTATGTAAAGTTTACAGTAGAATTACTTTGATTACAAATTTTACAGTGAAATGACTGTTTGTTTTCCATTACAATATCATATATTGTCTGTCTATCTACCTAATAAGGAATTGATTGACTTAGCAAACTTTGACTATCTTGACTTTAATTATAATGATATAATTGAAAAAAGCCAAACCCAGGTCATCATCATTAACATCATAATATCATTGAAGAAAGTGCAACCCATGTCATTATTTTTAGCACAAACATTAATATAAACATAAACGGGTTAGGTAGCAATAATATACCAGAACAAAGACACTGGGTTTAGATACTAGTCTAAAAGAGTCAATGATGTTTACAAATTATACATTGTTACTATTTTACTTGTTAATATTGAATAAAGTCTTTTGATGCCCTAGCATGTTTAGTGACTCAATAGAAATATTATAATATAACATCATGGGATGAGGTATAGCTAATAAATGGAGTTTGTTAGTGACTTGTAAGTATATTTTAGCTACTGTTTATAGTTTATATTAAGTGTGCTGTATATGTTGTGTAGTCACAATCATTTGTCAGATTTGACATGATAATACAATAACTATGATTAGTGTGATTTTTGTAATTAAACAAATTTTCCTTTTCTGTTTTATAGCTAAAAAGAACACCAACACATTTTGCAGCAGAGAAGGGTCATGTTAATGCTCTAAAGTTCTTAATTGAAGTAGGACATGCTGATATAAATGCTACAGATAAAGTAAGTCACACTACAGTTAGTTATGAATTATTCCCTTTAAAATATCACATTTTAATGTGGTATTCAAAATTGATACCAACCTGTCTCATGCCCAGACTGCCCATTACTTTAAATATTTTGATGACATATTACACCAAAAAATGTTTCAACAACAATTATATAAAATGATTAACTATTGGAAAAGTACTAAAGCCTAATTTAAATGACATATCTTCATTTTAGAACCCATTAATAAGAAAGGACATACTTTTCTAGGTTTCTTGTTCTTTTTTGGAGTAATGATATTTCGATTAATTAATGTCCAATAATAATTAATTAACTTTCAAAATTTCGGAGGCTCTATGTCCCTTTTATTAACCATCCTTCTATACATACACACACTTCAAAAGTTGTGTATGCCCTTGTGATTTATCAGTTTGTCTATAGCTTCAATATTTTTGAGTCTCTTTTGTAATGTGTACTACATTGATTTTCCTATTATTGGGCAATAACATTTTTGGAAACTTTTAAATTCTGAATAGATCAACAACTATAGATGGAAGCATATTATCATGTGGATGAGCTAAAAATCTTTACATAGAAAGACCAATGATACTAGGCTGTGGACAATTGAGATTACATCATTGATGTATCTCTATTTTTAGATCATAATATAGTAACATATAATGGATGTTCCTATTTTAGTAAACATGTTATAAGAGAATTAGCATTGGGTGTGAGTGGAGCTTATTCATGTGTGTCCCTTCTCTATTTACTGTGTAGCATATTTAACTAGTCTTTTTCATTTTGATGAACAGACAATGATGTTATAAGTCTGAGATATTTTGTACATAAAATTGAGAGAACATAGCCTCATATCCATGTATTCAGTAAAAATAACGATCACTTGATGACTATTTCCACATAAATATAATTTTCAAGATATGTTGGAAAATAGTATACTGTTGAAGTCCTCTATGTAATGCTTATAGTTGAATTTCTTTGACCACAATGAAATGGCTGTCTGTTTTCTATTACAATATTGTATGTTGTCTGTCTATCTACCTCATCAGGACTTCATATCAATAAACAGATAGTGATGTCATAAGGTCTGGATGTTTTATACTTAAATTAGAGAGAACATAGCCTCATATCTATATATTCAGTAAAGATAAGGATTACCTTGTAACAACTAATTGCACAAGAACATAATTTTGTATTAAGTGTGCTGTATATGTTGTGTAGTCACAATTATTTGTCATCAAAAAAATAAAAACAGCTCAGGTCAACAATAATATACCAGACCAGAGACACTAAGCTTGGATACTAATCTAAAACAATCAATGGTGTTTACAACATGTCCACTATTACTGTTTTACTTGTTTAATGTTGAACTAAGTCTTTTAATTGAGTCTTTTGATGTCCTAGATTGTTTAGTGACTTAATACAAATGTCATTATATGATATCATGAGATGTGGTACAGCTAATAAAGGCAATTTGTTAATGACTAGTAAATATATTTTAGTTATTGTTTATAGTCTATATTAAGTGTGCTACATGTGTAGTGTAGTCACATTTATTGGTCAGATTTGACATGATAATACAATAACTATAATTAGTGTGATTTATTAAGAGGTCAGATTAGAAATAATATACCAGAACAGAGACACTAATCTTGAATGCTAGTATTAAAGAGCCAATAATGTTTACAACATGTGTACTATCACAATTTTTTTATTATTATTGTTTGATGTTGAATTGAGTCTTTTGATGTACTAGCTTGTTAGTGACTCAACACAAATGGTATAAGGTACAGCTAACAAAGGGAGTTTGTTAGTGACTTGTAAATATATATTAGCTATTGTTTATAGTTTATATTAAGTGTGTTATATGTGGTGTAGTCACAACCATTTGTCAGACTTGACATGATAATACAATAACTACAATTAGTGTGATTTTTGAAATTAAACAGATTTTACTTTTCTGTTTTATAGAATAAATGGACACCAGCACATTATGCAGCATATATGGTTCATGTTGATGCTCTACAATTATTAATTGAAGTGGGACATGCTGATATAAATGCTACAGATAAAGTAAGTCACATTACAGTTAGTTATGAATTATTCTCATTTAAGTATGACATTTTAATATGGTATTCAAAATTAATACCAACCTGTCTCATACCCAGACTGCCAATTATTTCAAATATTTTGATAACAAAAAATGTTCCAAGAACAAGATTCAAAAATTATTCACAGCTGGAAAAGTATTAAACCCTTATTAGGAACAATTTAATTATGATATATTCTAATAGTAGAACCTATTAATTAGAAAGGACATACTTTTCCAGATTTCTTGTTCTTACATTGAGTATTGACATATTCTTTAATTGCTTTTATAACCTTTAATTTTGGTTTTTGTCTGTATTGTACCAAACATAGGCTGATGTTGCCAGGTTGGGCAATGACAATATTTATAAATGAATCAATTAATTAATTGTCATGAATAATTATTTAAGTTCCCAAAATTTTAGAGGCTCAATTGTACTGAGGTCAGATGCAGAGATTAGACATATTCACTGCCTGCTCTATTATACAAAGAAAGCAACATTAACCATAATGAATTGGAACAAAATTGTCTGTTACCCATTTTACAAAAGTGTTCATAAGGTTGCCGAGTACTATTATATCTACTGAGAGATATTCTGTTCTGAGCTTAGCATCTTTATGGAGAGATGAGTGATAGAACTGAGAATTTAATTTTGTTTTTTGCCTGTATTGTGTCAAACATAGGCTGATGTTGCTTATTGATCAATCATAATATTCATAAATGGTCAATTAATTAATTGTCATGAATAATTAATAACTTCCCAAAATTTTGGAGGCCCTGTGTGCCTTTTCATAACCCTTTTTTCCACTATGTCTTTGTGATTAACCCGTCTCTCTGTGGCTTCAATAGTTTTCGAGCCTCTGTTATAATGTGTTCTACATGTATTTTCCTATTAATTTGTATAAAACCTGTAAAATTAATTAACATGGACTGACATATCCGTAATATTGGTCCTTGTCTCCTTTATATGTCTATCATTAGTATGAGTAATAAATTGTATCATATAAAATAATTACTTCATTCTACTTGACCACACTCTGTCGGTGACTGTCGGTCATAAATCTGTTTACATGAGATAAAATTTGTACATAAACTAAAGCAAAAATGTAGATCTCATTGCTATGTTATTAATAATAATTAATATTCAGATAATTATTTGGATATCATACTTGTGAAGATGGTATAAGAGCTTACTTCAATATTTTTATATTTATATCATTTTAATAGAATTGATAATCATTATAAATATGATATTTATGGATTAATACTAACTTCAATTAATGTACATGTTGTTACTACACAATCATTTTGTACATGATGTACACAAACTATGGTTAGTAAGTTACTTTACTTAACACTAAAAGTAGTAAACATCTTGTGCAAAACAACCACATACCAATTACATATACACAAGTATTTATTAGCATATTTCTTTAAAAGAAATTATTGAATCAGGTATATGAAATGTTAATAATAGTTGTTCTTAAAAATAATCATATAAAAAGACCAAAGCTACATTTTGTGCAAGATTGAGATTGCATCATTGGTAGATCTCTGTTTCATAAATCATAAACCATAAATATAGTAACATGAGATATAGAAATATTATAATATAACATCATGGGATGAGGTATAGCTAATAAATGACAATAATTTTAGCTATTGTTTATAGTTTATATTAAGTGTGCTGTATATGTTGTGTAGTCACAATTATTTGTCAGATTTGACATGACATAATAAAGCCTAATTTAAATGACAACACCCCTTTTATAGAAACTGTTAAATAATGATGTATCTTCATTTGAGAATCCATCAATAAGAAAGGACATACTTTTCTAGGTTTCTTGTTCTTTTTTGGAGGAATGATATTTCAATTAATTAATGTCGATTAATAATTAATTAACTTTTCAAATTTTGGAGGCTCTATGTCCTTTTTATTAACCCTCCTTCTATACATGCACACACATCAAAAGTAGTGTATGCTCTTGTGACTTATCAGTTTTTCTTTAGCTTCAATATTTTGAGTCTCTTTTGTAATGTGTACTACATTGATTTTTCTATTATTGGGCAATAACATTTTTGGAAACTTTTTAAATTCTGAATAGATTAACAACTATAGATGGAAGAATATTATCATGTGGATGAGATAAAATCTTTACATAGAAAGACCAATGATACTAGGCTGTGGACAATTGAGATTACATCATTGATGTATCTCTATTTTTTTACATCATAATATAGTAGCATATAATGGATGTTCCTAGTTTATTAAACATGTTGTAAAAGAATTAGCATTGGGTGTGAGTGGAGCTTATCATGTGTGTCCCTTCTCTATTTACTGTGTAGCATACTTAACTAGTCTTTTTCATTTTGATGAACAGACAATGATGTTATAAGTCTGAGGTATTTGTACATAAAATAGAGAGAACATAGCCTCATATCCATGTATTCAGTAAAAATAACAATCACCTGGTGATGACTATTTCCACATAAATATAATTTTCAAGATATGTTGGAAAATAGTATAGTCTTGAAGTCCTCTATGTAATGCTTATAGTTGAATTTCTTTAATCACAATGAAATGGCTGTCTGTTTTCGATTACAATATTGTATGTTGTCTGTTTATCTACCTCATGAGAACTTGATCAACTTAGCAAACTTTGACTATCTTGACTTTAATTATAATGATATAATTGAGAAAAGTCAAGCCCAGGTCATTGTCATTAACACAAATTGACCAAAGCAGTATTGCTATTTTATTAATAATAATTAAATTCAGATAATTACTTGGACATCGTACTTGTGAATATGGTATAAGAGGTTACTTCATATGAATGAGTGTTTATTTTTGGTTTCTTGCTGTAGCTGCTACTGTCACTTATGACCTAACCGTTATTATTTAATGTGATACATTTTGCTTAATAAATTGAATTTATTTATGAAAAGTGACGATTAATCTTTTACATAGTGTATTGTATACAGTGTATTAGAGCACCTGCTGAGTCAAAATATCCTTACCTTTTTTTGTATACTGATTTATAATAATTTTTTAAATGAAAGACTAGGACTTGATATTATATTGAAAGAACATACAAAAAGAAGAAAATTTGATAGACCTTAAATTAATTTCAGTGTTACAATGTTCACTTTTAGTGTTATTGTAAAATAATTACACAAAGACACTTTAATAGACAGAGGTAGTAGTCTTTATTACTCCTTCTTTGTATAAATACTGAACCACAATGTGATGATTCCACATCAAATATATCTAGATGTGAAAAAAACCACAAACATTATTTAAATCATTTATGCATCATTTTTTAAAACAATGTTTACTTCAGTTGATATTTATTAAATACAGTGATAAATGTTAAACAATTTGTATATCTCCTGCTGACAAACTACTATGACAATATATAAATATGTATGATGTATTGGTGATCTTTATTAACTAGTTCAATAGTTAATTTTTGATATGATCTCTAACATATGTACATATGTTTTGTCTTAAGATTTATGATGTCAGTCTTCCTTGTCATTGTGTAATGTAAAAAAATCTTCCAAAAGATTCATTTTTTTCTTATGACCATATAACAAAGGCACTTTTAAAATTATTTAACTAAGTTAATGTGTTTATTCATCATCATATTACACGTAATGTATATATATATATATATATATTTCTTATAATGATACAGTTGTTATTTATATTTTCACTATTTTCATTTTTAGTTTGGGAATAATCTACTACATTATGCCTGTAAAGGTGGCAATGAAGAAACCATACATTACCTTTTACATAATGTCCAGCTAGATCCAGATCATCTAGTAGCTCTAAACCATAGTCATCAAATGCCAGTGGATCATATTCCACCATTTTACAGTAAAAGATTTCAATTACTGAAGTTGTTTCAGCCATTCAAACAATGTCACACAGACTACCTCACTGCATCATATGCTAAAATATTTCTCTGTGGAAAGACAGGAGCTGGTAAAAGCTCATTGGCTGCTGTTATCTTTAATCGTGCTTACAAGTCAATTTTTCATGACATTGATCCAGAAGAATGTGTTGAAAGTGTTGTATTACAAATCACTGGAATCGAGTACTACAGTGTTGATAGTAGGGAAATAGGAAAAGTTGTAATTTTTGACTTGGCTGGTCATGCTGAATATTATAGTAGCCATGCTGCAGTACTGGAAACTCTTTTGCTGAGATCACCAGCTGTCTTTGCAATTTTAAGCAACCTTACTGATGAAGAGGAGACAATTAAGCAAGACCTGCTTTTCTGGTTAAACTTTGTTGAAAATGTAAACATGAAATTAATTAGCTCAAGTCAAGTACTTGTCCTTGGAAGTCATGTTGATGAACTGTCCAGTGAAAAAGACTTCCAGCCTTTTGTAAATGATGTAGCAAGTATGGCTGTTCGTTTTCAGAATTACAAAGGTTTTTTGCCAATAGACTGTCATCGACCAGGAGGAAAAGGTGTGAAGACATTTATGGAGAAATTAAGAGAGAGCTGTGAAGCTGTTGTGGACAAAAATAATAAGATGAATTACCACTGCCACTGTCTAAATTCTTATCTTCAACAGCTTGAGGAGGTTGCTATTAGCCTAGATGAGCTATGTTCTAAATTAGTGGAACTAAATGAGCCTTGTCTTTTGACTGATCAATCAACAGTTTTAGAATTTTTGAACATTCTTGGAAGGAAGGGTCTTATCTTGTTTCTGGCTAACACATGGGTGATTATTGACAAAAAAGCTCTCTTAACTGAGGTAAATGGTGTCTTATTCAATAAACGCATTGATCGTGTGCGTAAAACAGTTGCCAGTAATACTGGTATAATGACTGTCTCTAATCTAGCTAACCTTTTCCCTAATCATAACACAGATATGCTCATTCGTTTTTTAACAAGTCTACAGTTTTGTCATCAAATGGGCTCTTATGCTGTTTCTAGTATCACTAACAATGTACCATCTGATGACTTCACTATTAGCAAAGATGAGAAATTTTTATTTTTTCCTGCACTTATTACAGAAAACAAGCCCACTTCAATCTTTAAATCAACAGATGGATTCGGTTGGTGCTTATGGTGTCCTTTACCACAACAATTTCTCTCCATGCGTTTTCTTCACACTCTTCTTCATCGTTTAGCTTTTTCTTACTGTTGTCCTCCTCCCGAGAAAGGAGGATATGTTGAACAGAACCAAGAGTTGGATCGAGTCTGTACAATGTGGAAAAGTGGTATTTATTGGAAAGAGAAGAACAATATTGAAGTAATAGTTGAGGTTACTGAAGCCAACCGATGTGTTACAGTCCTTGTGTCTCATAGCAGTTTAATAGAAAGCTATCAACTCCGTACATCTCTCATCAAAGAAGTTCTTAATCTTAAAGTTGAATTATGTCCATGTACTTCAAAACATTTCATTATTGCACCTGGTAATATTAAGGATGCCATGGATAAGGAAATGCGAAACCGTATAGTCTATGCTCTTAGAGAAGTTGCTGAAGGAGTACTAGTGGATGGAACTGCTGCTTCGTCTACGGATGAAATAGTTGATGTCCAATTAGTCATTGGTGAAGAGGAACCATACCACTGTATTGATCCTCTTGTGACCAAAGCTCTCTTTACTGACACCAATGAAAATTTACCACTACCAGAACATTATGTCCAACATATAAAAGAAAAATGTGGGCAGATCATGTCCCTCTTTTCGTCATCAGATTTTACCCACCTCACTGTAAGAGAACATCTCAACAAATTTAGTGTTTTTGCTGGACGTAATCCTTTGGTAAGTCTACATTCACATTCTTTTAACTATATGTCTATGAATTTTTTTGTCTTCTCTACATAGAGTATACCTTCTCCACCAATAAAAGATGAAGTAATTCAAAAATTATCAAAAAATGTTCAGACAGGAACAACAAAAGGTTCTAATTGTGTCAGTATTCTCTTGTATTGACTTAGTTATTATTACAGATTTTATTAACCCTGTTACAAAACCACATAGTCTACTTAATGAATTCAGTCATTATCCTAAATTATGTATGTTAGGCTATCTTATATGACAGTTCTTAATGTTATTGTACTTACAGTTGAAAGGCCTACAAGACGTGAAGTTTTAATCCAACTAGCTGATGTTGATGCTTTATGGCATGATATTGGAGATGGTCTTGGAGTGAATTTTAATGACCTTCAAGGTTTGGCCAATGCTAACATGCAGAATCGAACAAGACTTAGTCATGTTATTCAGAATTGGTTGAACATGAATGGTCAAGGTGAAGGTACTCCTGTTATTTGGAAAACTATTTTAGATGTTGTAAAGGGACCACTTGTTAAAAACAAAGCTCTAGCTATGATAATATATGAGTACTTGATACAAGAAAGCTCTGTAGAACAGAATACTCAAAGTAAGTATGTAATAGTATCTTCAGTTGCAAGAATATTATAGACTGCTTTATAATAATTTCATGTTCACCAACGACTATGCATGCTGGCCCAATTGGAGAACATATTTGGACACATTTTTTTGTAGTTTGCTGATGTTCAATAGAAGGACTTCAGAAACTTATTGTTACATTTATACGTGTGGTAATGAGTTATATGGCTAAAGTTATACGTAAATTGCACCATTAGCCGGATAGATTATTATAAAGATAATATGAGGATATGACCTCCAGTACAGTGTTGCTAAGTTGATACTATTCTCTTGTTGTTATCAGTCACAGATGATCAAAACTGAATGGTTTCTTAGTCCTAATAATGTTGAAGCCTACATTATTTATTGTACTTACATTAATGATTTCAGTTATGTAATTACATTGGAGGAATGCACTACCTTCTCACAGAACAGCTTTAAGTTATGAACTTGATGCTATTATCATGTAGGTCGTTTATTTTATGTAGTTGACATAAATAGTTTATATACCTTGAGTAAATATACTAGTTAGAGGAGTATTGATTACTCAGACCATGAGAAATTTAGATATATTAAATCACAATGTCACTTCTACATTGTTTACTTACTATTCTTAAGCTTATTTACATTTCTTCTTTCATTATGTAGGCACTATTGATCCATCAGAAATATTTCAAGAATATTTTGCTGATATTTGTGATGCCATTGAAGTTAAACTCCTTTATATTGTTAACCAGCTCTTCTCTGCTAAGTTGATATCATTAACTTTTAAGAAAGATATAGAATGTATGAGTGGTACTGCTTATGGCAAAGCAAATAAAGTAGTTAATGAGCTACGACGACAGGTTGAGGAAAAAGGAATTGTTTATATGAAAGCTATTTGTGACTTCCTTCTGAAGCAGATCCAGGAGTTAAAAGACATTGGCATGAAAATGAAGTATCAAGTGGAAAGTAAGAGATATAATTATTGTACAACTCATTAGAAAGTTAAAATTTATAAGGCATTAGTAAATATACCTATATTTAGATTGTTTTTAATATTTTGTCTGCTGCTAATTTTTAATAATATATTAAATATAGTATATATTTTTAATTATATTTGAAGAATGAATATATTTGAGAAAGTATACATTTTATTTACTTTAAGGTAAATGTATAGACTACATTTAATGTACAGTATAGAACTTAGTTTATGTAGTTTGCTCATGTAGACTAATACACACACGAATAAACGTGTATAAAGTGAACAGACTTTGGATTTTCAAAATATAATTGTATGTGTACACACTTTTATTATAAGTAGTAACAGTGAACTTGTTGGACAAGAGTCCTGTAGAGCTCATGATAATAATAATACATATATACACTAGTATATACTAAGTTCATTGTCATAATACATTTTTATAGGAGGTATGGCACAAACAGACAATAACACAATTAATTTGCAAACTGATGGTAAGTTACTTTATTGATATTATTTAACTTGTACATGATTACAAAATTATTATTAAATTACTAATTGTTTTATATCCTACACAATGTAGATGCTGATAAAAGTGTTAGTAAGACTATTACTGAGGACAGTAAAACTGTTAGTGGTAAGTCTATAAATGTGATGTCATTAAATCATTGTATTTATGTATAGTTCAAAAGAAGAGATATACCCGAAGACGTAGGGGTAGTGCTTTTTGTATCATCTTGTGATTTTAGTAATTGACTTCTATTTTAAACCCAACTAACTCCAAACAGTAACTACAATAACCAATAATAATTATAATATTTACAAAAATTATACACAAGACAGACCACATTACATTAATAATATATATGCATGAATATCTAGTCACCAATACATCTCTCCTTTTAAGTCCAACTGATGTTATTCCTTCCTTCTTCTCTGTTTCAACATTAATTGGTATAACAGCTCTTCTACCAAACATGATTTAAAATGGTGTATCCAGAGAGGATTCATGCTTGGATGTTTTATATGCAAACACACATGTCTCTAAAAAAATCCCATCCATCTTTCTTGTCATGAGTAAACTTTGCTGACATCTGTTTAAGGGTTTGATTCCACCTTTCATCTAATTAATTTGCCTATTCAATTTTACATATAATAGTATGTCATATGAGACTGACTACTGTGGATGATAGGGTGTGGTATAGTGTTGCTTTATGCCTAGAATTTTCATAAGATCTTTGTCAAGTTGGCATCTAAACTATCTGCCTTGGTCACTTGTCAAGAGTTTAGGAAGACCGATTCTCATAAAAATCTGTGGCAAATATGACTTATATAAATATTGTTCTATAATTTTACTTTAACAATGATCATTATTACATTGAATAAACTTTCAGTGACACCATAGCCACAGTTACTATAATAGACAAGACATGGCCTCCACCTATTTTGTAAAATAATCTGACACAATGAGAATAAAACGATTCTCAATTCTAGATGTTGGAGATATTGGGCTGACAAAGTACTGCCATATGCTACCATGGAGAATATACTGGTATCAGATGAAGTTCACTGTTAGAGACAATTGGATAGGTAACAACCTACATGTGTTGATATAAAACAACACTAAATTTTAAAGAAACTCACCATTTCTTTGTCATCAGTCCATATGCCTTTCCACATAAATTTTTCCCATACTCGTCCTACTGTTTTCTTAAGAGACGTATGTCCCAATGTTGGATCAATGAGACGGAATTTTACAATTTTTAATTACTCATTTCGAGACTGTATGTATTTAATATCTACAATAGTGCCAACAACCATTGAGACTTTACTTTTACAAATATTTGTCATTTTACCTGCTTCTCTCTTCCAAGTTTGTTTTACATCACTCCATCAACTCTTACAAATTTTTCTGCCTTTTTTCCAATTATTCTTTTACTATTTGCACTGGCTCTATCTGGATATTTCTTCTCTAAGACATAAAGAAAAGCTTCATCAATTAGATTGTCTCCCTCAGTCATACTTTATTTTTATTTTTAGTGTGTAGTTCTAGGAAGCATTCCTAAGCTTTAAAAAAGATTGATAATTTCTATGGGGTGCCTTTTGTATGTGTCAAATTAAATGCATTCAATGGTACAGTTAACAAGGAAGGAACTATTGCCCAGCTCATGACTACATTTGGATAATTGAGTATATGTGAATACAATTAACTATTAACTATGTAATGAATATAATTAAGCATCTCCTTATAAGGTCATCTGAGTTGCCTACATCTAAGTTATCTACAAAAACTGTTTTCATTACTTCCTCTTCAATAAGACTATATGTTAACATAATTTAGTTATACAACTCACAGTTTGAGTCAACATGTCCATCATTTCTTTAACATACTGGAACTATTTCTTAATATTAAATCCTTTGTCCCACTCTCCTCCTTCCAGTGTCTTCTTGGGATATATACTAGTACACATAGACACAGGAAAGAGAAAATATCACTCAAATATTCCCATGAACTGGTCATACAAATTTATCTCTTTCATAACAAACTCACATGAATTATTAGCCATGACATCTCCATCAACATACTTGCCTTGACAAGGTGAAAAGTACATAGGAGCATCACTAGTTGCTCTAGCTACCTTCCATGTAGGAACTATGGAAAGAAAGAAACAATACTTATCCAATGTTTAACTACATGTTAAACTTACTGTCTGTTAGTTCTGGTTATTAAAGAATTGAACTTTAAGTGGAAGCTGTTCATTGTTAACAATATATAATATTATTCTAAGAAAGAAATGATCACCAGTACACACTATATCAATTATACTTTGGTTTATGTATACTGTTAAGTGGAGTATCTCCAATTTCTTTTATAGTCTATACAGATAGTGAACACAATAATAATGACATTACTTTATGAAAATCCTTATTTCTTTAAATGATAAACCAGATATTTCAAAGTTGGGTGTCTCTGGTGTTATGTTCAAATTATACTTCAGATACCTGTGTTATTGACATAAAACGTCTGCCTAATACCTTAGTATGTGTTAAGGGACTGGTTTTTGTTCCTTAGTTGACTGTTATTCTGATAGTTCTTGATATCGATTCTCAATTATCTTCAATGAATCTTCATAATGGAACCAGAAAGGCGTGGCCTTTGCTGATTCTCAGGAACTGTTCATCCTGGTACTGGAGATCTTGACATGTGGTAACAGAACCTTGGACATCTATGTCTGGGTGCTGGAATAGGTTGTATTGTCTCCTGCTTCTGTACGTTGAGGGGGAGGAGTTTCTTCTGATTTACTATGTGTTCTCTCCCTTAACTGCTTAATAGGAACAAAATAACTTTGAATATTAGGAACATTGAAATATGAAAATGGATATGTAGATGAGAGATCATTTGATGCCTTATTGTTGAGATATCTGTTAGAAAATATAACATAAAATACTAATAAAATTGACATAATTAATAAAAATTGACATCAAATCATTAATAGTCAAATCTAGTATTGGTATCTGACTAGTATTATTCATATTTAGAATAATGGGAATATATAGTAATCATTGGTCTTAAAAGATGAGGCCATGTTACGTTTTTTAACTACAGACTTGAACCTGTGTCAATGTAAAGTGGAGTTGAAAAGTTTGCAATTGTCAGACTAATAATACATGAGTGAGTACGTTAGCTTCTGAACGAGAAAACTGTGGTAGTCTCTGCAATAGGAGATCATCAGAGTCATCAGACTCACACTCATAATCATACGTCAACTGACGTCCTTAACATCGCGTGATAGGCAAGCTCCTAACAATTAACTTAAGGAAACTTGGTGTAACAGAAACCAGTAACTTAGTTGGTAAGTAATACAAAGTACAAGTTAATTAGTAGTACATTATCTAGATAATGCGAGTCATAGGTCATATTAGTGTTTGTAGTATTACAGTGTTTACATGTCCACTATATACGCGAGATATGTTACTTGCTATAAACACTGAGTGGAGGAAGTATGTGCCTTTGCATAACTTTGCATATTTTTGGCTAATTTTGGTATCATGACAGTCTTTTCATCAGTTACAATGATAGTCACTAGTATATTGATTAGTTCAGTTGAAATAGTATCAATCTCTTGCTCATGGCACCTTTCAAATATTGGACAATAAATTACAAATATTACATTTTGGCAGCTTTATACATATTAAGTTAGACTGGTTTGGTTTTGTGGTAACTTAATACTGGGCTTACATTGTATTGATGAAACTATGACCTTGACCTTGGTTAAAATAACGCAATGCTTTTATAGTGCTATATATATATATATAAGACATGGTGTTATAGTATAACTGATATATGTATGTTTATACTAACTAGTCTGGTGTTACTGACCCTTCACTAAGAGAGGAAGGGTCCAGGGACAAGTGCATATAGAAGCTGTTTGATAATCTCCCCTTAAATCAGAATATAACATGCATATGCTAGTTAATAAGATGGTCTGTGCTTCTATTGGAAAGATCACACAACTACATCCAAAGCATATCATAATAGCCATTTTACTTTTTCCACTCTCTTAACACATGTTCTACCTACATCCACATTCCTGCTGTATGGGTCCAATATATGTTTGTCCCCAGAGCCTTCCTCTCTTAGCAAAGGGCAAGCAATGCCAGGCTATGTTTTTATCTGAAATGTTCTATTAGAGATCAAGTTATAAGTACCAATTCTCTACTGACAATGGTCACTGAACATTCAAAGAAAGAGCAGGAAAGAATTGTAAGTTTATTAGTAAATAATACAGTATACTACATATGTTAGTGTACAATATAAATACAGAGTAGTGCTTAATATATAGAGATGTGTCAAGAAAAAATGACGTTTGCATTCAATCAATTCCAGTACATTACAATCACATAGCTAGTAAAGTTGACTAAGTGAGTATTGTATAGCCAGACAAAATGGGAACTAGCTAAACAGCCAAATTGTTCCTCTTCTTTTTTCCCGTACTACTGTGTAAAAAGATTCTTTATAACTCAAATTGTTTGTGATGTAATATTTTCTTACAAGCTATAGCCTTTTAGTTGAGTGATTATTTATCTGAGTATCTGTGATAATTATTCAAACTATTAATATTCATTAATTTATAACTCATTATCACATGGTCAATACTATTGGTTATGTAAACAATGGTTGTATCTACTATCATTCTATTGACCTGACTCTATGTGTTTCTAGTACATGTACTCATATTAATACTTTGTTTTAATAATTATTTGACACTGAGATACCTACATTAACTCTCGTTATTAAATGACTTTCATTGTCCTTAAATTTCAAATATTTAAGAAAATGTATTTGATGATACTCCAACTACTGTTTATGGTACTAGGTTGATAGAATTGCAGTGACTGGTATTGTTGATAATAATGGTATCTTTAGTATCTACTTCATGTTTTATTTAATGATAGAGTCCCAATGGAAATATGTTATTTTAATACAAAAACAATATAGCTTGGTTCCAAGATTTATTGTTTAAAGTCTAATTCTGAACCTTGCTGTAAGTCTTGCAAATTAACTATACTTTTAAGTCTTGTATATAAATAAACCAGTAAAGGATAACTTAAGTTTTGACTAGACTTTAAAATAAAACAGATAAGTGGTTACATTAATTAAAGAAAGTTGCTGGTGTGTGTCATTTGCCTTATTTTGTGGTTCATCAATCAAGGGATTTCTCAATGTATAGCTAGGTTGCTAAATTTTTGGGAGCATTTCAATGCATTTTTGAGAACCTAAAGTTATTTTTGTCAGGAAAAGCTTAGCAGAAGACACTTCTGTTAAATAGATAATTTAGTGTACATTTGAGGTTTATGTTGATTATATTGACACACAGAGAAAAAAGAAAGCTATTTTTTCAGCTAAAAAAGCCACTGCTACACAGGGAAATATGGTATTCAATATGTGAAAAATCATTTAAGTGTTTTTGTTCATCAAGAAATATCAGTGTTATTGATACTCACTTAATAGTGGTAGATACATAATGTAAATAAACTCAAATGAACTCTTTATTATTAATAATAATGTAGTCTTGTATTTGCATTATTATCTAAATGTCTGTGTTAGCTATATACATAATCCTAATTGCATCTTGTTCTTTTATATAAATAATATCATTTTATGTATTGTCTATTTTACCTGTCCTGCAGTTTTATTAGTCTCATATAATGCATGTAGTTGTGTATGATTTACTATTTTAATTGTAATGACTTGTTTTCTTATTATATAGGACCATGAACTTTGGACGTCTGCTGAATCAGGACATTTAGAGAAAGTCAAACAAACTCTTCAGAAAGGGGCAAACTTCAAATATCGTCATAAGGTGCTATCCTATTAATCTACCTTTAACCAACTGTTCTAATTTTTGTTTACCAACTTAAGAAATTAATTCATAATTTTTGGATTTAATTTACTATTAATTTTTTAGCCACACCTAAATATCAATTAAAAATAAAACTTCAACAGTTATGCATTTTAGTAGTTATTATTCTACTTGTTAAAATTACTAAATTAGTATCCACAATTAATAACATACATGATCTTTACATGTAGTATTTTTAACTTCTAATTTAATTGTATTAAATCTATAATATTGTGTGATAGTAATGTCTTAATTAATGATATATATCAATGTAAAGCAATAGCTTGTATTGTGTATACACAGATATATAATCAGATTTTCATTCATTCATTAAAACATCTTCCTTCATTTTATAGATTCGTGATGGTAAAGGTCGTTTTATAACGCTAGCAACACCTCATACTATAGCTTACATCAAAGGTCATGACACAATTGTACAACTCTTGGAAAATGCAGGTGCTACTCCTGGTTATGTAAGTGTATACATGTATGTAGTTGAGGTCAATATTTGGTATAACTCATATTTAAATGTCTCCTATTTATCGTCCAAATTCTTATACATATGATAATACATTTAATAGGTATTCATTATGACCTTTACTGATATAATAGTTTAATGCTTATGTTCTGTTTTTCTCCACTCTACCTTTCTTTTAACAATGGTTTCTATAGCTAGTAACTATTATTAAACATTAGTACAACAGTGTTACCGATTGACTTTTATATAATGTTTGCAAAGAAATGTTGAGGGATTAATTGACAGAACTTTTGTATCACAAAGCAGCCATAATCAGGTTTATTTTCTGACAGGAGTTGTAGAATTTTAATAATTATCGCTGTAATGATATTAGTTTTGATGTCATATCAGAGTGAACAGTAAGCAATTTGTTGCCTCACCTTACACCTGGTTAGAAAACAAAATTAAGGCATGTCGATATTAAGATCTGTTTATAGAACAGACGTAGTATTCATATTGATGAAGAACCCTCATGCTTTGTTTCTACATTCAGAATAATATGGAGTTATATGTGTGCAATAGAACAAATAGCCTTCTTTAAAGTTTATAGATATTTATAGAATAACTAGTAGAGTAGTTGCTATATTGTAATTATTGTTATTATTACATTATTTAAAGTCAACACATATTATTAAGAGTCTTAGCATTGAATAGTCCTGCAGAGCTCAGTATCTGTCTTAGGATGACCTACTGGGAAATAATTGTATATTTGTCATGTTTAGGCATGCAATGAATTGCTTTTTAGAACATGTAACCATAGAAATGTTTACGCATGATTAATTAAACTTATGCAATGATTAGCACCCACTCATCTTAAGATAAAATGTCTTAATAAGTTGATTTTATTATTACATATTTACCAGGCTTTATAGTTGATCATTGGTTTTTGTATCAATTTGGTTTGTAAGACTTTTTGGAGAAGAAATTGAACTGGACTGATTATATTTCTAAACAATCACTAAATTATCTTTTTGTCTTTAACTACATACATATCTTAATCCTATGGTAGCAAATCTTCTATCATAAAGGAAATCCTTATCTGCATATTTGTGAATGATAGTGTTAAAGTCTTGAAATCACTACAGATAAATGTGTGCTTTCATAAGTGAGATAAAGTTATGCAACACTGCATATGGACATCTACTTTATATATGCAGTTAATGATAGAGCTTCTGGTTCATGAAATCTGGGCCATGTGGCTTTTATGCACCTGAGTCTTCTTAGTATATACTGTTGTACTTATTATGTATGATGTACATTATCAGTATTTACTTGTTGTGATTTTTTAGGATGAAATTTTATTGGCAGCAACTGCAAGAGGAATTGTAGATATAGTGAAAGAAGCTTTGAAGATGAATGCTAATATCAATGGACAAGATCCAGATGTAAGTTATATTAATGATAAGTCAGATATATAAGATTTAATGCTTTGAACATAAAATGTTTTGATTATCATAAAATTTTCAAAAATATCCTAAGGAGCTATGTTGTATATGTCATGACATTGTAATATAGGAATGCATATGATGATGAAAACACTAATAAATTGAATAGTTTGTGTGTAGTTACCGTCAATTGAAAACCAGAGTATGATACTCGAAGCCACAGTACAGTACAAGAATCCACAATGCAATATATAGTTTTACTTCTATGTTAAGTTAACAAGCAAAACCTCTGCACAAAAAATATAGTAATAAGTAGTGAGTTTTCGGCTTATTATGTCAGTTAGATATCAAATGCCTCCAATATAGCTGTTTCATTGACAGTCAATATATCAAAACTACAGGTCATCCTTAAGTCATGCATTGTTAGCATTATGAACTTACTATTATCTGTTTTATCATATTTAAGCACCATAAAAGTTTTTATTTGCCTATGAAAATTTATTTAAGTTATGAGTAATGATTAACTTCTTACTAAAATATGGTTAGGATGACCTTAGGTTTTGTTCAGTAATACAATTCCCGAACAATGTTGTCATATTGCTGTAATAGACATAATAGATAACGAATTAGACCGAGTCTGTCATCAACAAAGTTACTACTTCATCTATGTACACAATTATTTTAAACTGTTACTAACTCTGTTGTATGAAGTCAAACAATGCTGTGATATGCTCACTATATTGTTAACTGATTACCAAACTTAGTTATAATATATTACTATAGTATTTTAAAAATAGTAGAAGTCATATTTTCATTGCATCTTTTGCTATTTAATTATTAGCATCAGTGGACAGCTTTACATTATGCATCAATTAATGGTAACTCTGAGATAATCCAATTTCTTTTACTATCAAATGCAGATCCCAATATTTATAACAAGGTCAGTAGTATATATTGTGTATAGTTCATATTTCATTTGTTGTCTTTACTACGTGTATATATATGTAATACTATATCCTGTCTAAGAGGACAAGATATAAATCAACACCAATGTGATGAAAACAATTAAGTTGACCCTTTTCACACCAATTAATTTTCAATAAAGTTTGTGTGTACAGGACAGAGGTAGGTTTCATTTGTTGTGTTGTATCTTTAACTTCATAACTTCATATGATATATAACCAATTGTTAATTCGACTGGAAAATGTAATCATATTGATAGCAAAAATTATCATTCTTTGAATGTAATAAGGCAAACATTTGGAAAGTAGTTCAATGGGTCATAACCATACTTTTTCAACCATTGAACAGTTTTTTCTTGAAACTGTTGTATCCAATCATGTAATATTACATGACATTGTCCTTTATGTGGTACTAATCAATGGCTTGTGTAGAATGGATCTGGTTAAAGTCACTGGTACATTGACTTTGTATATCAAAAAATTTAACACAAGTGTTTTTATGTGAGATTGGTCACTTCTGTAAAAATTTAACATTGTAATTTGTAAACATTAATATGTCCTTACATAAAATAAACCTATCAGTTCTAAGATTGTATTGGACCATGTGTGTACGTATATTCTATATATGTTATTATTAATTAATTTAATCTATTATTATTATTAAACAATTTATTTCAATTTTGTAGTCGGGACAGACTCCACTTCACATAGCATACTGGTATGGTCATGATAACATTGTTAAGCTCTTGTGTTCCTTTGGAGCTAGAGATATGGACCAAGTTACAAATGTAAGAGATGTATGTAATAATATATTTATTGTATGTGATGACTTGGATATAGTGATCTTACATGTTATGATATATTATAAGTATGACCTAATTATTTGTGGGTACATATCAGAGTTATAATACATTATTAATTTTAACAGGATGACTTACTTTTGACTTCAGCTGAAAATGGTGATATAGAAAATGTAACTCTAGCACTTGCATTAGGTGCTAATGTTAATGTTAATCATAATCATTACTTAAAGGTTAGTACACTGATCAAATAATAATAAATTACTGTTATTTATTAGTGTTTACTTTTTAAAGTAGTTTATTCTATAACAAAGGACGAGCATTACGTTATTGAGCACCAACCACACTTGTAGACATTGTTTCATTTAGAAGGCAGTTTAATTATTCTTTTCTTATTTCCAAAAGACTACTCTATCATTTTATTCTGTTGACATTGTAATACATTGTTAATGAACATGGAATTCTTTCACCTAATCTTTTAATTAATATGATTATTTTGACATTTTGGCAGACATCTTTCTAACTTTGCACTATTAATATGACCTTTTGCTAAATTTGAGTTTAAAAAATGGCTATTATTTTAGTTTGTAAAGTAGTAGAGTTTTACTTATTGATGTAATTGTGTCTTTGGAAAATCATATTCATAGTCAGTGAATGTCAGCCCACAAATGACATGAACATTTCCATTATTAAATTTTGTTGACTCAACTTTTGCAGTCTAGTTAGTTTGTAGACTAATGTTGCATCTAGTAATCCTAAAAGAATCCTGGTAATTTACGGTAGTGCCACAAGATGTGTAAATCTGGTGCAAAATCAATGTTATCTGGGTATTACGAAGAGCTATGGTTATAAAGTTGTGTTATTATTAATAACCCTGATAATCACATTCTAAATGTAATGTATGACTCATTTTTTGTTTCAGACCAGGTATTACAATTGTTATACTAACACTTGTATTAATATAATACTGTAATCCCAATTGTTATCACTAAACTTTTATAAAATACTAAAGACATCTGTAGCAGTTATAGTTATTGATTTTTTCACCAGTACATTATACATGCTAGGCTGTTATAAGATAACTTTGGACAGTGTTTGTATGCAATATCAAAGTCTGTTTTTGTACTTTATTGTATAGATATATTGTGAGTTTTGAATTTGGTGAACAAAATGTAACTGCATGTAACAACTGCCAAGCACTTAGCAAGCAATGAATTGTATTTACTTTTTCCATCAGCAATACAACCTAAGCATGACTACTTCAAGACCAATCATTAATCAATTTTACCAGAGAGAGAGAATGTTTCTTCCAAATGTAGCCTCTTTAACCCTTAATATTAACACTTGTCTATTATATTGTGATACCTATTTCAAATTTCCTGTTTTTGGTGATAGGGAAGACAACTCTACTATCAATACAACCAAAAGCATCCTATGACAATTCTTACAATTTTAACCTTGTTTAATTTAACTATATAGCCCATTTTATCAGTCCCTTTAATCATAGTGATGTATTATTCCTTTTTTATAAATTTTTATGCCGTTAGAATCAACAAAAAATATTTGTATATTTCCTCTAGTGCCAGCAAACGGCTCTACATTTAGCTTTAAAGAAAGGTCACTGTGATATTGCACACCTACTGTTGAACTCAAATGCGGATCCCAATATTTGTGACATGGTTAGTATATATTTTTTATGTAGTTTATTACATGATACTAGATTTAAATCAGTATTTAATAGATATAGAATATTATAGCAATCTCTACATTGACTTGTTATTCCAATTTTTGTTAGCAAATGACTAACAAATTAGAAATATAGTCAGTGACAGCTTTCAGTAGGTGTGGTCTGTTATAAAAATAATGCATATACTTTAAACTTCTCGGTATTCACAGAGGTACCACTATTATGGTGTACAATTTGTGTCAAAATAATCTGACAATTGTAGGAGTAGTTTTGTCAACATTATACTATGCTTTTATAAAGTTAATTCCAAAATCAAAATCCTAAACATTATGTATAGAAAGAACAAACTATAGTAAGTGACTCCCATTTGAATTTTGTGACAGTTAGGTGCCATACACTGGATATGTAAATCAAGTACATAGTTGAAGTTATTGGGATGTTAATAAGAGATGTAATTAAACACAATGTGGCTATTAATAATGCTAGTGCAAATAATGCAAGTACAAAGTACTGTTCATTCCTTGTTCAGATTATGTCTTATACTAATACTTGTATTAATATAATACTGTAGTCCCAGCTGGATATATTTAAGTATTGAAAGTGGTGAATGAAAGTTAACTGAATGTAACAACTACCAATGTACTTAGCAACTGAGAAAATTTCATGTACTCTTCTTATCAGCAATTCATCCTGAACTTGACTACTCAAAGACCAAGTCTTTAAATATAACCTGAAGAGCAAAAATCTAGCCTCTTATAAATATAACCTCTCCAGTTTTCAATGAAAGGGAAAACAACTCCAATACCAATAGAACCAAAAGTATCTTAAAACAACTTTTACAATTTAAACTTTTATTTTTAATATTTGGTCCATTTTATCATAGGCAGGTATTGTAATTTCTTAGGAATTTTAATGATATCATAATTAACAGCAAATACTTGTGTACTTTTTCCAGTTTCAGCAAACAGCTCTACATCTAGCCTCAGAAGAAGGTTACTGTGATATTGTACAGCTACTGTTAAAATCCAATGCTGATCCCAATATTTGTGATGAAGTTAGTGCATATTTTTGTATAGATTACTACATGTTACTATATTTAAATCAGTATTTAATAGTTATAGAATGTTATGGGTGTGGCTATTAGAATTTCTATGTTGACTTGTTTGAATCTATGTTAATAAAGGATGAACAAACATAGTGTCGAGTATCTGTAGGTGTGGTCTGGTATAATAATTGTACACGTGTTGGAAAGTATCTTGGTGTTCATAAAGGTACCACTAGTATGGTGTGCCATTTGTGTCAAACTGTTCTGATGACTATAGGAGCTGTATCATCATCATTGTATTATATGTTTATACTGTTACTCCTAAACACTTGAGCCTAAAAAGGAAAGCCAGTAGTGATTCACTCTTGTTTTAACTTTAAGACAGGAGCACACCTATATAAAATAAATAGCAAATAAATTTCTTTAGATAAATAAGTATATCTGTGGTAGTTATAGTTATTATTTTCTACTAACACATTTTACATTATTGATAGTTATAAGATGATTTTTTACTGTGTTTGTAATCAACATCAATGTCTATTTTTGTAGTTTATTGTATAGAAATATGTGACTATTGAAAGTTATGAATGAAATAAACTGCATGTAATAACTACCAATGCACTTAGCAACCAACAAATTTAATTTACTCTTCCCTTCAGTAATTGAGCTTGAGCAAGACTACTCATAGACCAAGTGTTAACCAACTTAAACTGAAGAAAGAAAATATTTCTTATAAATGTAGCCTCTCGAACCCTTAATAACAAGAATATTCTATTATTCTATAATAACTACTACAAATCTTTATTTTTCAATGATGGAAAAACAACTGCAATACCAATACCACCAAAAGTATTTTAGGACAATTTATATGATTTTATTCATGCTTAATTTTTTAATTTGATCCATTTTATAATAAGTATATTTACAATTTTCTGTAAATTTTATCCTATTGTAATCAACAATAAATATCTACATAATTCATCTAGGGTGAGCAAACTGCTCTACACCTAGCCTCAAAACGAGGCTACTATGATATCGTACAGCTACTGTTAAACTCCAATGCTGATCCCAATACTTCTGATATGGTCAGTGTATACTGTTTGTAGAGATTACTACATGTTACTAGATTTAAATCAGTATTTAATAGATATAGAATGTTATGGGTGTGGCTATTAGGAATTTCTATGTCAATGTGAATATTTTGTTAGTAGACAATTTATAAGCATACTCAGTATCAGATATTAGAAGGGTAGGCTGTTATAATAGTAGTACATATCATTGAAAGCACCTTGAGGTAGCATTTGTATGGTGTGCCATTTGTGTCAAAATTTTCTGATGATTATATGAGTTATATCATTTTAATGTTTAGAGACAGGGGCATGCCTAAATAAAAATTAATAAATAATCTGTAGTAGTTATAGTTATTTTTTAATAGCACATTATACGTGCTAGATAGATATAAGATTGTTTTGGGCTGTGCTTGTATGCAACATTAATGCTTATTTTTGTACTTTATCGTATAGAATATAATTATGTAATTATTGAAAGTAGTGAACGAAATTTAACTGCATCTAACAACTGCCAATGCACTTAGCAATCACTGAATTGTATTTACTCTTCCCATAAGCAATTTAGCTTCAACATGACTATTCAAAGACCAAGTGTTAAGCAATTTAAACTGAAGAGAGAAAATGCTTCTTACAAATGTAGCCTCTTCAATCTTTAATAATAAATAAATACTTCAAATTTCTATTTTTAATGATAAGAAAACAACTACAATACTAATAATACCATAAGTATCCTAGGATAATTTTTACAATGTTAATCTTATTTAGTTTGAAAATGTAGTTTATTTTATCATGTATAATATGTATTAATTTTTCTTCTATAAATTTTTATGCTATTATAATCAGGAATAAATATTTGTGTATGTCCTCTAGTATCAGCAAACAGCTCTACATCTAGCCTCGAAAGGAGGTCGTTTTGAAATTGTACAGTTATTGTTAAAGTCTAATGCAGATCCCAATATTTGTGATGTGGTCAGTATATTTTGTTTGCAAAGATTACTACATGTTGCTAGATTTAAATCAGTATTTAATAAATATAGAATGTTATGGGTGTGGCTATTAGGAATTTCTATGTCTATTAGTTTTAAATTTTTTTGCTAGTACAAGATTAATAAACATAGTCAATCTCTGGTGTCAGTAGTTTCGGCCTGTTGTAATAGTAATACGTATATCAAAAGCATTTTCTAATTTACATAGGTACCAATAGTATGGTATGCCATTTCTATAAACTGTTCTGATGATTGTAGGAGTTGTCAACATTATACTATACGTTTATACTGTTACCAAACCCATCCCAAAATGTAAACCATAAAAATTTGGTCCTAGGAAGAACAGCCAATAGTAAATACTCCTGTTTAATTTTGAGACAGTTACACAACAAAATAAAAAATAATAAATATAATTTTATAAATTAATAGATATATCTGAGGTTATTTATAGTTATTGTTTTTTCACTAGCACCCTTTACTTTCTTGACAGTTGTAAGACATTTTGGATTGTGTTTATATTACAATGTTAATTTTTGTTTTAGTTCTTTATTGTATAGATGATATATTGTGAGTATTGAAAGTGGTGAATGAATTTACTGCATGTAACAACTACCAATATATTTTGCAACCAATGAATTTAATTTACTCTTTCCATTAGCAATTCTGCCTAAGCATATGCAAGGACTACATTTAAGCAATTAACCTGAAGAGAGAAAATGCTTCTTAAATATGTAGCCTCTTGAACCCTTATTAAGACTTTTCTATTATTCTATGATAAGTATTTTAAATCTTCAGTTTTTAATGATAGGGAAAAGAAATGCAATACCAATAGAACGTAAAGACTTTTAGGACGAACTTCGCAATTTTAATCTCTTTTAATTTGAATATTAGCTTCTTTGTGTCATAGGTATGTAAAATAATTTTCTATAAATTTTAATGCTATTATAATCAACAATAAATACTTGTATACTTCCTCTAGTATCAACAAACAGCTCTACATCTAGCCTCAGAACAAAGTCACTTTGATATTGTACAGCCACTGTTAAACTCAAATGCAGATCCCAATATTTGTGATGAGGTCAGTTTATATTGCTTATAGAAATTACTATGTATTACTAGATTAAATCAGTATTTAATAGATATAGAATGTTATGGGAGTGGCTATTAGAAATTTCTACATCAATGTTTTGGTTGTTTAAATAATTGTTAAGAAATGGTTAATAAACATAGTCATTGTCGGGTATCAGTAAGTGTGGCCTGCTATAATAATAGCACATATAGTGAAAACGTCTTTGTATTCTCAGACATACCAATAGTATGGTATCCCATTTGTGTCAAAGTGTGTTGTAATGTCAGTTTCATATGACACTTCTATACTGTTACCAGACCACTACTCAAAACTTAAATTCTAAACACTTGAGCCTAGGAAGAACAGTCAGTTATAAGCCGTTCCTTTTTTAATTTTTAAAAAGGGGCACAACTAAAAAAATAAATTATGAAGAAAATTTATAAAATAAAAATAAAAAATAATAAATATATATATATAATTATAGTTTTTTTCACTAACACATTTTACATTCTTGACAGCTATAAGATAATTTTGGACTGTGTTTGTATGCAACATTAGTGCCTGTTTTTGCACTTTACTGTATAGATATATTGAAAGTAGTAAATAAAATATAACTGCATGTAACGACTACCAATACAGTTAGCAATCATTGAATTATATTTACTCTTTGCATAAGCATGACTACTCAACGACCAAGTGTTAGGAATTTAACCTGAAAGAAGAAAAGGTTTCTTACAAATATAGCCTGTATTATGTAAACCTATTTATCATTCTATGACAATTACATTAAATCTCAATTTATCAAAAATAAAAAAAGAACTACAATACCAATACATTCAAAAGCTTCTTAGGACAGTTGTTTACAATTTAATCTTGTTTTAATTTTAATATGTAATCCATTTTATCATAGGTAAGCAATATAATGTTTATGTTATTATAATGAACAATAAATATTTATGCACATCCTCTAGAATCAGCAAACAGCTCTACACCTAGCCTCAAAGAAAGGTCACTGTAATATCATAGAGCTACTGTTAAACTCTAATGCAGATCCCAAAATTTATGACATGGTCAGTGTGTGAATTATGTGTAAAGATTACTGCCTGTTACTAGATTTAAATCAGTAAGATTATGGTCATTATGGTTGTGGCTATTATTAATTATGGTGGTCACAATCTGAATATAAGGTATCATTCATTCATTGTTTCATATCAGGAATCATAGCTGTTATACTAATACTTGTATTAATATATTACTGTAGTCCTAGTTCTTGCTTCTCACTAAACTTTGATAAATTAATTAATATATCTGTGGTAGTTTTAGTTGTTACTTACTTTCATTGCATGTATTTCTAAGTGACAATAGGTAGAGTATATATTGTAGATGCAGCTTATATCATCCATAATGTTATCCCTAGACATTAAGTCCCTTAGACTATATTAACATATATTAACATACAATAGGCATTACTACTTTAATAAAAAATGCACTAAAGTGCTTAACCTCGCCACGGTGCGCAGTGTAAATCTATACTGCAGAGTGCATGTAACATGTACATTTAAGATTGGACAAGGTGTGGTCAAATTATTGATGAATCACCTGATGCACATTACAAACTGTTGTTTGATGACTCAGCATTTCTCTTCAATCAAAGGGAAAAAAGCTTCGTGGTTTACTGGGTACTTTGTACTCTGATTGACATGTCTGTGAAGCTGTAACTGAGTAAGTAATAGTATCATTCAATTGCCAACCAAGATTAAGTGCTAGATTCGTGATGAATGTTTCTCTGACCCTTTACATGACGCTTTAAAATGTTTCAACATTTTCATATACAAAATTTATTGTAACTTGAAAATGAAGCGTTCTTTGGAAACGTCCCGTAGTACAAATATAAATCGATATGTTATCTATTAGTAGCAGTTTTTCAGTGCTTTGAGATGTTTTCTGAATGCGTTACTTCGCTCCAAGTCCACAAAACACTATTCAGAACTTTTCTAACGATTGCTTCAACCAACGGCCTTCTATCTTGCTGATCCGTATTCCTCTAAGATTCTCTACAGCATGCTAAAAAATCTCCACGTTAAGTTATTTACTTTTCGAGAAGCAGTACTTCACCTCTGCAGCCTGAAAATTCTTTTGCGAGTTTTAAGCTTCTGTTTTTCTTGACGATGTTCTTGATACTACTGTTGTAGTGTCCACATGTTTTTCTATTTTGCTGAACCTTGGTAGCTGCTAACACTTCGGTTGCCAAGTTATAGCAGTTGAAAGAACAACCCCGGTAACAGACACACACACACACACACTGACAGACTACAGTATCCTCGCTATGCGACCACGCACAACGAGGTTAATTATTTGTTGTTACAATACTATAATCAGTAGCAGAGGAACCTATGGGGCACCAGGGGCAGGTTCTCTTCAAAAAAATACAACATGCTGATTGTGCCCCCCCAAAAATGTTTACGCTGAAGTATGCAATACGTAGAGAACAATGAAAAACACTCATTGTAATTATAATATAATTGTGGCAAATGGGATATTTGCCACATTCATATTATACGAAATTATATTGAAATTGATGTGTATTTAAAGGGATTAAAAGCGAAAACACTCCTCAGCTTCTGGGGGGCTGCGACCCCCCGAACTCCCTCTTTTGTTGCCTTCCAAATTCAAATATGTTCCTCCGCCCCTGACTGTACTATCCCTTATTTCTGAAGGATAAAGAGTACTGTAATGAAAGAATGTCCTTTATCTGGGACTATCCTTAATACATCTTAATTACCTGTGGTTACTAATAAAACCCTAAACCTTTTAAATGTAGTCTTAAAGTCATATTTAGATATTAATATCATGTTAATTAATAGAATTGATAGTTGTATAAGTGTGATAGTTATGCTAAGTATGTGATATAAATGACCTAGTTTATTATTAATGGCAATATGAATAGTCTTTATTTTCTAGTATGGACAAACACCAGCACATCATGCAGTGCAGAAAGGTCACGTTGATGCTCTAAAGCTATTTATTGAATTGGGACAAGTTGATGTAAATGCTAGAGACAAAGTAAGTTATATTATAGTGCCTATGAATTATTCCTTTTGGAGTATGCATCAAGGTTGTCTTTAATATTGATACCAACCTCTCTCATATCAAGACTGTCCAATATTTTAATAACATGTTTTTGGCAAAATATGTTCCAAGAAAAATATTACAAACTCACATTTTGACTTATGTCTGCAATATGTTAAACATCCTTTTGTCATACATCCAATAATGAGAAATAGATCAATTAATTAATGGTTATGAATAATTAATAGCTGTGACCTTTATTAGCCCTTTCCCTCCCACATATATACACATCCACATAAATCTCTATACTCTTGTGATTTACCTGTCTGTTTACTACTTCAATACTTAAGTCTCTGTTATAATGTATCCTACATTGATTTCTTATAATTGGGCAATAACATTCTTAGGAACTTCATATATTCTGAATAGATCACCAGCTTCAGGTGGAAGTACATTGATATGTGAACAAGTCATTTGTTTATTTATATGTAAAACCATAGTTCACATGATTTATTGAACAAGTAGTGAATTTGGTCATATCTGATTCTCTGAAAAATATAATACCATGTAAAAATCTGCAAAAATTAAGTAATCGGACTAATGCTCCATTGTATTAGCTTGTCTCCTTTATATGTCTATCTTTAGTCTAATCAATAAATTGTATTACATGAATTAATGATTAAATTTTACTTGACTATACTTCATCAGTGACTGTCACTTATGGATCTGTTTACATGACATAGAATTAAAATCTAAAATGTAAACATTCTTTTTTCACTAATCACCTAGCTATGAGACTAATAATTAACAATGGTATTATCTGTCACTATAGGTAAGATTTTAAGTTAGGTGTGATTATTACGTATGTCTATGTTAATTTGCATTTTAAAACTTACATTAGTACAGGATTAACTAGCATAGTTATTGGCAGCCATCAGTAGGTGTGGCCTATTATATTCCTTACTAACGTCCATTTACTAAATTGTCAATTTATAAACATTACTGAACACCATTGATATTATAATGGTTGTTGTAATAGCAGTTGTTACTATGATAAAATGCTATTGATAGTTTCAAGTATATCAATCATAAATAGAAAAGTTATGTTTATTTGTATGTTTAAATACAGGGGTACGATTATTAATGTTAGTAGTGGTTATTACTAACAATATTCACAATGTGAGATGTACCTCTTGTTAATCCTCATAACTTACTGCATTGACAAGGGTTACATTACTTTGTTGGTCTGACTGTCCCAAAATCATAGGCGATATTCTAAGGTTTATCACTTAATATGTGAATAATTCGCACATTTTCAAAGTGAGAAATCTTCCTAAAAATGCTTGTTTCTCAGTAATGGCAATTTTACTTACCTCAACATATTAAACGTTTGGTCTCCATGCCTTTTTAATTGACAAATAATAATTGTTTCCATATGATCCAATGACTTGCACATGTAAGTGACTTGGTTGAGGAGTTTCTTGATTTTACTTTCTTATCTGCTTGTACATTTTGGTTTATTGAAGAGTATAGTGGTGTTACAAAATCTAAGTCTATAAAAATATACACCTTAGCAAAAGAACATAGCCTTAGTAAACTGCTCCTTGCAAAACATCACACAATAACAAACTACATCACTGCCATTGGGCATGTTGCCTTGATGTAGAAAAATAAAAACATTATGTTTCTTATGGTCTCTTAAAAGTAACTCTTAAATCAAATAATAGGTATACAGGAAGTAATCACAGACTAATATCTGATGCACTGGTTTCAAATTCTATGATTTCACCCTTGTTTCTGTGTATATAAGTACACTGACATTTTTATCAATGTGCATTATGTTTTTTTTTCTTTTGCCATCCAATATAACATATTATTGGTTTTAATTGTTACTTTATTAAAAGATTATATAACATTATATTTTATTGTACATGTATAACCTCAATTACATTAATAATGAATATCATTGTATTTATTTATTCTTTACAGAGTGGGGATTCTCTTTTACATCTTGCTTGTGCGAACAGTAAAACAGACACGATTTCATATCTACTTCACACTGGAAAGGTCGATCTACTTGCTTGCAACAATCATCAGAAAACACCACTAGAAGAAGTCAGACTGAAAGATCCAAACAGATTTGAAATATTGAAGATGTTTGAGCCATTTGAGAAAAGTCGCCAAGACTATCCAGTTGATTCATATAGAAAAGTATTTATTTGTGGAAACAAGACAGCTGGAAAGAGTTCTTTAGCCCAGTGCATTATATATCGTGCTGATAACCCTGTTAATTATCAATACAACCCTTTTCAATGTGTTGAAGGTGTCCAATTGGAAACTGCCGGTATTAACTATCATGATGTTCGTAGTCATGAAGTTGGCAATATTATTCTTTATGATTTTGCTGGTCATCAAGAATATTATAGTAGTCATGCAGCTGTACTGGAGAATCTTATGGTGAGAACTCCTGCAGTTTTTACAATAGTGATAGATTCAACTAGAGGTTGGGACTACTTCAAGAAGCAGTTGTATTACTGGTTTGATTTTATTGAAAATGTTTGCGCTAATTTAACTAAACCTTCCCAGGTGATTGTAGTTGGAAGCCATGCTGATCAATTTGCCAACAGTTATGATGAACTCAGGTTGTATGTTGATGATGTTGTTAAAGATGCCATTCGTAAACAAGAGTATAGAGGGTTTGTTGCTATGGAGTGTCATTGCCCAGGTGGAAAAGGTTTCCCTGAATTCGTTGTCCACCTTCGTGAAAGTTGTAAAGCAGTTCTTGATAAGTCTGACAGCATTAGTTATTATTGTCATGTGCATTATGCTTACCTCCTAAAGCTACAGAAAGTAGCTATTAGCCTTAATGAGCTTATAGAAAGCCTAAAAGCTCTTGATGATCCATCCCTCCCTTCAGATGAAGCAGTTTTGGTTGACTACTTGTCAACTCTCAGTGACAAAGGTCTTGTTCTGTTTCTAAGAAATGAAATAGTGTCTAAAAGTTGGATTGTAGTCAAGAAATCAAACCTCCTTGCTGACGTTAATGGTGTTCTTTTTAATAAGAACATCAAGCGTCTTCCTATGCTAACCTCTAGCAACACTGGCATTGTCCATGTTTCTGTTTTACAAAAGCTTTTTCCAAAATATGATATAAATATGCTTATTGATTTTTTAAAAAGCATGGAATTTTGTTGTGTTATCGATTCAGACACACTCAATGCTATTACTACCAACCTGTCTTCATCAGATCTTGTTTCTAATGTTGATATTCTTTTCTTTCCAGCTCTCATAACTGCTGAGCCTCCTCAAGATTTAAATGATCATTTCAAAAATGGATTTGGTTGGTGCTTGTATTGCCCTAATCCATTTCAATTTCTCTCTGTTCGCTTCCTTCACATTCTTTTGCTTCGGTTAGCATATCTATATTCCCTTCCTAGTCATCTTAAAGTTGATGATTTAGACACAACGTCTCCTATACAGCAGTTGAATCGTTATTGTACAGTCTGGAAGAATGGTATTTACTGGAAACATCAAAATGATGTAGTAGTGGAAGTAACAGATAATAATAGATGTGTCACCGTATTTATTTCCAATGACAAAGAAGTTGAAAGTCAAAAAATGTGTTGCTCTGTAATAAAGCTGGTTCTTTCTCTTCAAAAACAGTTTTGCCCATGTAAAATTAAGGAGTACATCATCCCTTCTGGATCTTTAGCTGACATTCGTAGTAATCCCATTTCTAAACGAATAGTCTATGAAGTAAAAAATGTAGCTGAAGGAATGTTAATGAATGAGGACATATTTGACCATAATAAAGTTCAAGACAGTCTAATCAATGTAAAAGACATTTGTCCACATGAACCATACATGTCCCTTGCACCAGCAGTCATCCATGCCTTGTTTTCTAGTAGTAAAGCCAATCAAGTAATTCCAGAGAGATTTCTTCAGCATATAATAGAATTTGCTCCAAGAATAATGTCATCTTATAATACATCTAAAGGTAGCACCTACTCTGATGTTGCCAGTCATCTCAATGACTATAGCATTTTCACTGGACAAAATCCTTTGGTAAGTTACAGTACTATATTAAACCTTATACATGTCTTCATTATTATATGAGCCTATACATCTTTATATGTGAAAATAATCAATTGCTAAATTAATACATTATCCTTGTACTCGTTATTTCAAGAGATATATTTTATTGAATTTAAGGTTCTCTCAAGTCCATTTTTAACACAAGAGGAGATAATAAAAATATCAAAAGATCGCCTTCAATCTAGAAATATTTCAACTCTAAAAGGTCTGATTTTCATGTTTATGTATATATCTAAAAACATTATATTGACTGTCTTATGTTCTTATATTTTCTTTTTGATATTTTTTCTATTTTTAATTCATTAGAAGAAGCTCCCAAGAAAAGTCGCCTCCTAAAGTTAATGTCTGGAATTTGTAGCTGGTGGCCCACTATCGGTGATTATCTTGAAATTGAAAGTGGAGAACTTGATTCTTTACGTTATTCTTATCAACATGATGTTGACAAACTTTCCAAAGTTCTACAACTTTGGATGGAGAGAATGACTAAACCTGTAACTTGGAATACCATTTTAGAAGTAATAGGGAGTCCACCTATCCAGAATAAATCTGTTGTGGTGGAGATAGAGAAGTTTTTAGAATGTGAGTACTTATAGAATAATCCCAGTAATGCAAGATAATTGTACTTTTGTTAATTGTGTAAGTGTTTATTAAATTGTGTATTATAATGCACTTGAAAAGTGTGTTAGAATACACGAGTTTTGTGGTAGCTAATAAGAGAATTTGAAATTGATTAATAATGATGTTTAACTTATTATTATTGTTTTTATAAGCTAGTAATCATCATAGTTATTTATGCTATTATTTATGTAGCTAAGACTAAGGGAAGCAGTGGCGTTTATGACAATAGAGATCATGATGATGATCTATTGGAGCTATTGACCACTACTGGTAAGATAGTGTTAAAATGTACTGGTTCACTACAGATCCTCCACATATAGTGATGACTTAGCAATTACACTCAACTAAAATACTTTATTTGATAAATGCATATACTTCAAATACATAATGTATCTAGTAATTGGTTTATTAACAACACAATATATTCTTTAATACTATTGATTGTCTACAAGACTTCAAGTTTAAATTTAGTAATTAGTTGTATGTAATTTATTACTTTATCAATTTTCTGATCCATTCTAGTGTCAACGTAATAATGGTACATATATATACTAATATATTCTATGTTTATTTTTATGGTACAATTTTACAGAAGATGTGACACAAGCAGACAAAAACACAGCTGAGCAGCAGAGTGATGGTAAATTAATATTGCTTAACATGTACATGATTACACAATGATTATTAAATGACTAATTTATGCCTTTCACAATATAGATGTTGATGAAAGGCCTAGTGAGTTTATCACAGACAACAAAAACACAGTTAGTGGTAAGTTCATTATTACTATAATAAAGTGAGATGGAACATTACAAGCATGGTAAATAATTTGCAAGACCATTTTATTGCAGCCTTAATGCTAGTTTATTCTGGATTTATTAAACTTGACACATCAAACACTCAGTACAATAAATCCAGTATCAATCTTTACCTTTACATATATATCCTTACATGTATACACTTAATAAGGTAATTTAATGTCATTATCTAGTACAAGTAATCTCTGAACATTCTATTGACAATTATAAAATAGAACAATCCTACATATCATGACATTTTTAATGCACATCTAATCATATCCAATCCACAATAACCACATCTTATGAAATTTAGCAAGTTTTACTGAATAGGTAATGAGTATGCTTTGTTGTTATTATGACATCACATTCTTAAACAACATAAACATCAACCTTTAATTCTGTTTAATCAATGACTTGATTTATCCATACTCAGCTCCTGCTAAACGTAACGGATCTTTTTTCCATTCAACATCAAAGAAGCTCAAACAATCTGATGACACAGATGATGATAAATTAGGTAGATTATTTTAAATGTTACACACACTTGTGAAATTATAATGCCTACATTTACAGACAACTTTATATACTATTTCTTAACTACTTTTATACTTTAGATGCAGAAATGGCATCTGTTACTACTGAGGAATCAGATCTAGAAAGTATTAATTGGGTTGAAAGCATTGATAAGGGCCAGACTATGGAATTTCAGGTACAATTCAAGTTGTTTCTTCAGTAGTTCTACATTAATATATAATAATTTCCAGGATAAAGATTACTATCTAAGAGAGCATAAAGTAATGTTTCCTTCATCACTTGAAAGCATCACTACGGAAAAAGGTCTATATTTTGAATTATGATATGTTATGTCATTTATTTCTATAAAAACCAATCCAGGTTCTTGTAAACGCAAGCTTGATAGTAACTTTAACTCAGGTAATGAAAACAAACTACTTATTCTTTTGAATAAAAGTAATTATTTTCTATGTACATGCTGTATTACTAACAATATAGCATGAGGAATTTATTTTTAAATGATAACATATACAATGCTATCTAATTATATTCAACATGAATAAATATTTTACCAATTGTCTGTCTATTTTGGAAAGTAAATGAAGCTAATGTGGTTTAATTATGTTTATAACAAACTGTACATTTTGTGTTTGACTTCTATGTATCTAATGTTTAACTTACTTTAATATAATTCTTTAATTTTACAAAACAATAGATGATTTACCAGAGACAAAGAAGTTTGCCCAAGAACAGCAAGAGAGTAATGTCAGAGGTATATCATTATAAATACATGTGTGTAGATTTGATTTAAGAGATGATGTTTAATTAGTAAATAATTTTAAAGGGTATTAGCAATATCTTTAGTTATAATTTCGGTGATTTAGCTGTTCATTGAGTTACGAAAATACCATAAACTGGGAAAATTTATTGTAAAAAATGTTTGAACATTAGACAATGTGTGAAAAATAAAAATAGCAAGATTATTGCACATTGAAATATTATGGTAGGAATATTTATGGTATGTAATGCACGTGTTACATGATGGTAATTGAAACTGTAGATAGTGTAGATATGATTGACATGACTTTTTGAGATACCTGAAACCTACTAGTGGACTGCAATATCTAAAAGCTCTATATCATCCTCAATACTGTCACAGGCAATTGCTTAATGAACTTTTGTACGTGTATCTGGTGTTCTAATGCAAACGCTTCCGAATCTGCGATAACTTACAAGTAATATTTTACAACATAGTAATAATAAAGTTCCTTTAATAGCTATTACTGCTATATTTTCATTGATTGTTGTATATTGTTATTATAGGAAGTGAAACACAAGCATACAAAAATACAAATGAGCAGCAAACTAATGGTACATTTATATTACTTAACCTGTATATGATCACTTAACAATTCATAAATGACAAAGTGCTTTATGATAGGAAGTGTGACACAAACAGACAAGAGCACAAATGATGAGCAAGCTGATGGTAAATTACTTCATCTTGACCTATGCCATAATGATCTCTTTTCAACACAGGTATCAATGTAAGTGTTAGTGATTCTATCACAGATGACAATAACACTGTTAGTGGTAAGTTTATAATTTAGTATTGAAAGGTAATATATATATTCATTTTTTAGCATCTATAGTTAATTGTGATCCATCGGAAATTTTTGAAACTCATTCTGCTGATCTTTGTGATATACTTGTAGATGCTAATCCTCATCGTATGGTAAACAAACTTGTCTCCGCTAAATTGTTACCATCATACATTAAAGAAGATGTTAAGAGTACAACTGATGTGTATGATAAGGCTGATATAATTGTAGAGAAGCTACAGAAACTGATAGATAATGATGAACACCCAATTGAGTTGCTTAAGAAGATTTGTGATTTTTTTTTAGAACAAAATGATCAGAATTTAAAAGATATTAGTACTAAAATAATGAGTCAATTATAGAGTGTAAGTTGAAAATATTACATGAACATACTTAACATCTATAATGTTTAAAGTAGATTAAATAATTAAATTCATAATACTTGCTTGGTTGTGAATTGAGTTAATAACTAAATAAAATCTACTAGAAATAGTTGACATAATATGCTTTCTCTATTAAGTCAATTAACTGATCACAATCTTGTAATTAAACTAACAAATCTAGTGTATTATTATATATAATAACACTCAAAGAGACAAAGACTATATAAATAACAAACTCTTTAATGTGTAATAACTTGTAATAACTACATGTTCTTTTCTATTGTAGATTACAAGCTCTTTGGATAATGTCCTCTCTTTTACATTTTGTTACATTTGCTGTCATCTAATACTTTATTTAGTAGACTGTATCAGTATTTGTTACTTGAACTATTAGGTTATAATATTTTATTGTGTTTGGCTTGTAGATTTACCTCCATGTTAATATTTAGGTGTAACATACATAATGCTATATATTAAAATAATTTAAATGTTTAGATATTGCTGCATCTTAATTAAATTCATACATTCCTTCAAAGAAAATTTTTAAATTATCAAAGAGTCCATGTACTATAAATCTATAACCGCATAAAATTATAATTAATAAGGAAGTTATAATACATAAACTAGCAATGTTATATTATAAAGCATCCTACATTGACATAACTGAACAGAGTTTGTACAAAAATACTGCTGCTCATCTTATGACCATATTTGGAATCTTGAGTACATTTGACACAATTTACTATGTTATAATTACAATTAAACATTCCAGTCATCCACAAACATCATACCATTAACATCAAGTGATATAGTCTTTCAAAAGAGGAAGAAGCATGGTATAACATCAAGCAAATCTTTGAGATTATGGACTTCTGATATCTATAGTACATATAACAGTCTTCCTTAACATCACTAGTATATCTATGTATCTAGATTATATGGAAAATGGAGGCTAGTAATTAGAGTATAATTTATACAATTAGAAATTAATACTATATTAACTATAACTAAACTATATAAATCAAAATCTGAATGTATTAATTTCAAATTGGAGTATGCACTTTCTGAGCCATACAAATAGTCACTACAATATATATAATTCTACAACTTATACTAATCAACTCTACAACAATAACAAAATTTTTAAGAGAACCAAATTCAATGTCTCCACTGAAATTTGTAGAAAAGTGTCAAGTAATGGAAGTAAATTAGGAACAAGTAGAAGATATAGAAAATTAATATCCAGAAGTTAATAAGGGTTTAAATTGAAATTGCCTCATGGCAGGTAGTAAGGCGCAGTTACTGGAGTTAGTGTCCCCAGTCTCTCTCTCTGTTTACCTCATACTGCAACATAGAAGACAATAGAATGTAGAGACTTAGTTGATAGAAATGAACACTTTAAAGTAAGTGTAATATAAACAAAATTGATCATTAAAAGTAGTCACAAGTTATTTTGAGCTTATCATTTTATTAGTATAATCTGTCTAGAGTGAAATGTTGAACTGATATGTCAGTTTGAATGTGAATGTAGTTTATTTCAAGTAGTCATCCAACATAATTAACATTGGATTAAGTTAATGTTAATGAAGTATGTAATTACTATGTAAACGTCATCATCATACAGTGTTTATTACTATTGTATTTTGGATTAGTTATTTCAAATTTTTTGTTACCTCTTTTACATTTCTTTTTTATTTACGTCAAGTCTATATGTATCAAGCACTGCAATAGTGGTAATTGTAAAAATGGGTGAGATGTCTCCAATCAGAAATGGCAGAAAATATTAAAGAAACAGTTGGTCAATCATTCATAGCTCTTATTCAACATCATACAATCAACATGTGGTTTACTAGTTAATAACAACCAGAGTTCCTATATTATAATTATTGTAACACAATTATTATTTTTATGTCTGAACAAAATAATGAACAAAAAATAGCCAGTTTCAATTGTATTTGATAACCTACTTTCAAACACAATATTAAACTCTACTCTTAAATTATTAGACACATTATTCAGAGATACTTCTACATAGAATTATTGTCTACTGTTGAAGACTGAAAGAGTACATGAGACCATTATATTACAGATTGTATTATATGTAGTAATCACTTACTAACCATGGAGGATGACAAGCAATCAATAATTATACAATTGTGTATTACTCACTACATTGAGTGTTGACTGGTAATAACATTGATATCAGACACTAGTACACAGGTATTACTTTTAAAAGTGATTTTTTTCAAGAACACTCAAGCTAAACCACTGGTGCTTATCAATAAAAGTAATACAGGAATTGTTTCATTTTGTTACTAGTGATTTTTAAGTTATTATGATAATATCTGTAGACAAATGTAAGATTGGATAGAATATAACATCATGTGATGAGTCAACTCCTCAGACTGTTTCCTCAAGTAGATTTACTTCTAACGTGTTCCTCCAGTACTATTTCTTGTATAGAGCACAATATAAAATACTATACCTTCATTGTCTTCTTGATTGGTCCATTTTTTGTACATATCTTGCTGTTGATTCCCTACTCCATGGTGACAAAACTGACTTGGAAAATAATAGGAATCTGTGGAATGTACTAATGTACCTGATAACCTATAATTATGATAATATTAATTTAATTTTTACTCTTATACAAGAATACTTTTAATCCGTTGATGGTGATCATTGAAAATATTGCAGTAAACCTGTTTTCACTGCTTCAAAAGGAATGAAGGTCTAAATATTCCACCACTCCTGGCAGATGAAGCAGATTGTGTTCATTAATGATCAGATACTGTTTCACTAAATACAATAAACTAATTATAAATTCTTGTAATTAACTTGTCATTCATCAATGGGACAAACGTAATACAATAATGATGTAAAATTTAAGAACTCTAACACACTTCACTTGTTATTAAAAGATACATTCCTTGTACTAAGAGTACATAGATAGTGTTGATAGTATTTATTAAGAGAATTGTATATGTGTGTAGTAGTGTAGTAACCAGGCTTGTAATTAATAAGCTTAATATATACATGTAATAAATTTACTGATATACTTGACTTCATTTTAATATGAGGTATGTATTACCTTCTATATGGTGATGCCTTTTACTCGATCTGAGTCATACAAAATTGACACGTTTGTTTACTGTGTGTAGAAAAGCAACATTAATTGCACATTTATCAAGAACAACTGTTTAGTAGTCTATTGTTATCCAATGTATGACTGTTAGTCCACCTACTGTTAGTAAAACCACACTTAAAGAACAACTACTTGCCAATTTTAAAATGAACACTCCAACATATCTACTGGCTTCTTTGAGTCTCACTATTCTGTTGTACATGTAGACTACACAGAAGATGATTTACTCTGTTGTTTTTCTTTTGTCCACATTTACATTGCTGTGAATACTGGTTATCTCAATGTGTCTTTTACAATATGATAATTGGTAAGTATGATATAATGTAGTACAATTTGTAAAAGTGTATGGAATTTAATGTTGTCATTTTGTTCACTCTATTGTTTTTGTTTATGTCCACATATACATTGCTGTGAATACTGGTGATCTGAGTGTGTCTTGTATAAATATAATAGTTGGTAAGTGTGATATTTTGTAGTATAAACTGTAAGTGCATTGACCTTAATGCTGTCATTTTGTTCACATTATTTTTTTGGTTTATTTCCAAATTTACAATGCTGTGATTACTAGTGACTTGAATGTGTCTTGTTCAATATAATAGTTGGTAAGTATGATATAATGTAGTATAATTTGTAAGTGTATTGAATTTAATATTTTCATTTTGTTTACTCTGTTTTTATCTCTATCTGCACATATACATTGCTATGATTACTGGTTATCTGAGTGTGTCTTTAACAACATAATAATTGGTAGGTATGATATAATGTAGTATAATTTGTAAGTATATTGATTTTAATATTGTCATTTTGTTTACTCTACTGTTTTTGTTTATTTTCACATTTATATTGCTGTGATTACTTGTGATCTGAATGTGTCTTTTACAATATAATAGTTGGTAAGTATGATATAATGTAGAATAATTTGTAAGTGTATTGAATTTAATATTTTCATTTTGTTTACTCTGTTTTTATCTCTATTTGCACATATAGATTGCTATGATTACTGGTTATCTGAGTGTGTCTTTAACAACATAATAATTGGTAGGTATGATATAATGTAGTATAATTTGTAAGAGTATTGATTTTAAAAATTGTCATTTTGTTTACTCTATTGTTTTTGTTTATTTCCACATTTACATTGCTGTGAATACTGGTTATCTGAGTGTGTCTTTTACAATATAATAATCAGTAAATGTGATATAATGTAGTATAATTTGTTATTGTATTGACTTTAATGTTGTCATTTTGTTCACTTTTTTATTAGGGTGGGGGGTAATTTTCACATTTACATTGCTGTGATTACTTGTGACCTGAATGTATCTTTCGCGATGTAAAAGTCAGTAAGTGTAATATAATGTAGTATAATTTATAAGTGTATTGAATGTAATATTGTCATTTTGTTTACTCTATTGTTTTTGTTTATATCCAAGTTTACATTGCTGTGATTACTTGTCGTCTGTATGTGTTTTTACAATATAATATTTGGTAAGTGTGATATAATGTAGTATAATTTGTAATTTTATTGAATTTAATTTTGTCATTTTGTTTGCTCTGTTGTTTTTTCTATTTCCCTATTTACATTGCTGTAATTACTTGTCATCTGAATGTATCTTTTGCTATGTAAACATCAGTAAGTGTAATATAATGTAGTATAATTTGTAAGTGTATTTAATTTAATTTTGTCATTTTCTTTATTCTATTGTTTTTATTTATTTCCACATTTACATTACTGTGAATACTGGTTATCTGAGTGTGTCTTTTACAATGTAATAGTAGGTAAATGTAATATAATGTTGTATAATTTGTTATTGTATTGACTTTAATGCTGTCATTTTTTACTTTATTGTTTATGTTTATTTTCATATTTACATTGCTATGATTACTGGTTATCTGAGTGTGTCTTTAACAACATAATAATTGGTAGGTATGATATAATGTAGTATAATTTGTAAGTGTATTGATTTTACTCTATTGTTTTTGTTCACTTTTTTGGGGGGTGGAGGGGGGGTTATTTCCAAATTTACATTGGTGTGATTACTTGTCATCTAAATATGTCTTTAACAACATAATAAATGGTAGGTATGATATAATGTAGTATAATTTGTAAGTGTATTGATTTTAAAATTGTCATTTTGTTTACTCTATTGTTTTTGTTTATTTTCACATTTACATTGCTGTGAATACTGGTTAATCTGAATGTGTCTTTTACAATATAATAGTCAGTAAATGTGATATAATGTAGTATAATTTGTAAGTGTATTGAATTTCATATTGTCATTTTGTTAATTCTATTGTCTTTTTTCCAAATTTACATTGCTGTGATTACTTGTCATCTAAATATGTCTTTTACAATATAATAGTTGGTAAGTGTGATATAATGTAGTATAGTTTGTAAGTGTATTGAATTTTATATTGTCATTTTGTTTACTCTGCTTTATTTCTATTTGCACATTTACATTGCTGAGATTACGTTTTACCTGAATGAGTCCTTTACAATGTAATAAAAAGTTGGTGTGATATAATGTACTATCATTTCTAAGTATATTAAATTTAATGTTGAGACTTTGTTACAATAAATTATTGTTTTTCTATTTCCACATTCACATTGCTGTGATTATTTGTGATCTGGATGTGTCTTTTGCAATTTAATTGTTGGTAAATGTAATATAATGTTGTATAATTTGTTATTGTATTGACTTTAATGCTGTCATTTTTTACTTTATTGTTTATGTTTATTTTCATATTTACATTGCTATGATTACTGGTTATCTGAGGGTGTCTTTAACAACATAATAATTGGTAGGTATGATATAATGTAGTATAATTTGTAAGTGTATTGATTTTAAAATTGTCATTTTGTTTACTCTATTGTTTTTGTTTATTTCCACATTTACATTGCTGTGAATACTGGTTAATCTGAATGTGTCTTTTACAATATAATAGTCAGTAAATGTGATATAATGTAGTATAATTTGTAAGTGTATTGAATTTGATATTGTCATTTTGTTAACTCTATTGGTTTTTTTTCTATTTCCAAAATTTACATTGCTGTGATTACTTATCATCTAAATGTGTCTTTTACAATATAATAGTTGGTAAGTGTGATATAATGTAGTATAATTTGTAAGTGTATTGAATTTAATATTGTCATTTTGTTTACTATAGTGTTTTTTGTTTATTTCCACTTTTAAATTACTGTGATTACTTGTAATCTGAATGTGTCTATTACAATATAATAGTTGGTAGTATGATATAATGTAGTATAATTTGTAATTGTATTGAATTTAATATTGTCATTTTGTTAACTCTATTGTTTTTGTTTACATGTAATAGTTGGTAAGTACGATATAATGTAGTATAATTTATAAGTGTATTGAATGTAATATTGTCATTTTGTTTACTCTATTGTTTTAGTTGATTTCCAAGTTTACATTGCTGTGATTACTTGTCGTCTGTATGTGTTTTTACAATATAATATTTTGTAAGTGTGATATAATGTAGTATAATTTGTAATTGTATTGAATTTAATTTTGTCATTTTGTTTGCTCTATTGTTTTTTCTATTTCCCTATTTACATTGCTATAATTACTTGTGATCTGAATGTATCTTTTGTGATGTAAAAGTCAGTAAGTATGATATAATGTAGTATAATTTGTAAGTCTATTTAATTTAATGTTTTCATTTTGTTTACTTTATTGTTTTTTTTTGTTTTTTTCCATATTTACATTGCTGTGATTACTTATGATCTTTTGTGATTACTTATGTGTCTTTTACAATATAATAGCTGGCAAGAGTGATATAATGTAGTATAATTTGCAAGTGTATTAAATTTAATATTGTCATTTCGTTTACTCTATTGTTTTTCTATTTCCCAATTTACAATGCTGTAATTACTTGTCATCTGATTGTATCTTTTGCAATGTAGTAGTAGTCAGCAAGTGCTATATCATGTAATATAATTTGTAAGTGTATTTAATTTAATGTTGTAATTTTGTTTACTCCATTGTTTTTTGTTTATTTCCACATATAGATTGCTGTGACTACTTGTTTCATGAGTCTGTCTTTTACAAAGTAATAGTAGGTAAGTGTAATATAATGTAGTATAATTTATTATTGTATTGACTTTAATGTTGTCATTTCATTCACTTTTGGGGGGGGGGAGTTATTTTCACATTTACATTGCTGTGATTACTTGTGACCTGAATGTGTCATGTACAGTAGTTGGTAAGTATGATATAATGTAGTATAATTTGTACATGTATTGAATTTAATATTGTCATTTTGTTTACTCTGTTTTTATTTCTATTTGCACATTTGCATTGCTGAAATTACTTTTCACCTGAATGAGTCCTTTACAATGTAATAAAAAGTTGGTCTGATATAATGTAGTATTATTTCTAAGCATATTAAATTCAATGTTGAGATTTTGTTAAAATAAATTATTGTTTTTCTATTTCCATTTTCACATTGCTGTGATTTCTTGTGATCTGAATGTGTCTTCTACAATATAATAGTTGGTAAGTGTAATATAATATAGTATAACTGGTAAACGTTTTTGACTTAATGTTGTCATTTTTTACTTTATTGTTTATGTTTATTTTCATATTTACATTGCTATGATTACTGGTTATCTGAGTGTGTTTTTAACAACATAATCTTTGGTAGGTATGATATAATGTAGTATAATTTGTAAGTGTATTGATTTTAAAATTGTTATTTTGTTTACTCTATTATTTTTTGTTTATTTCCACATTTACATTGCTGTGAATACTGGTTATCTGAGTGTGTCTTTTACAATATAATAGTCAGTAAATGTTATATAATGTAGCATAATTTGTAAGTGCATAGAATTTAATATTGTCATTTTGTTTACTCTATTTTTTTTTCTATTTCCCTATTTACAATGCTGTAATTACTTGTCATCTGAATGTATCTTTTGTGATGTAAAAGTCAGTAAGTGTGATATAATGTAGTATAATTTGTAAGTGTATTTGATTTAATTTTGTCATTTTCTTTATTCTATTTATTTTGTTTATTTCCACATTTACATTGCTGTGAATACTTATTTACAGAGTGTGTCTTTTACAATGTAATAGTTGGTAAGTGTGGTATAATGTGGTATAATTTGTAAGTGTTTTGAATTTAGTGTTATCATTTTTTTACTCTATTGTTCTTGTTTATTTCTAAATTTACATTGCTGTGATTACTTGTGATCTAAATGTTTTTTTGTAATATAATGGTTGGTAAGTATGATATAATATAGTATGATTGTATGTGTGTTGAATTTAATGTTGTCATTTTCTTTTCTCTGCTGTTTTTGTTTATTTCCACATTTACATTACAGTGATTACTTGTGATCTAAATGTGTCTTTTACATTATAATAGGATGTTAGTGTGATATAATGTAGTATAATATCTAATTGTGTTGAATTAATGTTGAGATTTTGTTTACAATATTCTTTTTCTAATTCCACATTTACATTGCTGTGATTACTTGTCATCTGAATGTCCATTACAATATAATAATTTGTAAGTGTGATATATTGTAGTATAATTTCTAAGTCTGTTGAATTCAATGTTGCAGTAATTGGTAATGATTGCATGTAATATTTCAGTAACATAATTTTAATTATTATATTTAGTTTTATATAGAGTTGTTTGTTGTCACTAAATGTATTGTACTTTCTTATTAGTAAATTTTGTTATGTTTATTTAAAAATTCAACATTTGGTGCTCATCTAACCACATAGTTACATAATATCATAAGTAATCATCTCAGCTCCAGGCTTCACTCCCTCTCCTCTTATTTTGGTTTACAAAACAGCTACCCCTATTACTTAGTAATAGTCGATTAGTTGGACACTTATTCCATTCCATCTAATGTTGATGGTATTATTTGTATGCATGTTGTGACAGTGCAATGTTGTACATTCTATGACAAATGATATACTCTATTAAAACTCTACATATAATAATATTTTCACTATTGAAATTTTAAATGCATTTTTGTCATAAGAAAAGCCTAGACTGTAGCAACATCTTCAATGCAATTTCACTGACTTGCCTTAGATATTTATAGGTCACTACTATGCCCTCCAGATTGTCGTCATCATTTTCTTTGCTCTCAGTATCATCTGAAAAAAGTAGAATAAATGTGACTGGATTTGCAAAAACCACTTAAGTCATTTCTGTTATTTTGACTTTTTCATACCATTTTGAAGTATTCACAACGATGAATTTATTGATACCTTTGATAAACGTACGCGTTGCTAAAAGTAACAATATATAACCAAAAAACATTGGGTACTACAAAAAATTAATTTTGAGAAAAAAATGGAATTTATTGTTTCCACCTACTCATACTGTCACATTAAATTTCCGCGAATCACGTGATCTAAATCAAGCACGTTTTTGATGCTTTTGTAAGAGAAGAGTAATCTTCTACCATCCTGATGTTTTCATTAATTTTAAGGTTTGGTTTGATCTCAATTAGTGAAGAAAGTGCTTTGGTGATCTACAACTATTCAAAGAAAGCATGAAAAGACCGGATATTGGTGAGAGTTGCTTCTACTGTCAATATATATGCGTGAAATTATATGAACAATATTTTTATGAATTACTGGATATACCAATTTGATACACCTGTTGTTCTACAATAAGTCTAGCAGCAGAGAATGTTTCGATTACATCAGGTCATTGATTGTTGACGAATTGACCAGTTTGATCTAGAGTTGTCATGTCATCGGAGACTAATGTCAAATACCATTTAACGTTTTTGTCGTTTAGCACATGATCATTCATACAACCAAGAGCTGTATCTTTTTCTACTTTGAGATTGAAGTGTTTGCACACTGAAACCCATACATTTGTCGAGTACAATAGATGCAGCAGGAACTTGGTTGAGTCTGAAAATGAAACAAGGCCATCTTGTATACCATTCATAAAACTTATGGGTTCAACTTTGTAGTGTCTATGGTGCGACACACCTACAATTTCTTTGAATTAATTGAATGGGTTAGTGCAAAAGAGGCCCAAGCCACAAAAATTGCTTTTTGAGAAAATTAAATTTTAAGGTAATCATTGCAAAATTTAGATTAAAATTTAGAAACATTTTTTATGCCAAATTTTTAATGAATAAATTGCAACAAATGCTTGAACAAAGAGCACAAATGGTAATAGAGGTTAACATGATCAGTCACTATCTATGTATTCTGCATCTGTGTCCACTTCCTCCAAAGAGGATGTCAAATTGTCATAGAAAGGATGATAGGCTTCAGGAATGAAAGGTTTTATTTTCTTTAAATCTTCCAATTTTTTGTAATTAATTGGATTGTCAGCACTATACTTGATTTCCAATAACTAAGATGATGTGTATTTCACTCCTTTTCGACCAATATTCCAAACCTTCCGTGGTTCCTCCTCCTGAAGAGTATGACAAACAAGCACCTTTGTAGGGTCTGATTTTGAGAAACGAAACCAAGCTATCTTTTGAAATGAAAGTTGTTCCTTATCTGCAGTCTTCTTCCTGTTTACAAATTTCTTAGAGAATGTCTTAAAACTTTTGAAGTCTTCTCTCTTGATTCGAGCTACTTGAAATGGTTTCTTTGTCCGAGTACTTTCTACCAGGCTAAACCACTGTGAAGGGATAAAAACTTCATTTTCCTTCTTTTTCTTCTCAATTAAGGCAAAATCTCGGTCTGATGGCAAGTAAGTATGCCCAGGAGTTAAGAATTTGTGGTCAATGACTTCAAAGAATCCTCTGATAATAGCATAGACCCAAAAACATACTATATAGAAATTCTTATTCTGACCACCACAAGAGTCACTATAAGCTATCAAGTGCATACGCACAACTGGTAATGACTGACAAAAATTCAGTAAGCATGATGCTATCTCATCTGAGCCACGTCCTGCCACATTCTCTGGCCACATACACATATATCCATTGCCAGTTCCGCAATTGTGGATACCAAGATTGTATACCCATAATTGTCTTAAATAGAACACTAACCCTGTATGGATGTGAGGAGTAGGAAGATTCTGTTGCAGATCGAATGAAATAACCAAAGTTGAATCTGAAAGTTTTTTAGCAAGTTCTGTGTCCTCCCGAAGTGACTTGAAGCCAAGCTCCGCCTTCTCATGATGTTCTTTAAGTTCTTCCTGAAATTGACATTTAGTTCCTTCATCTGCAGCATCATTGACATGGCAGTTCAGAGTATCACACACCTTACAGGTATCCGAACGTGGTGAACCAAATGAAAAGTTAAATTTTTCACAAAATATTCTTCTATAAGTGGGCTCAGAAACTGATGGCCAGCCCACTTCACACTTCTGAAGGTAAAGTGTGTGCATTTTCTTGATGTTTAGGTCTGGTGAGAGATACCTCTTGTTGGGATTATTTGTTCGTGAGTAGTGACTTGTCTGACGTGGAAAAGAGGAAATATGAGCCTTCACACATTCATTGCTGTTTTCAGGAGTATGACTGGGTCTATTATCATGCCTTCCTCTCTGGTCAATTGGCGGAGTGCAGTCCTTCACTCTAATATTTCTGATTCTCTTAACAGAAATACCATGAATACTACAAAAAGCAGCTTGGCAAACTCTCATTTCTTTACCATGAAGTCTCACATAGTAAACAAATGTCTTCTTGCGTTTACTGTTGACACCTTTAGTAGTATATCGTCTTTTTGGTTCAATGCCATGAATAAGTCCATGTAAGTAAGCGTTTTGTATATCGAAACTTGCAAGGTTATTAAACTCTTTAAGGATTCTAGCTCTGTCAACTTGAGGTACTTTTTCAAAGCAACGTAGTGAGCACTTACAGTCTTTTCCACACATCCTCGGTGGAACAATAACACCTTTGGAATTCACATACTCTTTACCATGATTTCTTAAACACTTGCGCTTATTTCTCTTCCACTGTTCTGTCTTGCGAATCTGCTTTCTACTATAAATCTTGCCAAAAATGTTGGCACCGTCAATCTCACGGTCAGATTCATCAGTGGATCAACTAGACTCGTCTGTAGAAGTATCATGTACGTCCATCTCCTCTCTGCTCTCTCAAAAGCGAACACGAGGTGGAAAACTTTCTACCGTAAATAAATCTAATAAACAGGAAAAATCATGAGAATTTTTAAAATTATTTTTAACTCCTTCTTGTTTGTGCATGAAACTGCAACTTTCAGACTTGGTGCAGCAATTCATCTACTGTTTATTTCTGGAAAAAAATTATTTCTGCCAAATTAGTGGGTTAGGCCCCTCGTGTACTGACCCATTCAATTCTACATGGCCACATGCCTTTAGTTCAATCACCATTATTACTATCAAATAGAAGGTCCACTCATAGATAGTTGTGATTTAAACAGGTCATAGTCAATTGCCATCGAACTCCATCCAATGAAATCAATATAAATTGCCGTGTTATTGTGAAATTCTTTCCTGTATCACAGCGTCTTCGCTGCCTTGAATTAAGTAGCTTGCAACATAACAAATTGAGGACAATGAGTTGTTAAAAAAAGTATGTATATTTAGTGCCACAATCCATGCATTACTGGTCAACAACAGACTAATAGAAATAAAAAAAAACTAAATCATTTATCTCATTGAAAATTTATGCATTTTGGTTGCTAATGGCAATCATTGTAGCATAGCTAGTCAATCCCACCTAAATGTTTGTGTATTAAACGTGTTGCCATCTACATTAGCAGATGGTGCTTTAGATAAACAATACTCTCCAAGATGGATTGTGTCTTGAAACTCAATCTCCAATTGTATGTCCTTACCCCATGTCAAACAATGTACAGGACAAGTGAAATGGTGTTCAACATATTTCCCGAGTGGAAAATGATAATAATAGTTTTACTGTTGTATTTTGCGTATCCATATCCTATCTCATAATGCAGTCTTTAAATAGCGTATTGAACCAAAAACAGAGTGGTTCATCATCACATGGCTTTCCAGCTGCTGCAGATGATGCATTGGGTTTATTTGAAAGAAGTGAGTCTGATCACAATGGGTTAGGATGATCAACTCTATTGAATAGAACACTTACAAATGTCATCTAGTGTGTAAAGCAGCATGAGTTCAGGTATAGTTTGTCTCTGCTCAAACAAAGACGAGATGTATAATTGCCAGTAACATCATTTTCTTCAGTATTAACTATAGATGTGGTGTTTTTAGATATAAACAAATCATAATTGACACAAGTTTTCACGTTGTTTCCTTATTTTCCAACTCCAACCAATATGCAGTGGTTTTAAATGGTTTATAAACATTGATTAACAGCTAATAATGATTGTCTTGAATACCAGCTGAGTTCGTTTTCCGTTCATTATAGAACTTACTATTTTAACAATTTTGTCTGTTCAAATCATATCAGCTATCGATGACACGACATCAGCTAACCACATTTCCATTGTTAAAATTCCGTGTTGATAGTGTTTTGGAATGTAAACAAAAGCTGATAGCTGACAATGGAAAAGAAAATGTTAGTGAAATTGACTGAATTGTAACCTCTATCGAGTCTCTATAATTGCGTTACAATGTGTTTAAGACGAGATTCGACAAACTCTACCAAGTACTGGACTGTAGTTTTCAATTAATTTTTAATTCTTTCAGTCCTTCATTCAATTTCTGGAGAAATATTTTTGCATCTTAACGAATTTATTGCTAAAGTAAACAAATTGGCAGCTGTGGTATCAAAATTCAGTGAAGTAAATTATTATCAAATCAAATGTCTTGCCATAGATACTGTATTTCTTTGAATGATATCTGCAGGTACTATTAATTTCAGATGCTAAAGCACTGCAAATACAAAACGGGCGAAAAGAATTCAAGGCCGAACACTATTAACTTCAGGCTTCAGACTTTATTAAAAATCTAACCATGCCCATTTATTTTTAACCTCATGATCTCTTAAACAATTAAAACAACCAAGAATATTCAGTTACAAAGGACTCTCTCCAGCTAATCATTATCTTCTCTTACTAACTCATTTGTCTCCAATTCATTTTCATCACTATTTAAATCAGCAAAAGGATCTTCATCTTCATCATCAGGTTGACTTGCTAGCATCTTCGACTTGCTAGCATCTTAGTGGTAAGTTGATGAATCTCTTCAGCTCCATCAGCAGCAACTTCTCCTGACTTCAGACAGTGTATGTCACCATCCTCACTCCCATCAACAGCTACACTAATACCACAGACCTTGAAAGACTTGACTATTACTTCACTTGTGACAGCTTCCCATGATTCTACCACCCACTTCAAACATGTCAGTTTATCAGGAGCTCTCATGTTTCCACCTGGAGTGAAGGACTGTTCACCAGATGCCATCCACTGATTGTACAATACTCGATACACAGCCTTGAACGGTTTATTCCATGATACATCAGCTGGTTGGAGGTGAATTGTAGTTCCTCCTGGCAAGATACACATGTCTGAATTTGTTTGCTTGTCAACATGCATTCTAACTTTATCCATCATGTGGCATCTGTAGGCATCCCAGATAAGAAGTCTGCATGTAAAACTCAACTGTCCCCACACCTTATCCAAGTACTGAATTGTTAAATCCTCACTCATCCAGCCATTTCTGTGCATGCATACTACAGCACCAGGAAACCGTGTTAGCTCTTGAATCAGACATACACCCTTGAAAACAACAAAGGGCTTTAATTTTCTCCCATCAGCCAGTGCAGTGAGAATAACAGTAAAGCATCCCTTCATGACCTGTAGTGCGAATTGGAATGGAGCGCTCACCAACTCAAACCACAGTAGTGTCACCTGGCATATGGAGCCAGAGTGGAGTCTCGTCCATGTTTCCAATTGATGATAAGGGGTAATTATTAATATAACACATCTTCCTTAATCTCATTAAATAACTGGAAATTTTCTGAATATGGTCTAGTAGCAGCTTCTGTCCCACTGTTGTTCTCCTCCTCAAGGAAAACTCATGACGTTTGAAGAAATTAGATAGCCATTCTCTACTTGCAATGAAATCTTCATGCCCCTTGTAGAGTTCAAGAGCCTTGCGTTGAATAGCAGCTCTAGTAATATGGCAGTTTCTAGACCTTAATTCAATGATCCAAGAGGCAAGCTGTTCTTCCATATCTGGAAGCTTTGCTTTTCTACCTGCACCAGGAAGTCTCTTTTTTCCAGGAATGGTTTGCAGTTGATATTTTTTCTTCCTCTAGTAGCGTACACTGGCTTCATCAACTGAAAACTTTCTTGCAGCTTCTCTATTGGAAGTTTTTTTCAGCTTCTTCTACAACCTTCAGCTTAAAAGCCACATCAAAGCTTCTCTTTTTACTTTTACATTCGCCCTCAGCCATTGCCAGTTGTGATAGCAAATGTGCTATGTAAACACTGTATTGTTAGTACTGCACAAGCGCAATATGCAGTAATAATTCAAGGAGGAATATTATATTGTTCAGCCTTCATGGCAGTGCAGATCCAATTCAAGTGCAGATAAAATTCGAGGGCGAAAAGATTTTGAGGAAATACAGTAGTTTTTATTCAAACAGGTTATAATGAATTGGCATCAAACACTATCCAATGAAATCCATAAAAATTGCTATGTCATTGCTAAATTCTTTTTTGTATCACTGTGTTTTGCACCATCTTGAATTGGATAGCTCACAATATGACAAATCGAAGACAATAAATTGTTAGAAACAAGTATGTATATTCAGTGCCACAATCCATGCATTGCTTGTCAACAACAGACTAATGGTTGCTAATGGCAATCATTGTAGCATAGCTAGTTGATCCCATCTGAATATTGGAGTATTAAACATATTGCCATCTATATTAGCAGATGGTGCTTTAGATAAACAATACTCTACAAGATGGATTATGTCTTGACAAATTTATGGCTACAGTGAGCAAATTAGCAGCTGTGGTATCAAAATTCAGTTGCCATGTTATCACTAAATTCTTTTCTGTATTGCCGACTTTTTTTTGCAATCTTGAATTAATAGCACACAATATGACAAATCGAAGACAATGAATTGTTAAAAACGAGTATGTATATTCAGTGCCACAATCCATGCGTTGCTTGTCAACAACAGACTGATGAAGATAAAGAAACAACTAGATCATTCATCTAGTTGAAAATTTCTGCATTTTGGTCATTAATGGCAATCATTGTACATAGCTAGCTTGTCCTATTTGAATGTTCAAGTATTGAATGTCTTGCCATCTACGTTAGTGAATGGTGGTTTAGATAAACAATACTCTTAAACAACGCACAGGACAACCGAAATGGTGTTCAACATATTTCCTGAGTGAAAACTGATAATAATAGTTTTTCTAGTGATGCATTTTGCATATCCATTGAACTAAAAATAGAGTGGTTCACTATCACATTGCTTTCCAGCTAATGCATCTGGTTATTTGAAAAAAGTATCCAGGCATATCTAATGACAATTGGTTTGACGATTAATTGTATCAATAGAACACTTACAAATGTCATCCAGTGTGGACATTCTTCCACTATATTGGCTGGAGGAATTTCTCCAATCAATGCACCATTGATAAACATGCAAATATGTTGCAGCATGTAGAGCAGTATGAGTTCAAGAGCAACTTTTTTCGTTCAAACAGGGATGAGGCGTAGAGTTGTTACTAACATCAATTTCTTCAGTATTAGCTATAAATCTGGTATATTTAGATGTAAAGATATCGTAATTGACATCAGTTTTCACATTGTTTCCTTATTTTGCAACTTCAATGAACATGAAATGATTTTAAATGGTTTACTAACATTGATTAACAACTAATAACGATTGTCTTGAATACCAGCTGAGTTGGTTTTCGGTTCATTATAAAACTTGCTATCTTCAATGATTTTAGTTGTTTGTATCATATCAGCTCTTGATGACACAACATCAGCTATACTCTGTCCGAGTTGAGTTGGTCCCTTCCTTAAAAAAAGGTGTTGTGTGCATGGACTGAAGTACATTTAATGTTATTCATTGTTAGTTCACATGAATGTCATGCAAACAGACCACGTTTTCTTTCGTGCTCGTAAAAATGCAAAGGTAAAAATACTAAAATCACAAAGAAAGGAGGTTGTTGCAAATGTCTATGACTATTTCGAGAAAGTCAGCAGACGTCAACTGACTAAAGCACCTCTTACAATTGGATTACAATGTGTTTAAAGTGACATTCAATTAACTCTATCAGATAATGAATAAAGGACTGGAAAATTAAAATTAATCAAACAATACAGTCCAGTATCTGATGATATTTTTTCGCGTCTCAACAATTTTGTGGCTAAAGTAAGCAAATTGGTAGCTGCAGTACCACATTTCAGTGAATTAGACTCCGAAGACTTTTTACTTCACACTAATATGCTAATTAGAAGGGAATAGTGGTATACATTTTGAAGTTTACATTTGAAAGTGTAAAGTCCAATTGCAACAAAACTTGGTCAACCTCTTCCAAACATTTATACAATTTTTGTACAGCATTCTGTAGAATTTATGAATATAATCAATGCTATACTTTAAAAAAGAAACTACCTCTATCTTCTCCTGAAGCCTTAACTTTTGGTGATCAACTATTTTCTTTTTCCATTTCTTCAAGTGTACTATTAAATGATTCTTTCATTTTCCTTAATTCTTCTTTAATTTGCTCCAATTCTTTCATCATTTTCTTCAATAGCTTTACATAAACACAATTAAATGGTGTGATTTACCATTTGTACATTTTATCTTCTGACTGTAGTATGCTCTTGTTCTTTTGATTTTGTTTCTCATGGTCATCACTATTTCCCCTTCCAATCACTTAAATGGTGTGGGACTAATGTTGACTAGCTGGCTGGCTGGCCTGAGTTTGTGTTTGACAAAATGTGACAACCATGAAGGACAAGCTTGTTCAATTCATACTTGGGTTCATAATCATTGGCATTGTTGTCACAGTATGCATCAGTACACAAAGTGGACAAGAGGAACCGCTACAAGAATGTTCTGCTTTAAGTTATATCCTAGATGAAAGTATAGGTGGTGATTCTCTTTATGAATGTTTTTGAAACACCTCATTCACATCTCACGAGGCATGACAGTCTGTGCATCCATTCCTGTAGCTGTGGGACTGGATTGCCTGACTCCTCCTAGTGAGTTTGAGTGTGACTACAGATACAAGACTGTTCCCAACTCTTATTGAGTTGAAGATTTGGCCTCCCGAAGACATCGTGAGGCAATCCAAGGTGGAGATAAGTGCTCTACTTTACGCTGCCAGCAATATTTTAGTCCACCTCACCAATCTTGGTTGGCAGTGCGAAACGTAGTGCATGCTGCGTGCCGGTTTTGCTTTTCAACCCATATTTTGCCATTGTGGTTGATGAATCTAAGTAATTGTTCAATGTGATAGTTGTGTGCATCTTTACTCAACATCTTTTAAATATATCTTTATTACTGCAATATTTATAACATTAATGATAGTAGAATTTTTCATTGCTGAAGAAATAGCAAATTTGATCAACAAAGAACATGTCTTAGCTGGTCAACGTGCTGACAGAACCATACTGAGAAATAAAAGTTATAGGACCCTGAGATATAATATTGAAGCTATACAATGTGTTAGAAATTTGGATGTAGACAATGCTGGGGCGATAACAAGTAAGCGTCAGCGTTTTGCAGCTTTACAAGACAGATTTATACAGAAAGAAACTTGTGAAACAGGTACAACTAGCATAAGCAAAATACAACAAAAACAGAAATCAAAGGTTTTTGAGTGAGGTGAATGCAAAATAAGACCAAATTCAAGTGGAATGACAAGCAATTTGGCTCCTCAACCACAAGCTATACTAATCAATGGGTTTTTTTACTTCTTCAAATCAAAACTGGGACAAATTGTATCTTGCTTTCTTTTGAAAACCTTCCAAACTGGAGGGGTGTAAGATACCCCCCTCTTGCAGTCACATGGGTGAGATGGGTAAACAAGACCACAGTACAGAGTAGTAGCTCTTTCTTCTTCAGTTTACACTTCTTTTGATAATTTTTTACTAGTCTCAGTTTGAGTTTGATCAACCTATTTGATGTTATAAAGTATGATTTAATATAACATTGCTTTCAAGATTAATAATGGATGTATCATCCACAAGGTGATCTTGAAAACAACCTTGTGCATGCATATGAGTATCTATCAATATTAAACAATGAATTGATATTACTAGAGAAAGAGCACAAACCATCATGAAACCCATGAAAGGTACCAGTCGCTAAATTCTGGCCTTTATATAAATGGTATCAATGCAGGAAATATACCCTATCTTAAACTTTGAACCAGAGTCCAGTGTGTTGATCTGTAATATGTAATTGTAAAATAAAAAGTTTAATTTGATATAATTATCAATACCTTTGATTTCCCTTTTGTCTTTGGTTCCTGTAATAGAGATGTAATAAAAACATTAAGAACAAGTGGACACACCTTTTCAGTCTCAGATCATGTGTAGATTGTCCATCTTTATCTAAATACATAAAATCCAACACAAATAGTTTGTTACATTTGAATTTCCTTTTCTAGCACTTTTATCCTTGCCAGGGGTGACTCAGCCAATGTTAGATTGGTGGGGCAACATTTTAAAAACAAGTATGATTGACTCTCAATTAGTGTTGTAAAAGTATTGAATTTGTATTTAGTTACTGTTATTGTTATTGTACAAAATTTGTTTGAATTTTAGTTTTTGTTATTGATTGTTCACAAAATCGATGTGAGTATTTGCTTTAGTTATTGTTAGTGAATCAAATTTTTGTTATTGTTATTGATGAAAGTCTATTATAAAGGGTGACATTTAAGTGCCAAATGTACAATGTACAATGTCAAATGTTTGAGTAGGCCTTGTTGCTCTTGACAAGAACTTCTCTTTCAAGGTTTGCATTTGTTAATCGATTTCATTTTCCAATGCAAGCATCTCCTGCAATTGAAAATGTTCTTTCAATAGGTGCAGAAGACGCTGGCACAACAAGGACATAACAAACAACGTTCGACAGAGTTGGAAACAATGGCTCAGATTTCACCCAGTAGTCCAAAGAGTCAGTTGGATGTGGACAGTTGCTTTTTCTTTGTTCAATAAACATGTCAACTTCTTTTTCTCCTGGGCTATTTGACAGGGGTTCTTTTTTCTTTAATAGTTGTTTAGAAACTATCTTTGATAAGTGGCGAAACTTCTTGAGTGGGGGCTCTATCTGTTCTTCAGTTGTGCTTGTTGCTGTATCATTGCTGCTTTCAATGGGCTTTTTCAAATGATTATCAACAAAATTGCCAACAATTTCTTTCAAGTAACATGTTCCTTCTTCTACTAGGTCATCAGAAAGAACATAAGTGTATTCTGGATCAAGTTGTGTAGCCACTATATGCAAATTATTATGATTGGGTGTACTTGTGGATGCAACAAAAACAGCCAATTGTTTAGTGATTTGCTTGTACTGGGGCTGGTCTCTCTCATACTTCTTTCCCTTCTTCAGGACTTGTGTGTTTGCTGACCCTTAAAATTACATTGGGACCTTTTTGACTTTGCCAAAGCTGACTCTTTTTCCTTTATAATGTTCTTCTCCTTTTGAATGAGCTCCTGATATTGCTGTGGATGCTTGGTTTTTAAGTGGGCCTTCAAGTTATAGTGCTAAACTTTCCTTTAAAGTTTGTCTCACAAATTTTATCATTCATCTTGACTTGATAGACTGTCTTTCCTGATGCCTCATTATATTTGAAATAATCCCACACAGGGCTGCTCTTTTTCCTTCCAGAATGTGAAGCTGTTGCCATCTCAATGAAACTTGAGAAAAAATGGTTTGAGGTGCAGCTGCAAATAAATCCTCATATAAACAGCCAAGTCAGGTGATGATTCGTGGTATTGTAAAAGTTCTTTGACCTTTCAATAGGTCTATGCACCTTGTTTACACATCAACGTGTTAATAATTTTTTCTTATTTTACTAGTATAGAGCTTCAATTTTTGTTTTAGTTATTGTTTGTTAATGATTTCTAACTAATTTTAGTTATAGTTTTGTTATTGTTAACAATAATGATTTCCCTTTTACAAAAATGGTTTTAGTTTCAGTTATTGTTAAACAATTACAACATACTCTCAATAGTTGTTTTGTGCCAGTGCTATGTTACATCATGTAGTGCAACTACATGATGTAACTTTTTATATTGTATTTATAGAAACATAATAAGTGATATAATATACCGCACTGTATTACATGTACATTGTAAGTTGAATGATTTAGTCTGTTTATGAGTCAAAATTACCGAAGTATTTCTTTCGCTCATCTTTAGGTGATACAAATTCCTTGGCTATCTTCTGAAAAGTAAAGCAATTATTTAATCGTTTGTCAGACATGGTTGCTCTTAAATAGTTAAAGAGCTGTCTTAGAGCTGAAAAGTTTCTTTCAGATGTTCATGATGTAATTGTTATAGTTAGATATAGCCTAAGTAATTTATGAATTTCAGTTAGCAATTTTCTATTGGCATGCACTTTCATTGCAATTGCCTCACAGATAGTACGTATGCTAGTAACTTCTTTTACAGAAGGCAATGATTCATGTACAACAACTAGTATAGCTAGTTGATTTCTTAGCCTATCAAAGTCAAAGTCACTTCGAAAAACTGAATTTTCAATATAATTACTTTCTATTATGTCTTCCATAAGCTGAACAAAGCAAAAGTTATTCTAAAGCTATAACAGGTTCGATTACATTTTTCTGATCAAAGCGTTCTTGAAGGTCCTTAATAAGGAGGTCACAAGCTTCAAAATATACAGAACGAAATAGATCTTTAGAATTGCTAAATTGGTGGGGTAATGTAACACTATCAAATCTGGTTGGACGTTTTCTGTACCTTGGTAGTTGTGGTTGCCCAATATGAAATTCTTGTGCTTGCATCACTTCTTCATTTCTTTGGTGTTGATAAAAAACACTAGCTACATTAACAGCTGATATAGCTTCTTGAAAAGATATGTCTTTAGTCTGTAAGATACTTGATGTTTCCTCAGCAACACTAAAAAGGTGATGACCAAGCTTTAAATTAAAAAGAGTTTCGAATTTTTCAAGAGAAGACACAATGCCTGCAGCCTTTAAACCACACTCATCACGTGCAGTTTGAAGCATTTCTTCCAAGGTTTCTATAATTACAGTGTATTGCTTAATAACTGCATCTATTGCTGTAGTTCTCACAGTCCAGTGAGTAAGACAAAGTGGCTTAATACCAGATTTTGGACAATCACTTTGAAGCAAATATTTAGAAAATAGGAGCTTACGCTTAGGGGAATTGTTTATTAACTTAGTTAGATATATCTCTCACTATATCAATTGCTTCTCTAATCTGAGAAATTCCCCTAGTAATATCTTGTAAAAAAAGGATTTAAGCAATGTGCTAGACAATGAACAGAAAGTGCTGCGGGAACATCTCTTTTATTATAGTTGCCAGGGCATTTCTGCTGCGGCATCATATGCTTGACCACAACAAAGGGAGAGAGGCAAAGCACAGTGAGTTACCATGTCTTTTAAAAACAACAGATAGAGTCTGACCAGGTTAAACATACCAATGTGATCTTCATATATCGCATAATTTTCATAAACATACCTAATAGAGAGGTTAAACTGCTCACTGGTTGCAATATCGGTTGTTTCATCCACTATTATAGCATACCATGCTGGACTATTGGCCTTCACTTTATCTAGGAGCTGTCGCAACACTTTATGCCTCATTAAAATGATTAATTTGTTTACAATTTCATGTGACATATACCTATTCGCAGTGGCTAGAGGTCCGGCAGCCGGATTGAATTTTCTGGCACTACAGGTCCGGCAGTGTCGTATCCGGACGTAGACGGCGGCAATGCACGTGGCTCACGTGGCTGTGACTTTGGATTTCAAATATCAAATTTGACCACAGCTATTTATTATTATGACAAGATCTACAAAACCAAAGTTTAGACTTTGCAAGTTGATACATTTAAAATGGTACCAAATCAAGCAAATATCACATTGTATGGATGACTCAATTTCATCATTGATAGGACTTGCCACAATACCACAGAGGGCTTCCTTTTATAATAGCAACTATGTCTTCTACTGCTAACTAGGCTTTTCTTGTGAAGTACCTCTTGCATATTTCTAGGCACACTTGTGGTTCCAAACAAGAAGTAGTCACTTTCTCAGGCCTTATCTCCACCTGATCTTCTTTAATCAAAGCCGCTACGGGAAATAGCAGCCTCAGCAATAATGGGGTCGACAAACCAGAGCAAAATTACTATAAAATATTAATTAATTGTTAAGAATGCAGTTAGAGGTAACATACCCTTCTCTCTGTCAACAGGAGGTTTCTTTAAGAAGGTAAGGGGCTTGTTTAGCTTTTGTTTCTTATTAGGCAGACCTATAACTGTTTTCTCTGCTCCCTTAGGCCTTCCCCTTTTCATCATCTTAGGTGGTGGTAGTTTAACACTATCTAGACCTGAAATAATGTTACCTACATATAACAACTGTAAACACATACTGTACATATACTCACCATTGTTCTCCTTATCTGAGTCACATTGTGTATCTCCAATACTAGATCTACCTGCTATGTTCTCATTATTATCTGAAAGTAATCAACAGATGTTCGAAATTAATGGCAGTAAACAAACCTTTACTCTGAATCTCAACACTGGTACTATCTAGATCATTGACACATCCAACATCTTCATTTAAGCAGTGTATTAGACAATCCAGATTATCTAAAAAGTACACCTAATAAACATTCGTGTAATGTGTCTGTACCTTCATTGTCTTTGGAATTATCATCTGTATTTGTGAAAATTAAAACCAGGTATAACTAATACTATATTTACACTTACCAATCATTTCAAAGCACTGAAGACTAGAAGCTACTTCCTCATTGACAACAGCCCTTCCACCTCTTGCCCATATACTACACAATTGCTCCAGTACATCCATTTACTCCTTGAACTCATCCATTCCAATTTCCGAAGCAAGAGAAGGTAATTATTGCCTGGGCTCTCCTGAATTTGTCATGTTAAGACAGCACTGTTTCCTTTTGTTCTGTGGACATACACTTAAGAGACAACTATATAATTAACTGGCATAATATAAATTACTGGAGTTACTTGATCAGTCTCATCATTTGCTGCTGCTTCATGATTTTTACTTCCAAACACCTGCTGAAGGTAAGACATCTTCCAACAGTCAGCAATATCCCTAGCTGACAAAAGAGAAACACCTTTTTCACGTACTGCAAACATGTGCCTGCAAGGCAGTTTCATTGTACTCAAAAACTTGCACTGACATGCATCATTGCTCACACTCAGAATACCTAATTCAAGACACCACAATAATTTTAGAAGAAGCAGTGTACAGACCATCCTTGTCTGTCGCTATAAGGGCAACATTTTTCGAAATGCAAGTTGCTTAGAGACATAGTGACAAGCATATGAGGTCAGCAAACCAATATCAGTTGAATCGGGAATATCTGCTGGAAGAATGGCCTTTTTGACTAAAGCCATAAGGGTGTGATGGTCCCGTTCATTACGAAGAACAGCTAACACAGCAAAAAATTGATCAAAGAAGCGTGATAAACTTCCAAATCGAGAACAAACACTTTTTATCTTGCTGTTAATACTCTTGATGCAGTTGTTTGTTCCCTCTCCTAAGGTAAAACTGACTGACTTGTAAGCTTCCACCCACTCATGACGAATACAATGCCAATTGGTAATTACAGACTGCAAGTTAGTACTCAATAATGGTGTATAGTGCTCATGATACTCCTCCTCAGATCTTGCATATGCAAGTTTTGTTATTAGTTCCAGGATATGGTCTCGTTCCCCAGATCTTAGTCCCAACTTATCACAAGTTATTTCATGTCAAAAGCTTCTGAGTACATGGAAAAGACAGATATGCATAGAAACACCCAGAAACCCCTCAGTAAAAACAGCATGCTCAGTGAAATCTTTGTCAGAAATAACTACACCAGTCCTGTTCCATGAAGAATTGGCAGCCTTAAAAGCCTTCACCATTTTCAAGATACCTTTTCTTGGCTCCAGTGATGTAAGAAATATTGAAATTATTTCACTTTGCCCATTGCTGTCGATCACCAACATCAAGTAAAGTGGAAGTCGCAATTCATTCAATTTGTATGTTGCATCAACCATTAGCGCCTCAGGATAGCATTGGAAATAGTATTTCATCAGCTTGTCTTGAAAAAAGAGACCAGTGAATATCTTCCAATCACATTCATTTATAAAAACTTCTACAGTTGATCCTACACATGATGACAATAATATCATCTGGCTTTAGTCACTTATGTTACCTTCAATTTCTCTTAAGCAACTAACTACAGCATCTAGGTTATTTCCATCATCTTGAGTCTGCATGTTACTAATATCCTTCAGTATGACAACTCTACCAGTAGAAGTGCTGTTGTAGCAGCTTCTTATTTACTTTCATTTTAAGCAAGGATTGTGCTTCCATTTTTTGTCCATCGTCAAGCTTTCTTAGTTTTGGTAAGTGACTGAATACTTCCTACAAACATATTCACAGTACATGTACTATAACATCATTTCATGGTCCGTATAAATTTCAATTACCTTAGATATAGCATTGTTATGCTCCATCTGAACATCTGTAACAATGAGCTTCTGACAATCCTCTGTAAGACGAAGTTTAACACTTGCAGGACATTCTTGCTTGAATGTACTAAAGAACATGTCAGTGGATGAATGAGTACATTGAGCAAAAGATGGTACATGAAACAAACCTACCTTTTATGGTGTCTTAAACCAGACCCTTTCCTCTTGATACCCTTTTCCACCAAAAAGACAAGTTAAGTCAATACTGAAGTATACCAAGTTTTGATTTGCTTTCTCCACTCTTTTGGAACCCGCTTCTTCACTGCAGTGAGGGTTCTTGAATCCCTATGTGTCAATTGGACGTTGCTGGCTACTTGGAATTGCTTTATTCTGCTTTGTAACTCGTCGAATGAATCAAACGTACCCTCTATAGTAAAGGACATAGTACCACCTGCTTCATAGTTTGTGCGTCCGTCTACATCCGGATATAACACTGCCAGACCTGTAGTGCCTGAAAATTCGATCCGGCTGCCAGACCTTTAGCCACTGCGATACCTATTTGCTTGGACCCAACGGCTGGCAACATCATCAAAGCTTGCCCAGGTAGCTGGTAGATTACATTCAATTTCTAAATGTCCTCTTAATGCCATGCCTTGTCTGAGGAGACATTTCATGGCCAACATTTGCTAAAATAAGCCAGCCAGCATGTTGAAGAACCTGATCTTGATGAACTTGTACATTGAGCTGCTCTACTACTGATTATTTAAATTATCCCATTTCATTTTTTCCTCATGATGTGCAGATGAATTATCATGAATTCGAAACTTTTCAATGCCTTTTTTGTAATTATCAAATCCTTTAACTGAAAACACGTCCTCAGCTTTTTTTGCAAAGGAAATCAAATTATGTTTTTTAGCATATCTGCAGTAGACACAAAATACTTTTTTGTAGTGAGGATCCACTTATACTTCGAATACCATGCTGGCAAAAATTTACAACTATTCTTAATGAAAGAAACAAGAATGGCTTCTTCCATGGGTTGATAAGGTGTTTGCTCACTTGCAGTAGCACAGTACATACTTGAACAATCATCAGAACAATCAACTATAAATACATCATTAACAGGCTCAGAATAAACACCAATATCATGATCATCAACAACCTCCTCATCATATTCCTCAAAGATAAATGTAGAAAGTTCAGAAACAGCCTCTGTGTCCTTGGCTGAGTCAGGTCCAATACTGTTGTTCTCACACTGCTCCACATGATCAGTTTCAAAAGACACACCTATAGCAATTTCATTATCTACTAGGTATTAGTAAGTATTATATCACTAACTTTGAATTGCAATTGTTTCCTCTTCTACTAGATTGCTCTTACTAGACTTTGAAAACCACAAATCTTGTAACGTTGGTTGATGCCTACGCTTCATTTTTAAAGCATGCTTAGTACAAAAGAGTTAATTATTAGTAATTAAGTTAACCCTTTAACAACCGCCACACCTACAAAACTAAGGAAGACTTGTCTCAAGCTTTAAGAACTTCAAAACCAGAATTAGATGTTGCTCACCCTGGACTACACTGCTTTGTAATGATCATACAGGTACTTCAAATAAATTTAAATAAAATAAATCCAATAATGACTAGTTAATTATAAGTAGAGACCTTTGGGGGGTTATTGCCCCCTCAATTGTGTGTTTGGGGGGTCAGTTGACCCCCTGCCCCCTTTTCCCCCCCCTTTTAGGTGTGGTTTAATTTCACAATTAACGTATGTTTAACATTTGGTCTGCAATAAGCTAACTGTAGCAGTAAAAATTAGATCCTTTCTGTTTCAGTGCATTTTTGAATACTTGCTGTTCCTGTTCTAAGGAAGCTTCATATTACTATTAGAGTTCTAACAAAAATTTAATGTAGAATATAGCACTTCGAAGGTTTGTTGCACTGACCTTCAAATATACCAAATGTTTGCTCGTTATTGTGCGTTGGTGGAATGATGCCACAAAAATCTTTGTATAAATGTAAATTGTAAAATCACAAAAATGTTAAATCTCTTTCATGTTTTTATTCAAAAATAACAAAGCATTAACATTTTCAGACCTTAAATTTGATCTTAACTTGCTTATGGTTAGTCCAGCGGCAGAAAAAATTCTTTCGGATGATGTAGAAGTGGATGGTATACTTAGAAGGTCCTTGAAACTTTTGACAAACCTGGATAAGACCAGTAAACAACAGAAGAGAGAATGACAGGAAAGAATGTTACTGTACAAAAGAAGGAGCACACAAATAAACATACAACAGAAGGAAATGAGAATAAGGGATTCAAGGAATGTTAATATTTGGAGTTCATCCAGCTAGAGAATGTGATTGTACAACAGAGAATAACTATACAACAGAAGGAACACGTGAAATAAGAGAGCCAAAGAATACAATAGAGGGAACATAAGAATAGGTACATTTTATAAGAGAGAGCCAGAGAATGATACTGACCACAACAAAAGGAACATTTACATGAGCAAAACGTATAAGAGAGATAGGAGGAGAAAAACAAATGTATTATGTACTTCAGTACATTAAAATTATTTCTTCTTGATAGGTGGCAATGACTGACATTCCTGACATTAAGGATATTGGCCTTCAACACTGTAAGGCTCAATTACTCCATAATAGACACAAATAGGTTCAAATTTGCCGAATAGTATAACTTTTCTATAGGATCTTTACAATGATGATCATGTATTTCAACATTAGAAAATTCTTCAGGCAAGTTAAGGTCTCTCAGTTTTGAACTACACGTGTACGAGAGGTTGCCAAGAAGCTGCTGCAATTGCTGCTTTTGGGTACTTTTGAGTTTAAACTTTGAGAAGATGAGTCGCCACATTTCACAGTTCTCAAACTGTACCATTAACTGACAGTTTTTAATGTGTGTTGTACACTGGTATAGAAAGGTAGGCCTCGACATTTAGAAGTTTTTTTTTTTGCAAAGAAGGACGAAACTCTCCTGTTATATTCATTTTAAAAACTTCAGAAAAAGGAAGATAATGTCCATCTTCTCCTGGCACAGGATGTGGCAAATGCCGAAGACGACCAAAAACATGAGACAGTAAGCGAACTGGTTTACAAATAGAGCAGCTACTTTTACCACACTTCAAAATTCCAAATGTATAATGCTCCACTTGGCAGCAATGGTTGATAAAGGCACACAGATTAGGGTAATCAGTCACATTCCCTTGGTTGTATTTTTAATGTTGCTCCATAGTATTTTCTAATGCCAATATTGCTGACCAAAACTGACTAATGTCTTTATTTCATGCTGAATGAAATATACGAATACTCTTATCCTTCAATGTCAAGCGGGAAAAAATACTACACAATAAAACTTTGACATTAGATAAACTGTCCTGAACAATAGACTCGAATCCTTTCTTCCTTTCAGCAATTTTTCGGAGCTCACCAAGAGTATTACATTTTCTTACTTCTGATTCGTACTATTCAGGCATCTCAGTATGAGCAAGTGAAACACACTGTAGACCTAAATTTAATATGGCCATTACCCTCTCAACAGGATTACGCCAGTGTCCTACGGGCACACAAAAAGTCCAAGTCAAGTTGTAAGAATAAACACATTAAGCTAATCTGGACAGAGAGGTACGTTAAATTGTGGTCAGGGCCACCATCAGTACACAAAAACAAAATATGTTTTTGTGAAGGCAGAGAGACATCAGGATACTATAAAGCTCACAAGCATGCCGCAATGGAGAAGAGGCTTCAAAAATAGAGTCCTTCACACCTACATAGACATTGCCAGTATACCACAATCCCTCAATATTGTCTGGTACATCAACCAAAAATGTGACAGAAGGAATGATGCCAAATTTGGTGAAGTCATGATCACCAGCTTGAAGAGACTCATTAACAGCCATTGGCACTCTTCTGCCATGTTCAGCTGATGCTACAGGGAAGTCGGGCTCTCCTATTTTAACTTTATGTTTGTCGTCTAAACAAATAAACATCCAATAGTCTCGTACCATTACAACATTTCCCTCATATAATGAATGCTTGCTGCTGCGTAATGGGCATCAACATGATCACACCTCCACTGTTGCTGCTGAATTTTAAAATTTGACTTTTAGTCTACCAGTATGATGTATTGCAGCCTAGAAGGTGTTTTAGACCAAAACTGCAGCCTTACCCACTCGAGAGAAGGAATCAATACTTCAGAGTGACAACGACCTTTTACTTGCTATATAAAGTCTCAGACAGACAATGCAAGTGCTAAATGTGCAACAGTACTATGGCGTCTGTCATTAATAGCTGTATTTTCATTGAGATACTTGTCACACTCTTCCCAAAATTGATCATACCTGGTAGACTGGCCTGTGTTGAGAGAGCAAAGGTCTCTGATAACATTGGGATCTTCCATATCTAATTTTTGATGTAATTTGAGCATCAACTTTGGCTTGGTCAGTGGTATCACATCAATAGGCATACACTACATTATTACTCATAGGTCCTTAGTCCCTTATGTATGACTATTTAAACTCAAGTTTTGTGGCATTAATCTGGACTGGTGTTATTTCAAATGGTTAGCAATACTAATTGAGTACATGTAAATGTGCCTCGCTTACATAAATAAATACTTCACTATGGCAATTATGAATTACCATTACTATTGAAATTACTCAAAAACAGTATATAATGCACTAGCATTATACCAACCCTGCAAAGAACATGTAACAAGATGTTTGTTTACCTGTTAAACTCTAGTAGAAATGCCTCAATACTGCTGGTTTTACTGCTGGCGAAACTCTCCCAAATTTCTTGAACATCTCAGATCTCATTTGCCGTGTGTGATAAACTGGAATTAACTGCCTCGCTGTTTCCACACAGTGTTGACTAGCTTCTAAGCACTGCACAGGTTCAACATCACTGGGAACTCTCCACAGAAAGTGCATATTCCCTAATTGCTCCCAGGAGAATATGTAAGTAGAACAGAAGGAAAGGATAAGCCATTTCTGACCAGGTTGTTCAGTGTGCAATGATTCTTTGCTGGATCACTTGAGAAAGAATTTGTGATATCAACGTGCTCATAAAAAGGCACATCAATAAGAGACTCTCCAATATCCTTAAAATGCAAGTTGCTATCAGCAACACATGATGGAGATAAAAATCTCACTCGGAGATTATTTGATATTTCACGTACTGGTGTAGGTGATTTATGATGCAGTCTAACAGCTTTGTTTTTAGAGGATAGATACTGAATGTAGCCAATAAGTGACTGCAGCAAAGCAAGTACTAATTGCTTGAAATCACACCATCCTTCCCTGTCCCAATAGCTCTCATCCTGTTACGCTCATTACCAGTACCAAAAGAATTCATTTGTTTTCTCAGATATAATATACCAGAATTGTCTAAGCACAGGAAGAAGCGGACCTGCAACTTGTCTATTAACGAGCTACAAGAGTTCACACTTGACCTTAGTGTCATTTTGGAAAACATGACGATGGCCATCAATGTACCAAAATATCTGGCACAGCAACCAAACAAGCTTAGTACCAGATGTATCTACCTCATCAGCATTGAACTTCACCCCTTTTGATGTCGTGAAACTTATGATGTCATTGTATAATTTGTCCTTTCAATTCCTTTCTGTGATTGGCTGTAAACTGGAGTCAGGTGGTTGATGCTCCTGATGATACATTTGTTGGGCGGAGTGCATTAAAACATCAAAAGCATTGACTATTAACTCACGTGAGACAGACATTGTCGTACTTTCAGTTTCCTCATTCACACATACACAATACTTTAAAAACCTGCCAAAAGATGATATGACAGGCTGAATGAGCAATGCTGAATCAACAGGGTCCAAAGAGGTCCAGCGTTTGATGACAATAGTTTGTAAGTACAAGCTGACGACCCAGGTATTTTCAGCCATATTACGTTGGTGAAGAAATCTAAAAACATATACTCAACTTCTGGAATTTGAGTAATCATCCAGGGTATCAGCGTTCTCTTACAAGATGGCTGAAAAACCGAAACATTGACAAAATCAGCCATTATAATAAATTTAAACAAAAATAATGAACAAAACCTAATAATAATAGTTTTTTTTGTTAGATGGTTGTTCCAAGGAATTTTCAATTTCAATTACAACATCATCAGAATAACTTACTATTATATCTACAATTGTTTGGTTTACAACTTCAAGAAATTCTTACTCGTGTATATTGGATGAACAGGTGCACCAAGAACTAGCACACTTTTCAAGTCCAAATTATTAAGATTCCATCTTTCCTCTGTGCCTTTTTTACTGTATTTTGATAATCACGTATAGCAGGTAATTCTCCGACAATTCTATCTTGATCTTCATCATCTTTGTACAGGTTTGTCAAGATTTTGAACAATACTTTTAAGAACAGACAGTACATTAGACATTGACACATGCTCATTGTAACTAAACAAGGTAGTAGCAATTTCTAATGATTTTAACACATTTATCAATTGCTCAGCTAATCTCCATTGACGATCGGTTAAATTTAATGATCGATCTTGTCTCTTGGTAACTCTGTCATCATTCAACACTTTCACTACTGCCCACCTCAACTCTACCAATCTTTCAACCATATAGAATGTTGAATTCCATCTTGTGGAACATTCTTGAATTAAAACTTTTACATCCATATTCTTTTCTCTTTGTGCTGCTTTTAATGCTTCTGATGCAACAAAGCTTTGACAAAAGTGGCTTACAAGTTTTTTAGCTACAGTTACAAGTTTCTTAATGGTTCTGATTTCCTCTAAACCTTTGTTGACACAAAATTGGAGATAATGAGCCAAACAACTGAAACTTTCCCAGCCATTGTGATCTCGAAGCAGCCTTCCACAAAGCTCCAAAGTCTTCGTAGTAATTTCTTCATCTGTGTGTCTCAGGAAATGGAAGAGTACCAAGAAGGACTGACTTCAACTCCAAGATAATGAAAGGAAATGTCCAGTCACTGTTATATATGCTGTCCAGTGACTGTTATACACGCTTCTATTCTATTACTTCTCCAAATATCTGTGGTCATTGATACACTTGCTGCTTCATATGGTTAGCAGACAGAACTTTGTAGCCTGGCTCCATTACATTCATTAGTCACCTAAATCCTTTTCTTTCAGCAATGTAACAAGGTCGCACGTCCTCAGCCACCATGTCAACAATAGCATCTGTTATACTTTTGGATTTACTTTCCGAACAAAACACAGGTTTTGCGTATTTGTCAAGTGATAACTGTGACTTAGAACTAATTTGCTGAACCTGTTTTACTGTATAAGTAAGAGAGTGTTGACTGGATAGGTGCTCTTCTAAGATAAGTTGTTCCACCACTGTACAAGTAAGTTTTTTCACACAATAAACATTTCACTTTATTAGGATCTTCTTCTTGAAAGTATGGCCAGACATCACTTTTAAAGGATTTTAGCCATAACGCTATGAAAAGTATCACTAGTAAGTAGTAACAACACTAGCAAAACTCTAAACACTAAACACATGGATCGATTAATGTGGGAGGAGTTAATTATTATTCACAACTATCAAATATTGGAAGGCAAAAAAGTCTGTTCGAATCTATTGAACTTGGCTAAAATGTTCGAACATTTGTCACGAGAACACTAATTACTATACAAGTTTTGAACTGATAGAGTTACTTTGTCTGTGGGTGATTTAAGGAAAGACCTCCATAAATAAATTCATTTCTTACATCCCTTTGGATAACTCATAATGTAGATGAAGTAGGCAGCTAAAAGACTCAATGGAGGACACTCGTTCACCTCATGAATAATGACATAATCAGCAATTAAGTATTGACCAAGTCCTTCAAAATCACCAGTTACTAAAAGGTAAGGTTGTGGCTGCTGATTTTCCTTTACAATTTTCTTAATATCCATGGCACCCTACAGCAAATATTTCATTCGTGGACTCTGGAAGTAACATTGGCAGGATAACCAAACCTAACAATGAATAATTACCTATGTATGTCAAAATTAGCACAAATTTTTACAAATTATGAACTGACTATCTCATATGTCATCCAGCAGTTTCTTTAACTGTACAGAATGTTGAGCATCAAGTTTAGCCTGTTGAAGTAACATTGGATAAAGCTCTTGCTATGGATCTTGAAAATCTTTAAGTGTAATACTGTTGTCACAAAGCCTCTGCATCTCCATCAATAGCTTCAAGTGCAAAAAACATGTCCATCAGTAAAAAAAGAAATGTTTACCTCATTTCTTTTGTAAGAATGGATACTTTTCAAATAAAGACACTAAATCTAAATCACAGGGTCCTGCAGACGCATATAATCTGAGGATTCTTGCTTCACAGGCCGGGTTTTTTATCTCTTCTGAATTCCTTGAAACAGTTCATAAGGGATTGAATAATTGCACCCTGAAATAAAAAATGCACTAAAGTGCTTAACCTCGCTGCGGTGCCCAGTGTAAATCTATACTGCAGAGTGCATGTAAATGTACATTTAAGATTGGACAAGGTGTGGTCAAATTATTGATGGATCACGTGATGCACATTGCAAACTGTTGTTTGATGACTCAGCATTTCTCTTCAATCAAAGGGAAAAAAGCTTTGTTGTTTACTGGGTACTTTGCACTCTGATTGACATGTCTGTGAAGCTGTAACTGAGTAAGTAATAGTATCATTCAATTGCCAAGCAAGATTAAGTGCTAGATTCGTGATGAATGTTTCTCTGACCCTTTACATGACACTATAAATTGTTTCAATATTTCATATGCAAAATGTATTGTAACTTGAAAATGAAGCGTTCTTTGGAAACGTCCTGTAGTACAAATATAAATCGATATATTATCTATTAGTACCAGTTTTTTCAGTGCTTTGAGACGTTTCCTGAATGTGTTACTTCGCTCCAAGTCCATGTACGATCCTGAAAAACTTTTCAGAACTTTTCTGACGATTGCCTCGACCAACGCCCTTCTGTCTTGCTTACACCATACTAAAAAATCGCCATGTAAGGTTTTTACTTTTCGAGAAATGGCACTTGACCTCTGCAGCCTGAAAAGTCTTTTGCAAGTTTAAGTTTCTGTTTTTCTTGACGGATGTTCTTGATACTACTGTTGTAAAGTCCACATGTTTTTCTATTCGTTGCTAAACGTTGGTAGCTGCTAACGCTTGAGTTGCCAAGTTATAGCAGTTCAAAAAAAACAACCCCAGTAACAGACACACACACACACACACACACAAACAGACTACAGTACCCTTGCTATGCACCCACGCACAGCGAGGTTAGTAATAATTGTAATTAAAGTTACATTATAAATATAGCGTATATATGGTGTTGACTTCATATATTCATACTTGTCAAAAATACTAACACTGACATTTCTATAGTCCTCAGCAGTTGGATAACGCTTGTAAGCTAGCATAGAAGATGATACAGCTGATAAAAATTGACTACAAGTCTCCTTTGTCAACTGCTTAGTTTCCAATGCCACCTTCACATCATGACAAAAGTACTTTGGCAAAGGAAATGGGTTTGGCAATGGTATGGAGTCGTTTGAACATTTTCAACTTTTCTCCTCGTTTTACTGTTTCTTCTATCAAACAATGATCCATCACTTGTGTTAGCATCTAATGATGACCCATCAGTATTATCTTTATCCTCATCTTTTGACAGGGGCAAACTCCTTCTTACTCTTCTGGTGAAAGTCTTAGTTTCAGACTTGTGACTTGAGGTACCAGTTGGTGTAAACCTTGGCATACTACCTTCACTAGACTATACAAGATATTAAGGCACATTAATTGTAACAACAATCTTTAGTTTCTCTCTATTGCCAAATATTTCATCATCATTCAAATCCACAAATTTGTTCCAGTCATGGGTGTTTCTTGGTGTAACATGACTATGATGACATCATAATGAAATGACACAAGTGATGTCATCATCATATATGATGACATCACCTAAACCTTAAACCAAACTTAACATATTATCTCTGTATGTGTCATTATAGGACAAGTTGTTACATTATTGGTCAAGTTACACCAAGATGCACCCCCAGTCATGGTCATATTGCTGAAATGTTACATCAATTGCAACATGCTTTTCAAAAACAAATTATGTTTTGAATTCTCTTTTTAAGAGTGGAATATCTACTTGTTCTAACTCACAAGGAAGCTTGATCACTTTGTTACTTAGTTACAGTCTAGGTACGAGACAAGCACAGACTTCATAATAGTGAAAAATTAGCACAAGGTTGGTGTGAAGAAGTGTGACAATAAGGTGGAAATAGGGCTTTAATAAGAATAATGGCTACTGCTCAGTCTACTGTTTTTGGTGAGAGTGTTGTCGGTGTTTCACAAGGTGTTTCATGTTCGGTTTCATGTTGGATTTGTTGCAAGTATGCTGCTCCAACTCTAAAAGCAGCCATTCATCATACTGGGGCTATTAACCCTCATGATCCCAATTTTAATATCCGTTGTGGAATCTGTGGATGTTCCAGAGTAGACGCAGTCTTCCAGTCCTTCAGAAGGCATTTCTACCATAAGCACCGCCATGTTAAAACTCTAGGAATATTGGGAAATTTGAGTGTAACTGACGAGGCACATTTTGGAAATAAATCAAATTCTATAGTGTCCTTGGTATAAGGTTGTGAAGGAGAGTTAATGAGACTTGATGTGATCCACATGTCGGCGAATTATCTTTCCATTCTCAATCTGAATTGAATAAGACAGTGGTCCAGTAACATCCACTATTTCTCCGGGTATCCATTTCTGGGCAATGAAGTCCTTGACCATCACAAGTTGACCTTTTGAAAAGTGTCGCTGCTTGACATCTTTATCATGATGAGTTTTCTGGTTGCTCTTTTTGTGGTCACAACAGATTCAATGTTAGGTTTCAATAAATCAAAACGAGTACGAAGTTTCTGTTGCAGAAATAATTCTCCAGGAGAGATGTTAGTAGTAGCATGAGGGGTTGATCTATAACCAAGCAAGAACTGAAGTTTAGTTCATCTTGAGCGTTAGTCTTCATAGCTTCCTTAAAAGTTTGAACGAACCTTTCTGCTAACCCATTTGTAGATATGGGTTAGGGTGATATGGAGCACTACGAATATGCTTAATCCCATTAGCTTTCATAAAGTCAGCAAATTCTTCAGAGGCGAATTGTGGTCCATTGTCTAACACTAATTGTTCAGGGAGACTGTATTTTGCAAAGAGATTCCTGAGTGCTTCAATAGTTTTAGAAGAGGTTGTTGAAGGCATTTGAATCACTTCTGGCCATTTTGAGTGCGCATCCACCACTACCAGGAACATCTTATGCAGTGGCTGATTGTGATTTATTTTCAAGGCAAGGAAGACATGACTTTGTTAACTTCTCAATATCCTTGTCAATTCCTAACCACCACATGTAGCTTCTAGCTATGGTTTCATTTTAGTGACTCCTGGGTGGTTCTGATGAAGTGTCTGTAGAATTCAATCTTGTAGCCTTTTTGGAATAATGACACGAATACCCCATAGTAGGCATCCACTTTCAATTGTAATTTCTTCTTTCTTTGATTGGTAGGGTCGAATGTTATCTGGAACTTGCTTTGGCCATCCCCTTCTCACGTAATCAACAATCTTACTAAGAATGGGATCACACCTGGTTGCAGTTTGAATTTGATTACAGGTGACTGGTAAGGCTTGAATCTGAGCGAGATTGAAGATGGTAACTGTCTTCGTTTCACCAACTGCTTCTTGATCATGTAGTGGAAGTCTTGACAGTCCATCAGCATTGCTATGAGTTTCGGTAGATTTAAAACAAATATTGTAATCATAACCTGACAAAAAAAAGTGCCCATCGCTGTAAGCGAGCAGCAGCTAAAGAAGGAATTCCTTTCTTTGAGCCAAAAATTCCAGTGAGGGGTTTGTGGTCAGTTATGAGGGTAAACTTTCTTCCATAAAGATATTGGTGAAATTTACAGACTCCAAAAATCGAAGAGAGAGCTTCTTTTTCAAGTTGTGAATAGTTTTTCTCTGCAGTAGTTAGTGTGCGTGAGGCAAATGAAATTGGTTTTTCCGATCCATCTGGCAGAACATGAGAAATCACTGCTCCTATTCTGTAGGCAGAGGCGTCAGCTGCAAGATTGATGGGTAGTCTTGGGTTGTAATGTGTCAATACATTGGCAGAAACTAGTTGTCTTTTGGCTTCTTCAAACGCTTTTGTACATTCGTCAGTCCATTTCCACTTTTGATTTGCATGGAGCAGACCATTGAGTGAATGTAAAATGCTTGAAAGATTTCGAATAAATTTTCCGTAGTAATTGAGTAAGCCAAGAAATGACCAAAGTTCTTGGACATTAGTGGGTGGTGGAGCATTGGTGATGACTTCCACTTTGCTGGGTACTGCACAGATTCCTTCTTGATCAATTTGATGTCCAAGATACTCAACAGATAGTATAAGGTAGTGACATGTGTCCTTCTTAAGTGTGAAACCATGCTCTTCTAATCTGTTTAGCACAGCCGTTAAATGTCGAAGATTTTCTTCGCCGTCTTTTCCCGTGATTAATATGTCATCGATGTAACAAATGACTCCTAGCAGTCCATGTAGGATCTTATCCATGAGCCTCTAAAAGATAGCTGGTGCTGATACAATTTCAAATGGCAATCTGGTGAATTGGTATAGACCTTGGTGTGTGTTTATTGTGACATACTTCATGGAATCTTCCTCTAATGCTAGTTGCAAGTAGGCTTGTGAAAGATCTAACTTTGTAAAATGTTTTCCATTTGCTAATGTAGCAAACAAATCTTCAGGTTTGGGAAGTGGGTCTGGTCTACTGTGAGAGCTTGGTTTATCGTGACCTTGTAGTCTCCACAGATTCGAAATCGACCATCCTTCTTGGGAACAGGAACAATTGGGGCAGCCCAATCACTGCTATTCACCTTTTTCAAGATCCCTTGTTCTTCCAATCTGTCTAATTCCTTCCCTATAGCTTCTTTGATTGCAAAAGGTACAGGCCTAGGTTTAAAAAATCGTGGCGTTGCATCAGGCTTTACATTTAGTACTGCCTTCTCCGGGTGTACTGTTCCCAGCTCCTCCTTGAATAAGGCTTTGTGCTTATCAAGTAAGTCGTTTAGGTCAATAGGCTTGTTACGAATTGTGGCAATCCGTTGCCAATCAAGGCGAATGTATTTCAGCCAGTTTCTTCCCATTAGAGGTGGACCATTACCAGGAACTACATAGAGGATGAGTTGAGCAGATTGTCCTTGATAACACATGTCAACATGCAACTGTCCCAGAACAGGCATAGGTTCATTAGTGTACGTTTTCAACACTAACTTGCATGTCTGTAACTTCAGCTCAGGGAAGTATTTCCTTTTTGTAGCTTCCGAGATTATAGATACTGTAGCTCCGGTGTCTACTTCCATGACAAGAGGTTTTTGGGCAACCTGTAGCGTGACTTGAATTGGGGGAGAAGTAGACATTGGCTCACTTAGTGTGTAAGCCCTGCAATCTTCATCTGAATCAGCATCACCTTGAGACGCTTGATGTACCTGATGAGTTCTATAAGTCTTTTCTTTTAATTTCTGTGAATTTCCAGGAAAGTTGTGCTTCTTCGGTGGATTAGAACGACAAGCTGGAACTATGTGGCCCTTCTTTCCACACGCATTGCAAATCGAATCTTTGAATCTGCATTCTGCAGGGGTGTGGTTTGATTTTCCGCATCTGTAGCATGACTGTGGGCTACTTTGGGGCTTGATTGACGTCCCTATGACCTTCTTGATGTGCTGTTCTTGTCCTTTCAATCTTCTAGAACTGTGGTCAGCAGCTTCCATCCCTTGGGCGAGTTCCATGGCCTTCACTAGGGTAAGTTTAGGCTCGGATAACAACCTCCGTTGAATGGCTTCGCTACAAAGTCCACATACAAATCTGTCACGAAGAGCTTCCTCCAGATATGCTTCGAATTCGCACGTAACTGCTAATTTTCTTAGAGAAGCATCATATTCAGCCAGAGTTTCACCAGGCCTCTGATTTCGTCTGTGGAATGTGAATCTTTCTGCAATAATTAGCCTTTTTGGTTCGAAATGGTCCTTTAATAATTGAGCAATTGCAGGCATAGTTAAAATTTTTGGATTCGCTGGATCTGCTAAATCACATATTAGTGAGTATGTAGTGGGTCCAATGGAGCTGAGGAGAATAGGCACCCGTTTGTCATCTGCCACTTCATTTGCTTCAAAGTATAGTAGCACCCGATCGAGGTATTTTGCGATTGTCTCCACGTCGGAATTGAATTCGTTGAGGGTCCCAAATTTTGTTGTACCAGTAGCCATTATTTGGTTGAAATCCACAACCCTCGTCGCCAATTGTAGTGTTTGGTTAAGTTAAAATAATTTTATAATGGAACAAACGACAGAGAAACTAAATTCTATTTATACAAAATCAAGAACAATAAAGAAAAGAACTAAGTGACAACACTATTAACACAAATTAGCACCAATTTACAGTAGATGTACTAACTAACTACATAATTACAAACAAAACCTAAGTTTGAAAGAGTTCAAAAGATATCACACCGGTCACCCTTGGGACCAACAAAAATGTCTGTTATACAAAGGGGGCCTCTTTATACAGAGGCCTTTATAAGCAGGTGAAAATTGCTTGCTGCACTGTTAGCCGGTTGAAATAAAGTTATACAAAGTGAATAAACAAGCATGAAATACACAGTTGAAAACCACTTAACAATTTGCTTATGGTTAGTTATTGGTGGTTGGTAAAGTACTGCTAAATAGATTTTTGTTGGACTTGATTTAATTTTGCTTGTTATATCAATTGTACAACATCAAACATTTGTTCAGATATTTTCTCCTCCCCTCTTTCAGTTAAGAATAACAACAAATCATTAGCAACTCTGATTGTTTCATTAAAACATGTAATGGATGATGCTGTAACATTGTCATCCTCCGTTTCTTCCTCATCACTTTTTTCCTAATCTACATGACTCGTCTTTGGAGCTTTATTTGATATCACTATATCACAAAGCTCTTCTCTCCAATTTTCATCATCAAATGTGGCTGATGTTGGAATCTCTTCATCAGCATTGATATACACTGTAGCTGACATTTCTGAATCAAATCGATGCACCATTTCTTTTAGACTTTTACCTTGATCTAGATCAGAAAAAGGATCTCCAGTTGTTTCTGGAATGTGACTAAAACCACAATGATTAAAACAGTTCTGTATTGTAAGAACTTTTGCCTGGTCCCATGCCTGATTTATCCATCGAATAGCAAGGAGAACATCAACTTTTTTTGCAATTTCAGAAGCTGTTCCAGATATGCTACTTATTTGAACATACTTTTTTCTGTAGTGAACTTTAAAATTTTTAATAATACCAGCATCTAGAGGTTGAAGACGGGATGTCGTATTTTTGGAAAGAAATACAACTTTGATGTGAGAAAAGATTTCAGAAAGTTCAGGAGTATGAGAACTCACATTATCCAAAAACAAAAGTATGTTTCGATTTTGCTGTGCAAGCATTTTATTGAACTTAATGAGTATGTCAGTCATAATTATTGAATCCATCCATGCTTTTTTGTTATGGTAATACGGAATGCCTAGACATTTCTTCTTGTTTATTATTCCCTTAAAACATCTTGGGGATTTGGATTTACCAATCACAATCCCCAGCAGCACTGACAAGAAAGGCTAAAGTAAGTCGTTTTTTTGCCTTTTGCCTCTCTTACTCTGCTTTTTAGCATCAGCAAGAGTCTTATCAGGTAATGCACGAAAGAAGCAAGCAGTTTCATCTTCATATCCCTGAATTAAGCTTGTGAGTCATTCCAACCATGCTTGAACTGTTCCTTCATTAACATCTCCAGATTCACCACTGATTACGAGTTGCTTGATGTTATGCCTTACATTTAAGCTTTGCAAACATCCATTGGAAGCTTTAAATTCATGGTTGTCCATACGTTGAGCAATTAGTAGTGCTTCTTCCTGTAACATTGGGCCAGTGACTGGGATATGCCTCTCTCAAACAAGAGAATACCACTCAAACACAGCGTCATCAATACTCTTGTACTTCGCTTCTCGCTTTCGTTTTCTGTTTGCAGGAGTATGCATTTCGTATTGGATCTTGATCGTGTCCTTGGACTTTAGAATTAATTGAATTTGAGTTCTACCACATCCAAAAATTTCAGCCAACTTTCTACTTCCAGTCGATGGATTCTCCTTGAAGTATTTAATAAGCTTCATCTTATTCTCAAGACACAGAGTGTTCCTCCTGGCCATGTTCAGGTCACGCCTGACTCATGTGAACACTCGTGGGTACTGAAGTGTGAAGTTGATCGAAGTTGTCAAGTTTTGAGTCTGTGCTTTAATAATGGCATCTCAGATCGTTGATAGTGAAGCATCATGCTGCTACAAATGGCTATCCTATATTAGAGGATTTCATGAATACAGCAATATATAGTCTCCATATGTTGGAGAAGTATTGCAATGTACTTTTCATTGTTGGGGCAAAGTGAGCCGGCCATTAACCGTATTATAGAGTGACCATTCAGCCAGATTTCATTTGTACTATGAATATGGGAAAAATCGTTGGGACTTTACCACATGACCGTTTTAAATTAGCAGACCACCTTACTCAGGTGACTGCTAAGTCAGGTTCCATTGTATTATCATTTTGAAGTAAAGGGTAAATTTTCTGAATTAGTTAATGAATCAGAAAGCCAGAATGATTTTGAGCCTTTTCAAGGATTGCATTCAAATTACCTACAGAAGTACTTTAAGGAGACATTGCACATTGTAGTATGCCTGGTTCTTGATATGACATGCATAGAGTGGTACTTACTATAGAAACCAGTAGAAAGAAAGGTTGGGCAGAGATTTCAGTTAACACAATGTACTGACAGGTCACACCTGATAGCAATGAACGACTATATGTATGATGAGTCTCTAACTTTGTCTCTCCAACAGCTCCTGTCAGACCAATTTATTTAAGATGAAGTGCGCTAATATTTTAATAATCATTTGTTGTGCATATGTGATATACATTCTAAGAGGCCATGAGTGAAGTGACCAATTACTTGGTGATTACTGTGATGGTACTACATATGCAGCTTATCCTTTTTTCTCTTGTGAGCCGTGTGCTTTGAAATCACTTAGGCACCAAAACTAAGATTCATAAAGTGGGTATGTTTAATATTTGGAATGCCTGTATATAAATGATGTGATTACAGGTACTTTTTATTAAGAGGAGAACTGAGAGCAGACTCTGTGATTACTAGGTTATGGCATAACTACATTAACATCATGTAAATGCTACAGTATATGCTATCTTAATACATAGTTATCAGCACCTTATACTTCGGGAATAAGCCACAGATAAGGCTCTTTACATCAGTAGTATAATAAGGGTTTATATCATTCTATAGATACATTATAAGCACCTCTGTTCTGAGCTCTTTTATATATCTGAAGTAAGGTGTACTTATGCTGTATCATATCATTGTTATAACTATGTTATATCATAGCTTATTTTGGGGGAGATATTTTCACAAAAATGAATTGCAACACAAATGCACTATAATAATAATGTCAATCAGAACTAAACAAATATTCAGAATCACTGTCCTCTTCTCTTTCTACTGTTGCTGTATCAGGATTCAGTACTGACACAACAACTGATTCACCATCACCATTATCTTTATTTAGTCCATCTTTAAGCATCCACAGCTTTGCATTTTCTGGAATTGTCTTGAACTGGTGATCCTCCTTCTCTAGTGAATCTTGCACGGGAAGAATTTTCACATTTTATTCATTACATTTTCCATGAACAAGTTAAATCAATCAGATGTTTTTTTTCTTCAGACATCATGTCTGGTATTACAGACTTCCAAAGTGTCATTTCCGGCCTTGATGAACAAATCTTGTACATCTTTTGAATGTATACATTATAGAAAGCATAAGTATTGTGTGGTATATATTATATACAAAACACACCTACTGCTTTCTCAATCTCAGTTGTTTTTGACTCTTGATTGGGTCACCACATTCAGTTATAACTTCTTTATAAGTCTTACAACCATCTACAAGGAGAATAATCTCCAACTGCAGAAATAATAGTGCTCACAACTTTAGTATTATGACTTCCATTTATTCTGTGTGTAAGAATAAGAAAAGGTTACGGTTCATTTGTCTTGAATTGTGTGTCCTCATTCATTTCATTATGCACTGCTCATATTTTGTTCTATTAATAAGAAATAAAGTATAGTGGATTATCATTCTTTGCATCATAGCATGAGCGTACGTTACTGGTACGTTACTGATATGTGTGTGAGCAGTACTTGTAAGACAAGGGGTGTACCTCTTTTGCGTTTACCAATACTGCTAGGAGTTACAGAAGTGCTTGAAAGAATACAGTCGATTGTAAATACAGTCAATTTTGGTAGAAACATTACCAAGTTTTGAGTCCTTACATTGAAAAGATTGAAGTATGCTACTCAATATCTGAATGTTATTATGACTTGTAACATGACCATCATTTTTAATTGACCATTGTTTGTTCCAGTATGGCAAAGAGAAGTAGATCTATTTCCAGTCAGGAGAGATTGTATTGTGGTGGCGACACTAAAGAATTCATCTAGTTATACATAATTGTGTTCAGATCCCAAAGGCTGATATCGCGACCTATAGTGTGTATATATAACATATAATTGAGTCTCGTTGTACGACAATGAACCTTATAGAACAAACATTTTATCTTCCTGACATGTTATAATAGTCACTTAGTATACTTACAGCTAACAATCATCGCTTACACAACAAAACTTTTTAGTGATTACAAAAATCTTAACTTCCATTTGATATTTCATTACAGAATTCTACTGTATATATCACAAGCATATAAATTAGGGTGATCCTGATGTTCTCATGTTTTATAGTAAGGCATGTACTGTCACATATATATATATATATATATATACATATATATATATATATATATATATATATATGTATATATATATATGTATATATATATATATGTATATATATATATGTATATATATATATATGTATATATATATATATGTATATATATATATGTATATATATATATATGTATATATATATATGTATATATATATATATGTATATATATATATGTATATATATATATGTATGTATGTATATGTATGTATGTATATGTATGTATGTATATGTATGTATATATATATGTATGTATATATATATGTATGTATATATATATGTATGTATATATATATATGTATATATGTATATATGTATATATGTATATATATATATATATGTATATATATATATATATATATATATATATATATATAGTATACTTTGTACCTAGATGAACTGTAAAAAACTTGATTAAGTGGCTTCGAAGGTATTTTTTGCCTTCCAAACTGAAGAGCTCTCCTTGCACCTGTTAATGTAGATGAAACTGTAGTTCCATTCAATGCTCCTTTTCTTCTGACTCAGGGTAACTCCATCAATTCTATATACAACACAAGGAATATACTGTAAATAATCTATTCTTTTAAAGGTGGTATTGTTGTAATTTTGTAGTTTGATCATGAAGAGGTGTGTGAGTTGTAAAAGAAGAGTCTGTTCTTATTGTATGGAAGAGGTTGCACATACCTCTTTTTACCATCTAAACGATAAGACAGGTGTAGTTTGTCCTGGAAAATGTAGTCGATTGGTGTCTTACACTGTCAACGATGAGGGCCGATCAATTGATGACAAAACTGGTAACTTTGACCCACTTCCTAGTGAATCAGACAATGATGCTTCTGTCTGTAAGTCTGATGTTTCTCCACACCTTGGTGTCATTCCACAAGACAGTGATGAATCTGATGATACTGATGGTGAAGACATTTGTGAAAATTTTGATCCTGAAAATGATACTGACCATACTTCTGAAGGTACTACTACTACTACCTTGACTACTGTTTCATGCTTCTGAAAGAGCAATTCAGCATTACTGTTGTTTTTTGGGAATGTGATAGAGAAGAGTCCAAAAGGTGTTCACGTATAGACTTTCCTAATCATCCACATGCATTAAGAAGGGTTAAATGCAACACTACATTATTGTAGAGAGTGAAAGTTGCAGCCAGATCTAAACTAGTACCTTGTAAATTATATCATTACCATAGTGTTATACATAGTCTTGAACAGTTTATACAGAGAAAGGAATTTCTAAGTAAATGTGAGCAGGGGCCAAACAGGCCAGATCTGTCAGCTAAGGATTGTCAGCTAAGGATATGTACTGTGACATATATGATGGTAGTGTTTGGAAAGAACTTTCAGTACATTAATGGCATACCTTTTTTATCAGCACCACACAATTACTCTTTAACACTGAATGTAGATTGGTTTAATCCTTTTAAGTGGACTGAATACTCTGCTGGAGCAATTTACTTGACAATCTAGAATCTGCCTCAATCTGAGCGATACAGATTTCAGAATGTTATAATAGTAATAGTAGGAATGATTCCAGATCCAAAAGAACCCAAGAAGGACTTCAATACCTATTGTTACGGGAGCTGATTGATGATTGACCAATCAAATTAATTCCTACCTTAAGCCATGTGACAGAGTCACCAGGACTGATAACTATGTTTGTTTTTTTGTTACTGATTAGAGTACATTTCCTGTCTAAATATCTTATAAAAGAAAGTGTTTTAGGGGAGCACAGTGAGTCTGTCCAGAAAAAAAAACCAACTTATCTAGTAGCCAAATAATATTCTCTGTTACATTTGGTGGCAGCGGTGGGATCTGAAGAAACAGAAGAACTTCAAGCTATAAAGTTACAATCTCAGGGTGCATAGTCTACAGGGATCACCCACCTTGTTACAACTTATGCAACAAAAGAGGTAGCAAGATCAGCTGTGTGCTACCTCTCCTAATAACAAGAAATCATTGTTAAGTCATATGGACAACTCCTTATCTATTTGGGGTTTAGAAGAAGATAACGAAACTGAACGTACAAAGCAATCAGGACTTTGACATATATCTCGTGTGGATTATAGAGAATTGAAAGGAGCCTTACTGAAACGTTTTGATGTGACACCTGAGGCCAATAGAAGAAAATTTCGTGAAGCAAAATGGACCAAAGATCAAGAGCCAGAGGACTATGTCATGACAAAGAGTAAGCTCATCAGACGTTGGCTTACACCAGACGAAGGTTCACACCAGCTCATTGATAAGGTATTAGTAGAGGATCTACTAAACAATCTACCGAGAGACATGAAGATCTGGATTAAGGACCACCAACCAGAGAACAAGGAACTTGTTCTCTGGTTGGTGTGGTCCTTAATCCAGTGGCTGAGCTGATGCAGGTGTATTTGTCAAATAGGAAGGATATTACCTCTCCAGGTCCCAGTCGAGCAACATTTATCAGAACAACCTCTACTACAGACTCAAGAAAAAGCAGCAACATTCGGAACAAACAAAAAAACAAATGCTGTGAAAGTGGAAAATACAACTACTAAGGTTGAACAACGATGGTTCAAGTGTGGAAAAACAGCACATTATGCTCCGGAGTGGACATATCAACGGATTACCTGCTACTAAGATGCACTTGGATACAGGAAGCTCAATGACACTCATTCACAGGAAGTTTTCCCCACAGTGTAATAGTTCTGGATAGTTTGTACTGATAAGAAACACTGCTGGCACTCAGACGTATCCAGTGGTAAAGGCAAAAATTGAACTGGATGGACATTCGTATGAAATAGATGTTGCTGTCTCTGAACAATTGCAGGAAGACGCATTGTTAGCAGAAAACTCAAACAGAAAAATCCAATCCATCAATAGGTGAACGATTTCCTTTTGATAACTCTTTGTTTGATACAGGAAGAAAACACAAAGGAGTACCAAACTAGAGAGGAAAAGCTAACAGCAAGAGAACAGCTAGGACCTTCTGAAACATCTTACGCTGTCACAATCAGAGCTCAAGTACAACAACAGAAAACTCAAAAGAAAAATACAATCCATCAATAGGTAAATGATTTCCTTTTGATAACTCTTTGTTGATACAGGAAGAAAACACAAGGAGTACCAAACTAGAGGTCAATGAAAACATTATCAAACTAAGACTCTCTCTCGTAATGAATTTATTGTACAAAACAAGGACCCTGAAATTCAACAATAGGAACAATATGAACAACCTCAGTTTAAAATACTAATATCTGGAGTGTTGTGTCGACGATGGGGCCCTAGAGACAAGCCAGCTGAGATTGCCGACCAGGTGGTTAAGCGAGTACTCAAACTAGCTCACAATGTTCTGGTGGCAGGTCAGACGTTTCTGGTGTTGCAAAAGATCTGACAGACTATTGTAGGACTTGTGTTGAGTGTCAGAAATTAGCCAGACAAGGTCAGAAAGTACCATTGGTTCCAATGCCAATAATTGGAGAACCATTTGAAAGAATACCTATGGACGTGATTGGACCACTCCCAGTCCAAAGACAGCTGCCAGAAAACAGCTTGTAAAAGAAGATCTGAAGCAAAATCAACAGAAACAGAAAACACAGAAAACATGGTACGACCGTAAAGCTCGAGAGATGAAGATGGAAGTAGGGAACCAAGTACTACTCCTATTGCTGGAAAATCAAACAAAAACTTGAACAAGTTAGTTATGAAGTCATAATAGACTCTGAAGGAAACGCCAAGGTATACCACATTAATTTGCTTAAAAAGTGGTTTTCCCATACAGAAACAGTATCAAGTTATGCTAATACTGTCAAAGAGGATGCTAACATGGAGCTTTACAAACGATCAGATCAACAAACACCTCAAATCAACCAGGAGCTCAGTGAAGACCAGAAAAGCCAACTACTGAAGCTGATACAGAAGTATCGAACCGTAACTACTAGCCTACCAGGACATGCAACACTGATACAACAAAAGATACCAACCAACGAGTGTCAGCCTATACGTCAAAAGCCATACCGATTACCACAAGCATACAAGGAAGCTGTAACGAAAGAACTAGAAGAGATGGAAAAAATTGGTATTGTGAAAGAGTCAGAGAGTGAATGGTCGTCACCAATGGTGATAGTTATGAAGAAAGACAGTAAAATACGTATATGTGTAGATTTTCAGAAACTAAACCAATTCACCAAGTTCGATCAATGCCTACCCCTTGCCCTGCATAGATGATCTACTAGATACTGTGGGTAGAGCTAAATACTTGACTACTCTAGACTTAGCTAAAGGGTACTGGCAAGTTCCTATATATGAAGAAGATGAAGCAAAAACAGCTTTCAGTTCACCTATTGGTTTGCTACAATTTACTATATGGTAATAGGCATCAGATAACAAACTATTCTTAGCAATTTACACAGTGCAGTTTTATTTGCCTTTCCTTTAAATAGAGTAACATGGATTAAAGTTAATGCACAAGGAATCTATGACTTTATTTCTGAAACATCTAGTCTTATTGATGATAATGTAATTGGTTTATACAACAGATCAGGCTCTAATTTTGTAACAATTAAATACTACCTTGTTGAAAAGATATAGATTAACTTAATATATGTGAACAATACAAGTAAGGTGGTAGTCACACAAAGTGTTCAGAGCACATTATTAGTGTGCCAGAGTACAATATGAGTGTGCAGAGCACACAATGTGTCTTACCACACCATAGGTGTGCCAAGTGAAGGGTGTGTAGCAAACTCTCCTCTTTTTACAGTGATGTGCTTATGAGCACACCAAAAAAATGTGTGTTAGTCACACAATTGCAAGTGTGATGATTGGTGTGCTTGGAAAAGGACATTAAGAAAAAAGTACAGAAATATGAGGACAATAACACTAATGGCCCATCGGCTTCTATAACTTCTGTTATTATCTTACAATCAATTACGAGGATAGTTCTAACTTGAACAACTTGTTAAAAAGAAACAAATGCCCACACTGTATTTGCTGCTTATTGGTGATTTAAAAGAAACGATAGAGCTTTTTCTCCAAAAATAGTGTGAGTAACACTAATTAACACATTATACTAGGAGCAGGGCCCCAAAAGTAAACATAACCCTAATTATCACCATTAAGTTTCATGTATACTGTCAATGGTTAAGGCATGGCAAATTTAAGTATCATTTTACTTTATTAAAAATATAAAAAAATAAGTTTTTAAATAGTTATTTTCCACATTCTAAGTAGTTTTTTTAATATACTTTAGTTCTCTACAGAGTTTTAGTTAGATATTGGGGGTCGTTAGTAGGCACTATATTGTGCTTACCATAGAAGTCATTTTCAAATTGCCTCAACAGTTCTCTTTTGAACTACTGACAGCTGCAAACATGCCAAAATGTCTTCTGTTTGTTGGTTTGTTTGATGATGACTTCAAATTGTTGGTCGTACAGCAAGTGGATGCTTACTAACTACTTTGGAAAATTCTGTTGTTTCGACTACACTTTCATTGAGATCAATGTGAATGTCTTCACCTTTGTTTTCCTCTACAACATCGTCTTTTGTTTCATCAATGACAGCTTGCTTCAAGTAACTTATTTCATTGAGTTCTTCATATTTTGTAGGAGTGGATGTGGTCACAATGTTTGGTGGTGGAGATGACACATTCTGTTGTAGACCACATTCTGCTTCTTCAGTCAAAGTCTGGTTCTTCATAAGATGAAGTGTATTCATGTTGTAAATTGAACTCACAAGCTCTTAAAAACTCTAATAAATCTAGTTGGGATGGTGATTTCATTCTCAAGAATTCACAGTTGGCAGGCTCATCTACAATGTATTAGCTCTTATCTAGTCTTCGGTGAAGTTGTATGGTGGAAAGAAAATGTAAGTGGTTATTTGTTCTTAGATGGAGACAATGATCCAGAATATCAAGTTGGTGGTCCTACAGCTCTCCACTTCAGAGACAGTAATATTCAGATTGATAAAGGAAGTTGTAACTGCTGTTCCATTAAATGAAGGGATATTGGCACATACTCTCTTAACTGCTGTCTCAGAAGATCTAAACATGGTAGAAAGTTTTCCTGAAGGCTGCTTAGCTTGAATTCTTAGCATCACAGATGGTAGTATGTTTTCAGGCCATCTGTTCATAGTATTAGCCAGTGGCGAAGGCAGGAATTTTAAGATGATAGGGCATCAGAAATGCTGCGCAAAACGCGGCCAAAAAATTTCAGAGTTAAATATATTCGTGATGGGCGTGGTCAATTACTTAATTATAATAATAACATCGTTATGACATTCTACATGATCCGCAATTCTGAATAAGAGCAATCCTTCTATTGTTATCCAATCCAGAAAATTCAGTAACCACTTCTTCAAGATTAATTGCATCAGAAAGCTCTCTTTCAATTGACAAAATAGCCAAGTTGGACAATCTTTCATCACCCATTGTTGATCGTAAATGGTTTTTTACTAGTTTTAGTGTAGAAAAGGAACACTCACACTGTGCTGTTGAAACAGCAATAGTCATAGCAATTTTTTTCAGCCTGACAAGATTGGGAAATGCTTCTGAAAGGTGTTTTAATTCCAGTAATGCATCATTTAAGCTACTGAATTCTTTATTTTCCAAAAATTTTTAGCTAAAGAAGTCTCCATCTCAATTTTATCTGCTGGTAAATCATAACCATCAACAAGAGGTTGCAACGAACCAAGTGAAAGGAAAGAATTAGATGTAGGGTTCCTTTCATTATACTTAAGTTTTTGTTATCAAATTGTCTGCCAATTTCGGCTAAAAAGGAATCAAGGACTGGAAAATAAACTTAGCTTTGTATTCGGCATAAGGATTTGTTATAGGCTGTCTAGAACCAGTACTGGAGTGGAGATGAAGTGTAAATACTGGTAGTCACAGGGGTGACAGATAATGGAGATGAGGTGCAACTACTAGTAGCAGTTGTTACAAATACCTATCAATAATGAAAGCTCATATTACAATTCATTCACTTTTCTTTTAACTTACAGTAACAGTTTGCTGACTTTGGGTAGGCAAGGATGAAGGCAGATTACCAGATGATGACAGTGAAATACTGGCCTTATAATCATGATGACATTTGTATAAATCTAGACTTCTATTACTCATATTGGATTCATCCTCCTCCTCAGTCAATTCAGGGATCCGTTTATCTCTGTTACTAAAAAAATCACAGAGACTACTCTGTTTCCTCTTTGCCATACTTACTCATGTGTATGATTGTAAACAGATAATATAATTAGTAATAATCAATTTTATTATTATAAAGGTGTGGTCTCAAAATGTCAGAGATTGAACCGTAGAGTTCAGTTTGCTTCTCTTTTATCTTTCCAGAAGGTCAAAGACAGCTTAAGTGTGTGATTTTTACTACAAAAATTATCATAGGAGATAGGAGATAAAAAGCAACATTGTAAGTCTGTAACCAAAACTGAATTAACTGAGCCAGTAGCAGTTGGTAGGGTAAATGCCCTACCATGCCCTACCTTGGATACACCACTGGTATTAGTACCTATTTTCTTTGCCTGTTGAAACATACACTCTTGATTTTCAGTGTTGACTGAACGGAGACAAATAATTTCATATTGCCGAGGTGCGTGAGCAAGTAAGGAATGCAGATAGGCACCAAACAGTTTTTGATATGTAATTTCACGAGGTGTACAGAAGAGATCCTTACATAGTTTATGATGTACCCACATACAGTTATGAAGCTGTAAAATAGACTTTGGAGTATGTTTGTCATCACCTGAATAAAGGATTTCTGATAGTTTAACAGCTGTTGACAGCAGAATTTTAACATCGAGAGGTACGTTTTGGTGAAAGAAAAGCTTATAAGTTTCAATAAGTGCAACTCACAAATCTGAGCCTGAGAAGCCATTCTCTCTCTTTGAAAAGAGTATATGTTTCTCACAAGCTGCTTTTGCTGGCTTGTCAAGAATATGAGGTAATTCTGTGAGAAGGTTTAATAGATGTCCTTTCAAATCATAAAGAGGCTCGCAATCTAAAATCATGTAATCTTGAAGATTTAAATCAGCCAGTTTTTGTGAAGGATTAGCGATCAAAATAGTAGACACCTGCTGTACTCACATTAAAATTGACTGCAATTTGGAAAGAAGTTCTTTCTTACCCCCAAGTATATCGAGTACACCCCTTCTTCGAAGTTCTTCCAATAAATTCTGTTTGCTCAACCTATCAAAAGGTTTCAGAACATCTGCTTTCCATCCAAACTTCCCTTGAAGTACCAACTTCTGCAAATCTTCTAATGAACACCAATGGTAACCAAAGACATAAGCCACATCATCCATACGTGAACTTAAACAGCCACAACTACCACATTTGAATATCCTCCAATTGAGAACCTTTTAAAGGCTTGGGTGGGATGGTCAACAATAAAGAATTTAAGTTTGTCATGTACGGGTCAATTTAATGGGCTGCTGCAGATTTAACAAGCAATCAATTCGATCAGCAATAGTAGCCACTTGGTCCAATGCTGCTTGACAAGCAAACAATATAAATCTCTGGCTCTTCAATGAACTCCTGTATATTTTCATAAGATTCTTGCCCTGCCTTTGCCACACATTCCCTTGAGCTGATGAAAACGCCTGGTCATAAACTACATGTACTGTCATCAATATGTACCCTGCTCCCAAAATGGTCGAGTAATCATGCCACAAAGCTAAGGTACGTGACCTTTGTAAAGCCTTTAGCTTCTTTCAATTTTCACTGCTGGAAGCTTCATCAACATTCTCTATCAGAGAATTTACAGTTTCAATGGGCAAACATCGATTTACTCGTCACTCATTAGGTACATGAAGGGTTCGTGCTTCAAGAGAAGTTTTTTCCTGAGCTGGAGAAGAGGAATTTTACAACCGTAAACAATGGATACATTTTTCTCAACTTTTCCATCTAACACGGCACTTTCCAGGTAACTTAGCCTTACTGGCTCGTATAGACTTCCTTCTTGGAGTTTCTAAGTTCGTCATATCAATTCCACTTTGTCTTACTATTTCTTTGGGAATCTGCCCCTTGTTTATCCTTCCACATTGCTTGCCTAGTTACCTCAGTCCACAGTCCAATTAATGATACAATCATTCGGCCAAGAAGAAATAGTTTCCAATAGATTTTCTTTTATACTAGATAGGTTTTGATAAGATGGAATGTGACTTCTTTTAGTTTCTAATCCTTCATTGTATACAAAAGACTGGGAGAGACGTTTCCTCTTATAAGCAGAGTGTGACTCATTCTCTGACAGGAAGAACAAGGCAGCATTTTGAGCAAATTGCTGACTTACAGTATCTCAAAGGATACGCTGCTGAACTCTTCTTTCTTTTTCTCAGTTGAAGATTTTCTATTCAATGCCCTCTTTTTGCCACAGTACTTAACAGCTGATGATGTGAAGCTGTGGTTAAACATACTCTCGTAAGACTTGTTCAACTCTTGGAGAATTGTGCCAGTGACTTCATTCTCATTAGTCATTTAGAATGTTCACTATTGGTGGGCAGCTAGAAAATCTTTTGCGGATCATAGTAATTTCATGCACAAGTAATACAACTGGATCATGTATGTTAAGAAGTAAATTATTTATTATAATATTCATTATAATCTTGTAGGAGTGGCCAACATGCCTTGTCATGGCATCCAAGAGAGAACAGACTCCCGTTTCCCTTCAAGTGAATTGTAGGTTTGCTCGTGTAGCCATTTTCTAGATATGTTTCCTGAAAATATACGTTCTGGAAAAACTACCGAATACTGGTATGGAAGTGGGGGTATATCGACTTTCAATCAGCATTGTAACTATATTTTAGATGCCTTTGGCAAAAAATGGCATCCTACTGTACATTGAGACCTTTTCTCAATGATACATAGTGAATAAAGTAATGAATGTCACAGCTATGTAGTTATATACTTACAGAAGAGAGCAATACTGCTAGCCAAAGTATCGAGAGGTGATGAGAAAGAGGAGAGTTAGGCACACCTACAACATATATCAGTAATTTTAATATACATGATACATAGGGAATGAATAGGCCAGAGTTAAAGTAATGTCATGGCTATGTAGTATAACTTACAGAGGAGCAATACTGCCAACCAAACTATTGACAGTTGTAGATGTAAGTAGGTTTTTCATACTATTATAATACTCATGAATTGGCAACTGCTGGCAAGTCACACTTGCCTTACTACATCATCAATACTACTTACTATATTACCTGACAAGTATACCGAAGAGTTGAAACTTCCATGACATGATCCAATTTTTGGCCTCATAAGATGGCTGATTTAGCTTACTTACTCTGTAGTAAGATGAGGCAGTAGGAAAAATGCTAGCATTTACCCAGTTTCATGGACTCTGCTGTTAACTATGTATAAGGTGAGTTTGTTGTGAAATTTTGAGATGGAAATTCGTTTTGGAGTTTATAATATATTGGCCTAAGTGGCTACTATCAACCTCATAATAGTAATTTCATTGGCAAAATTCTTAATTTATTGTTTGTATCAACTTCAACATTATATATGACGTTACACATACTATGACACACTGTTGTGCTAAACTTTAAGTCTTTTTTAATGCCTGTTTTACCAACCGCCTATCCCGTTTTCTCCATTTTTTAGACATTTTTGGTTTCGTCCATATCTACAAACAGAAGACTCAACTGTTGACTTTATTACCACAATAGTGATGACTAATCAATATCAAACCACCTACATGTAGTCAGAATGATGTATTTGTTAGTATTTGTCTGAAATAAAATAAAATAAAATCGTTGTTTTTTAGGCAGTGCGTTGGTGGACCCAGGCCTTAATATAGCAGTGTCAGTGACACACATGACCATGTTGTTCCCAGGCTTACACCTTGAATTAGAAATAAGCCAGCAAATCCAGTCCAGCAAAAGGGTTGTCTTCTGTGAAAAGAGAAGGTTACCATAGTAATAGTTGCTGGCCATACCTGTTAGGAAGATGCTGCTTCCAGTTCGACTTGCTTAAAGATTCTAACTATGATGTCTATCCACTTCTGTTGTCTCAGAAAATTCAGTTTAGAATACGGCACATTTCATTAAGTGTCTGTGTGTAAACACTTTTACATGTACATAACAATTACTACTACCTGATCTTGTTTACCCAAGTATGGGTATTTCTCAAGTAATGTTGTAATGTCACAAGGGTTATTCATGATATCCTGCCTCCTCATACAGAAAGACTCTTCATGAGCTCTTTAACAACAGATGAATTTGGACGAGCTTTAAACATCTCATTAATCAGTCGCCTTAAGGAGACATCATCACCAGTGGTGGCAGAGGCAATTCAGCATTGGTCAGGCAACAGGCAACAAGAAAAAATTTCTGAACCATGCTCACTTTTGGTTCCATGCCCTTCATAATTGTAATTGCTTGATAAATTATTAATTTATTGTTGAAATTTACCAGCAACATCAATTAGGTTCATTTGTCATGTAATTCATTGTAAATGTTCAAGATCATGAGGTGATTTAGTCTAGACTGTCAAGATGAACAATCCAACAAAGCTGCTTGTAGAAGAGACATTGTCCTTTTGACATGCTTTCAAAAAATGAAATAACATCTTGTAATGTAAAATCACCCTGGTGCTGTTCAGTGAAACTTGATGTAAATATCTGAAGCTGTGTTGAGAGCTCACTTTCACTGACGTCATCACCATAGAACTAGAGAATAGATTGGAGCTCTGTAGAACAATCATTGTTTTTTGCTGCTATCAAGAGTAAATCTTCGAGATTTTGATAAAGGACATACCCAGGCTTATCGAAACATTGTTTGATACTGGGTATAGCTAAATCGAAGGCTTTGAAGTATACTCAAACTGTTTTGGCATTTTTATTTTCCTAGGCAGAGATGGTTCATCAGTGTGAGTATTTTCACATACATGATCCACTTGCTTTGCAATCACCTGAGCTTCAGAAGCTGACATACTCTTGTGCTGAATCGTCTTACTCAAGTTGTCAGTAATCTTTAAGATTCTTTCACAAAGACACAAACCAAACAAGAGTTTGTACTTTAACATCTGCATATTCACATCTATGATTCTTCCTTTTATATCTGGATCATTCTTTTGTTCATCATTCTTTTGTTCTAAGCATTCATTCCAAAGTTGCTTCAAAACATTATAGTTCTCTATGACACTGCTGATGGACTCACCCTATACAGTCCACCTGGTAGGGCAAACTTTTCATATACCAACTCTGGCAATGGACTCTTCATTGCAATCAGATTTGATTTGGTCAAAGGCATTGTTTCGTTTTGGAGAATACTTCACTAATCGACAAATTTTAAAAGCCAACTCTAATGCCTCATTACAAATTTGTGTTGCTGACAGCTAGGTTTAAAGCATGCCCATAACAATGAGTGTAAATAGCCCTCTTTTCTTCTAGAAGAATTTGTGTGGCCACACCACTCTCTCTTCCACTTATATTTGAGGCTCCATGATAACATTGGCCACGGCACTGAGAAACACTTAGACTCATTCCAAGTAATGTGTCTTTGATAGCATGGACAAGAGTTTTAGCATCAATGCTTGGTACTTCATATAGACCACTGAAATTTTCATGGTCTTCAAGGTCATCATCTACCCACCTAATACAGAGAGTGAATTGTTCCTTGTTGGAGATGTCTGTACATTCATCAGCCATGATGACATAGCAACCTGCTTTGCGGATATTGCTACTCAATTCACGAATAATATGAAGTGCCATGATTTGCAATTACTCATTTTGAATATCATGGCTAATGTATTTATCTGTTTTCTTCTTCAGCCATGTTACAATCTCTGAGGGATCTGAACTTTGCAAAAGCAGAAGCTGCATAAAGTTGCTGTCTATTTCCTCCTGGGCCTCCACAATATTGTGCCTTAATGGAAGGCCTCGACGAACCAAAAATCTAACACTCTGGAGTATTTTAAGCTGCTTATCTAGCACTTCTTCAATATCACTCACCTGCTTGGGAAGAACAAGTAGAGCCTCAACTGCTTCATAATGATATCTACTTTCTTGATGCTTTTTAAATGCTGCTGTTGCTTCCTTCCAGTACACAAACCCTTTGCTAATGAAGGCTGGATCTCTTTTATACTGGACAAAAACTTGTTCTCATGTTCAGCTGTTGTGCACAAATGACAAAATGCTACATCTTTCTAAACATCATAATGTAGCCATGGATATTTGTCACACCAATCTGCTCTCGTTTCAGAATGAAAATTCTATGGCAATTCCATGTGCTCCCTCTTGTGAATATTACTTAATAATAATAATTAATATTTTAATCACTTTGTGGGCTACAATTAGAAAAATTAGAATATTGAGCAGTCGAGCAAACTCGAGCTTCTTTTGCTGAAACTTTTGGGCTCTCAAATAATATTGGTCCGGCTGCCGCTGGACCTGCTGGACCTGCTTTGCTACCACCATTCACCTAAATTAGTTAGAAATTATAACACTTTCACAGTTGACACTATCTGGAGGAATTAAAGGAGGAATGATGTGTGTTGTGATTGCTGGTTCGAAATTCTTTTAATCTGTTTTGTAGTATGCTTACAATGGCCCCCTATGCATAAATTCAAATGTGTACCAACATGTTTTAATAAACTTACATTAGGACTTCCTTGAGGAGAATTAAGATGAGGATACTTATCGACAACTGCGTGAGCATCATGGTTGTAATCTTGAGACATTAGGTAACATTTGTAGATCAACATAGCTCCAGCGACACAGAATGTAAACATGCTTGTGGTTTCCCGAGTTATTTTAAAAGCTTGTTCCACATTACAAGGGTAGTACTTTGGGAGAGGAAATGGAGATGGCAATTGAATAGTATCATCAGGCTCTTTCTTGACAGTTAGCATCAAAGTACATTTGAGCAAGACTCCAATGACTCATCTACGGGATCTTCATCATCAGATAATATTTTTTTTCCTAATTGACAATTGATGCAGTGCTTGTTTTTCATCACTCTCTTCACTAAATTGTAACTGTATTGGAGTAAAATTAAGCAGACCTTGAGGAATATCCTTACAATCCTGTAATTGAAAATGAATCAATTCATATAAATCCTCAACATAATTAAGAAATGGCATCTTGTGCATACATGTTTGTGAATATTAGAGAATTACTGTTGGTTTTGTTGTTTGTGATAGAGTAATCGTGATTGGAGAAACAACCACCTTTAGATTTTCTTTCACCCCTCACACAGCATCCCTGTCTAAGTCAACATACTCTTCCCACTCCTCATTGTATTTCTGAAAAACTATTTCTGCATGCATGTTTGATCCAAAGCAGAATCTTCTTCTAAATTCACTTGGTAAATAGTCAATATCAGAAACATCCCACCCTTCAGGAATTTTAACGACACTATTGTGTTCCAGGTACTCTGGGCATTAATTGGAATTGTAAAATACCATTGGTGTTGTTAGTTAGAAGCTGGAATGGTAGTGGTGTGTTGGAGTTGTTATGACTTTGCAGCAAGATCCTTGAAAAGATTTATTTGTGATACGAGATCTGTTCATTCTCATGAACATAACTTTATTGTAGTGTGTGGCATAAATTCCTGTCCTCGAACATACAAGAAGTTTTCTTCCTTCAAGAGACATTTGTATCATCACAAAGAAATAGTTGATGACAATAGTGTTTCAGTAATAACAGAACAAAGTCAACCTGGAAATAATTTTGATAATTTTACAGTAAAGCACCTCCTTTGTGAAGAGAATGGTAGCATTGGAATTAATCAATGATATTGATGAACAAATTGAATCAAAAGTAAAAGGACTTACGACAAACCTACAGCTGTACCTATCATCTATTGAAATTGACCATGATCAACATCCCAGACTAAAGGAAATTTTTGAGAGAGGAAAGTCTGTAACGTGGGTACAATCCACAGGTTAGAGTTCAAGTCTCAGTTCAACAATGATATATTTTTCTTATAACGACACTGAAAAAACTATTGGGTAGGAAGTACCCAAAAAATGGGTCATATTTACTGCAACTCAGACAACCCAGCAGATGGGTCAATTTACCTTGATCCCAGGTAAAGCTGAACTGACCATAAATCTAACAGTTAAAACAGACAAACCCTATGGTTATAATAACCCTTTAGTGATGAGAAGTTCCGACCCAAAGCAGTAGTGAAACAACCACAATTACAGTTGCATTAACATCATCAAGAACAGGTTGCTATACCAAATGCACTGATGAAGCAACCACAATGATGGTTGATGTACCCTTTCAAAAAAGGGGCTAGCTGACTGAATTACCAATAAAGTGACCATACATGACGATTAGAATAACCATGGAACAATTAAGTTTTACACAGTAATGTAACCACTCATATGGGTTGATATAACCTTGAGAAAGGCTTACTGACCCAGTGTACTGACAATTTATATACCTTTTATATACCTTTTATATAGGTTGATTTAACCATTCACAATACCATAGTTAACCTAAAATTAGGGTAGAAAAACTTTCTCAAGAGATTGATATGATAAGATAAAGTCAAAGAATGATTGATATAATAAGATAAGGGTGAAGGATGATTGCTAACAAAACCCTGGCAATAAGGTGCTATGTGGTAAAGTTCAGTGAAAGTTAAACAGAAAGTTCAACACAAGTCTTTCTTTATGTCAGAAACCACTGCTATGTATGAACTAGGTCGCTTTAATGAGTCTGGGTAACCAAGCAGGTAATCTTGGAAAAAGAAAAATATGTTGGAAGCTTTAGTCGGGTACTCCAGGTTGTAAACATAGTATAACAACCAAAGCCAATAAAAAGTGCTTGGAAGTGACTGCACCTCACATAGCACAGTCTGTTCCATTAACACGAAGTATTGCTTGTTACTTTCACTGATCATGGCTGCCACACGAGGAGCATTCCGTACAGGGTTAGTCTTGATAGCATCCTCAACAGACACTATATCCTGAAACAGGGAGGGGTAATTATGGTCAGTATTAAGATCATGTATGCATAAATGTACATGTAATGGGAAATATGTATTAGTAACTTACAGAGTTGTATTCTTCATAGATATAAAGGAGGCTGTCCTGTCCTTTTCCCCCAGCAATTGCCAACACCTTCAGAGAACACGCTTGCTTTGAAATCTCATCTACAGTGTATATACAATCAGGTTAACTATACACATACACGTTTAATATATTACTTAAAACTCACCATTTGTATCCACTTCCTTTAGCACAGAAGATATCCCTTTTCTCCCACTGTTCTGTCCATAGAGGAGAATTGCAACATAGAACTTCTTCCATTGGGACAAGAAATTGCCTCTACTGTCCTCACTGTCAGTGATTAAGCTGATTTCTTGTTCAATCTAAGATATTAGAATTACAGATGCTATTACTTATCACATACTGAATATTTACGTTTCATACCACTGCATGACGCTGAAGAGCTGGATAATCATCAAGGATATGTCTGGCACTCGTAGCATCATTGAGAATAAACATCCGATGGCTCGGATAAGTTGACTTCATCAGAGGGAGGAGAACAGAATCCCTAGGCTTTCCTTTTGCTAGCTCAGTAGCTATAGCAGACAAGTGTGACTCGGTACTGGAAGTATCTTCTGTGAATTGGGCACCAGTGGGATACCTTCTTAATAATGAATCTTTTTTCCTAGCTTCAGGAGAAAGCTTGCTCCTTTTCACAGGTACATACATGTAGAGTACACTTGAACACTCTGAGGCACATACAGAGTATGCTACATACACATGGCAACTGAAAACAAACAACAGGTATGCTGTAATATATTTAAGTACTTATTCAGTCTAGTTCCCATAGAAACACTGACATGCACATAGAGTATAGCCCTAGCAATTTGACTCACATATCCATTTCCCATATCATCTTTCATGAACAGGTGGTTCAGGATTAGTTTCCAGACTAGGGAAACACATTGTTCCCTGGTGGGTTTTACAAAGTGACTAAATAGCAGGCTAACAAGAATGCGCACTATCTCACAGCAAGCAGATTCTTCAAGTGATTCGTTACGAATACATTCTTCAACCTCAGGGCGCCAGTGCTTCGGTATTTCAAGTCCACGGGACCAGCTTGTTCGTGATACAGAAGACACAGAAGTTGATGGGTTGGAAATGAAGGTGAGGCTGAGGAAGAGCAGTCCTGTTCTGCTCTAGTTTGAGATTTCCAAAGGAGAAGCTGATGGCAGGGAACACTGAGCAAGAAAACTATTATAGTCACAAAATAAACAAAATGAAGCAATTCACCTGATGTAGTTTGAGCATCTTCTTTACAAGGCCTATAGGGGGGACTATTTCCTTTATGTCCAGCTCAGTGAGACTAATGAAGGCTTCTCCATCAATATAGTTTTCTAAAGAAGAAATGTACCAGGGTGTAGGTAAGTGAAGCTAGTAGTAGCGCTACACAATTAATACTAAGGTAGCAAGCATTTTAAAGACAAAAGCTAGCTTACCAGCGAAAGCTTCACAGAACTTCTCTGGGATACCACTGTTGGTTTTTAGCCAGTTGGAGAGTTCATCCACGGACATAGAACATATTGAAGTACCAGTAGCCATTGAAGGACTACTAGGCACAGACACACAGCTGTCCACATCCATTTGAATCCTCGGCCAGCTGCACATTGAACACCACGTGTCTACTTGTATAGAAGAAAATGGCAGCTCAGTGTTCGAGGTCAAGTATCAGCCCCTCTCTAAAACAGAAGCTATGTCCTATGTGCTCTTTCGAGTGTCCCTCTATTGCACTATTGCTGAGTCATTTGCACTTGGTTCACTCAAATGACCCTAGATTTTCTGTTTGTTGCGGAATTGACAGCTGCACTGTGACCTCAAGAAGTTTCTCTTCATTGTACACCCATGTATATAGGCATCATCCTGATGCAGGTATAAGACGTCGATCTGCTAATAGCTTTTCTGTGGAACCGTCCACTACCACTGCTCCCAGTGTTCAACTTGATTCACATGAGGACATCTTTTGTGGAACAGGTATAATATGCCCACCCCTTCATAGCATAGCAAACACTAGTTTATAATCTGAGTTGTGTAATCTTGTCTACTTGTTCACTTACAGACTCAGTTACAATCTGAATTATTAGTTTGATAATCTGAGTTGTGATACTTGTCTACTTGTTCACTTACAGACTCAGTTACAACTGCAGCAGACATTGATCGACTCACAGGATTTGATGAAGAACTTCAACAACGTTCAGGTTTGTAATCCTCTTGGGTCGCATATTAAGAAGCATAAAGTTGGACTTGTCTTCTACATGTTGGGGAATATACATCCTAAATTTCGATCAACCTACAGAGCTATCAATCTAGCCATTTTAGCTACCAAGCCTGTACTGGAAAAGCATGGGATTGATACTGGAATCATGAAAATCATTGTAAACTGCTGACTGGGCCTACAGAAAGTCACTACTCTAAGACTTATGGTATAAACTGAAGGTCAGCTTTGTTAGATGTACCACATGATTGTATGCACGATCTCTTAGAAGGAGTTGCATCTACAGAGGTCAAGCTGTTACTAAAGCATTGTATTGCTGAAAAATACTTTAGTTTGGATGAGTGCAATAAGTCTATTGTTCACTTCAATTATGGCTACACTGAAAGTGATAGACCAGTGCCTGTTTTACAAAGGCATTTTCCATGATCTTTCTAAGCAGTAAGAGGCATTTCCAGTTTTGATCGGATTCAGGAACTTTACTACCAATCAGGAATGGCAAAATCTGTAACAGAAGTAGCATTTGAGATGCCAAAGATCTAATGGGTTTGTCACTTGGAGATTGTGTTTGGCCCGGTGGTTACAAATGGTATGGCAGATTCTTTGAAAGTTCTAATTAATGAACACCATGCAGCTTTGTGTCTTTGTATCCATCAAGCTTTATCCCCAAAATGCATTTTCTAATACACTATCCAGAGCAAATGCTTCAAGTGGGCCCAATGGTTAGAACGTGGACAATAAGACATGAGGCAAAGTTGAATTTCTTCAAGCAGACTACTGGGATATTAAGCTTTAAGAACATTACTCTTTCTCTTGCAAATCACCATCAGTGTTTAGCATGCTATGAAATGTCTACTAGTAATGTTTTGTGCTCAAGACTAGAATATGGACCTACATCTACACCATCCATTACAGTAATACTTCAAAATGAAGTAATTCGGAGTTGCATTATTGAACAGGTCCCAGGTTTAAGTATGGATACATTGGTATGACATCCTAATTGGGTCCGTCAAGATGGTGTTACATATATGAACAATAATGCTTATGTTGTGATAGGGCATGATGGCCTGGACCCTGTTTTTGCTTCTATCGAGGAAGTAATTGTCATTGGTTGTGATATGGTTCTATTTAGTGTTCAGCACTGTGATGTATGTTATTTTGATGATCACTATCATGCGTATGTTATAGATCACACCTCAAAGCAGTCACATGAGAATAACGTTGTGGATAGGAATGTATATCATTGTCATGTCATGTCAAATGGTTTGAGATGTGTCACTTTAAATTATTCATTTATGTACATATCATAAGAATGTACTATCATTTATAATTTGACAATAAAGTGTTATTTTAACCAAAAGTGGTAGTTTTACGCATGGGAATCCTAGGTAGTTTCTACCAACAAGGTAGTTATAACTGGAATGGGCAGTAACAACCCATTGTGGTATTTGTAACTCCTGCTGGGTATTTTCTACCAGTCACCAGTATGGAAAATATAACTACATGTGGTTAAGACAACCCAGATGTTTTTTCAGTGAAGAACAAATCAAAATACATACACAGTTGGGTTATATATAGCAAAATTACAGAATGTTCTAGAACCAATGATCACACAAATAAATAAACAATTTAGAGATAAAGTAATACAGTAAAAATGAAACAGTAAAAATAAACAATCTTAGAGATATACACCATTCCCCCTCTAGTTTATGTGTCCTCACAAAAAATCAGTAGCAAAGTAACAAAGTCAGTGAGTAATATAATTTCCATAACACACTGGGGGTTGTCGATTATGTTGTGGTCTTTCGATCACAATGGATAGTTCGTCTGATGAGGTTGTGTATCCTCCAGTTGATTGAATTTCTTGTTGATTTGCAACAACTTCTGCATATGTTAACTTTGATGTTGAGGTGGCTGGTGGAGAAATTGTGTTAGGGCAAGCTTCTTCACTTCCTCTCTTTTGCGGGGTAGATGTAGGTTGCTTCTTGCTGGCTTTGCCCTGTGGCTCACCGTAGCAGAGCTTTAGTCTGTTCATATGCACAACTAATGTCTTTGGACTGTATCCTGTAGGTCAAAACACCAAGAAGACAATTTCTTGTTCTTCCCTGCTTCATAGCGGGGACATAGACTCAAACTCTGTCTCCTACAATGAGGTTGCTGTCAGCAACTTTCTCATCATATTTTGATTTGTTCCTTTAGTGTGCTTTGTTCAGTTTACATCTTACATCATCATATACTCCTTTTAGTGAACAGTTCAAATCTTCTATGAACTCAGGATTTTCTTTCTCTACTCCTTCTCCTGGTAAGGGAACCCTGTCTAGCATGACATCTACTGGAAGATTTTGTGATCATCCAAAATTAATTTGATATGGACAATAACCCGTAGAATCATGGAGGGCAATAACCCGTAGAATCATGGAGGGCGGTCCTGTACACAAATAACACCTTGGGGATATGTAGATCCCAATCTTTTTGGTTCTCCTTCACTAACTTGGCTAGCATTGCTTCCAAAGTATGATTGACGCGTTTGACCTCTCCATTCCCTTGCGGGTGATATGCTGTGGTTTGTGTACGTTCAATTCCTAGACTTCTGCAGAGAGATGAAAAGACTTGACTTGTCAAGTTTGCTCCTTGGTCATTATGAAGGCTTGAAGGTACTCCATATTGACAAATAATTTCATTAACCAGCACTGTAGCGAAAGTTTCTGTGTCTGTGTCTGAAGGGCAAAGGCTTCAATCCACTTGCTGAAAATATCAGTCACAACTAAGATATACTTTTTTCCTTTTGAAGAGGTGGGTAAAGGTCCCATAATATCCAAGATATCTTTTGAAATGGGCAGGTAGCCTTAATAGTTCCGAGTGGTGCTTGCGGTTTGGGTTGTGGAGGATTACATTGCTGACATTGCTGGCATTACCATCCCCATTACTCAATATCCGGCTGGTATCCCGGCCAGTAGAATCTCTCCTTCAAACACTCAGTTGTTTTTTGTAAACGAAGATGACCTGCATCGTCATGGAGCTGTTGTAGGACTGTTGCTCTCATATTACTGGGGATAACTAGTTGTGTTTTGACCATGGGGAGGGAGGAGGAAGATTGAAATTTTCAGCACAAAAGTCCAAAAATCTGGGAATGCAAGGATAGGTGGGCTCACTAGTCTTTGTTTGAGCTCATCGAAAGCATTTTGGCATTTGGAATCCCAGTGGAAGCTGTTTTCGTTTGTCAGGAGCTTATGGAGTAGGAATAATCAGCTACAAACCAGCAGTAGTAGTTGGCTAGTCCTAAAAACTGCCTGAGCTCTTTCACATTGTTTGGGACTGGTGCTTGCTAAAAACCACAATGTCATCCAGATATATCAGGCACTGTTTCTCTGTTAGTCCAGCAAGACACACTCCATTAGGCGCTGGAACGTGGCAGCTGCATTGGTAAGGCCAAATGGCATTATGTTTAATTCAAAATGGCCTTTGGAGTCAAAAAAACTGTCTTTTCCTTGTCTTGTTCTTCAACTTCTACCAAGGTCTAGTGTGTCGAAGTAGGTAGCAGTCCACACAGAAGCACCAGGAGCCATCCTTCTTCCTTACCATCACTATGGGTGATGACCAGGGGCTACTACTGGGTTTCACCACTCCCTGGTCAAGCATCCTTGTGACTTCGGCATCAACCACATCCTTGAGTACCTCAGCAATCCTTCGTAATGGTTGTTGCACAGGAGGTCCTTCAGTCGGAATTGAGTGCTTGGCAGCTGGTGTTCGACCAACTGGTCCACCTTTAGGTGCAAATAAATCAGCAAATTGGGTCAAAAGATTTTGGAGCTGTATCTTCTCTGAAGATGTCAAATCAGAGCGATCAAAGTTAAAATCTGAGGTCTGTGATTGGTCTGTTTGTGTAGCCACCACATCATTTATGTTATCATCCACCAGCATCACATTGTGCCAGGGGGTTGCCTCTCCAAGCTCATACCTTTATAGATGGTTATTGGTGTGGGCTGACGTTCATCACTTGTAGAACAACTGCGTTTCCCAACGTAACTGGACTCGGTGTCCTTGCAATACACAGATTTGTGGGAGGGGCACTGTTCATTGGTTCAACTAGTCCTTCACAAAAACTGCTATACTTTTCCTTTAGCTCCCCCAGTATCAATTGTCGCTTCCCCTGTATCAATTGTCTTGTGCGTCCAGGTATTTCCATGTCAACAGGGCCTATAACAGCCACACTATCAATTTCTTTTGTTGGTGTCCCATAAACATTGGAACGTGGCATTGTGAATCCTTTCCAATTGAGAGATTGCTACATCAGCAGCCCATAACAGCACTGTGCTCCTTCAAAAATCTGCACCCAGTAGATAATCTACAGTTAGGTTGCGAATGATAGTGAACTCTTCCTCGGTGCTAAATGATCCCAGAAACACTGCAAGTTTTGCTCTTCCAACAACATCTAGTGGCATACCATTGGCATCCACAGCTCCTGGTGACTCAGTCAGTTTTCGACAGTACTCCACTGGTAAGAATTCATACTGTGTGACAGAGACAGCAGCTCCAGTATCTAATAAGACGTTAGTAGGCACTTGTCCTACAAGACCGCCTGCGTAGAATATAGCATAAACACTGCCGGTGGCTTGGGTAGGTCAGTGGATATAAGTTACTTCCTTGGCCAGCCACCCATCGATCAGGCTGGCCCAGCGTAGTTTAACTGGGGGCAGTCACGTTGAAAGTGTCCGAACTCACCACACTCCCTAAAGGCACGACAATCGTGGTCCGCTATTGGAGCATACAGTGTTGTCACAGGTTCGGTGGGTTTTTTTTTGAAAGTTTAGATTCTACCTCCTTCACGTTCTGGACTGCTTGCTCGAAGGTTGTAGACTGTCTGCACAGCAATATTTAATATTATCATTTGGAAGTAGCCAAAAATCTACTGGTTGTTTAGTCCAAAATGTGTTGATGTATTCATTATGTATTGAAATATAAAATTAATCAAGTCACAGTAACTTTACTTGTCATGGTATATGACAATAAAATGTTGACTATGAGATAATTAGAATGTTTACGTATGGCAACCAAAGTGGACAGAGTTTTGATTTTCCAACTCTAATCGTATGTGTACATCTCTTTTATTGTAGGTAGTAACAGTGAACTTGTTGGAAAAGAGTCCTCTAGAGCTCATGATAATAATATTACATTATACACTAGTATATACTATGTCTGATTTTATAGAAGTTATGGCACAAACGGTCAAAACATAATTGATGAGCAAACTGATGGTAAATTACTTTATTCATATCCTTTAATCTGTACATGATTACATAATTATTACTAAATGACTAATTGTTTTATACTTTTCACAATTTAGGTGTTAATAATTATGTTAACGATTTCATTATTGACGATTGGTAAGTTAATAATTGTAAAAGTAATGTCATTACATCATTGTATATATATATATATATATATAGGTAAATTATGTGATGCATCAACAAACTTTCAGGTTTATTTGGCTGATTTTTGTGATATAACTGTGGATGCTAATCCTCATCATATGGTTAACAAACTTGTCTCTGCTGATCTGTTCCAAACACATGGTAAGGAAAATGTTAAGAGTAGACTGATGTATGTGATAAAGCTTAAAAATAATAGAGAAGTTACAGAGACTGATACACAATGATTAACACCAAATTGACTTGCTAAAGAAGATTTGCTATTTTTTTCAGAACAAACTGACAAGACTTTAAGGAAATTGGTACTAAAATGATAAGTCAACTGTAGAGTGTAAGTTGAAAATATTACGTGAACACATATAACATCTATAATGTTTAAAATAATTTTAAATAATTAAATTTATTATAATTGGTTGGTTGTGTATTGATTTAATAACTAAATAAAATGTACTATAAATAGCTGGTATATGCTTTCTTTATTAAATGAATTAACTGATCACAATCTTGTAATTAAACTAACAATCCTAGTGTATTATTATATATAATAACACTCAAGAGACAAAGACTATATAAATAACAAACTCTTTAATGTGTAATAAGTTGTAATAACTACATGTTCTTTTCTATTGTAGGTTACATATTCTTTGGATATAATCCTCCCTTCACAGTTTGTTGCGTTTGTTGCTATCTAACACTTTATTTCGTAGACTATAACAGTGTTTGTTACTTAAATTATTAGTTTATTATATTTTATTATATTTGTCTTGTAGATTTCCCTCCATTTTTATATTTTGATGTAATCTATATAGTGATGCATATTACAATTCATGAGTTTAATGTTTAGACATTGCTACATCTTAAATTTCATATATTTCTTTTAAGAAACTTTTAAATTGTCAAAGAGTACATATACTTTAAATCTCTAACCACGCACAGGTAACAGGGAAGTTGTAATGTATAAAGTAACAATGTCATAACATCAAACATCTTCCATGAACATAACTTAACACAGTTGTTTTCATCTTTATCTTTCTTACTTTTGCTATAAATGACATAATCATGAAAGAAACTTTGTGTGAGTGCATATGTTAATAATATGCAAATAATGCATAACATTATGTTACATATATATATACATTATATAATTTACAGTGGAATGCAAAGAATGGTATCCTTTATATTCATGGAATTTCTTGTTTACTACTTGCAGTCTCCTGAACGTTAACAGCTAGTGCTCTCGTTTATACAATAATACAATCCATCAACATTACATCAGAGGTTGAATTTATAAATTAAACAAGGTATAACTCAAAAATATTATTTTGGTTACTAGTGGTCATGGACCCTCAATTGCCTTGGTGACTGGCAGGGTATTGAAATAAAGGATATAAATTTCAACTTGTCAATGTTACACCTTTTCCTATATGTTAATTTTTAGAATTTCCTATATTAAATGAGAAGACGTATGTTAGTATAGGCTATAAAAGTACACTGATATCAATGAATTGGCTGGATTTAATTCTTAAACTTCTAGATTCTTAGTATACAAAGTGGGTATAGCATCATTACATTCAAATCTCAAGTTTATTAAAGACATCATTCTAAAGTGTCTTACCTTAGAGTACTGTCTATAGTAGCAGTATATCAGCTTATAATGGAGGTATGGGATGTTTGGCATTCTTATCAACTACTATATTCAATGTAACCCTCACCTACACACATGTTGATAGCTAGAATTGTTTTTATGCTTATATATTGATTATTATTATCATATTATGAATGAATAATTACCTTTTCTGATTGTAATTATGTGCCTCAATTCATTGTTAAGTATATTAATCATGATCATTGTTAGCTATTTACTTAATAATATTGATTATTGTCTGTTACTATACTTTTCATTTAATTGTAGCACAGCTTTCTAAATTAAACTTTATAATTGTACTTGTGGTTATACTAAACTAATCGTGAGTTGTGTATCATATACTAATTCATTCTAATCAAAGTTAGTCAACACTATATTCCACTTTGTAGTTTGATAGTTACTCTCCAAGATGATCTGATCACATTCTCTGATACTGTTACCCTGTAAGTTTAATATGTTGTACGTGCAATAATAATCACTTCTCTTTATAATTATTATATTATAATATTACTGGTGATCTACTACATCATGTATACATATAAACACTATACATACACTTGTGAATTATATATAAACTGTCACAAAGTAAATATTATTATTTATTTTACATATAGAAGGATGATGTGGACATATGGCATAAGGAACCACTAACTACTGGTAAGTTGTACCTCATAATAAATGTTAATATTGTGTATATTAATAATCTTTTAGCCATGTATATTGGAGACAACTGTTCTTTTGATGATGAATAGGTACTACTATAATAATGGAATGCTTGTTGCCTGAGCTCTTTCAGACTCACTAACATCTTGTAAGTGATATGTAACATTTAATAATAGTGGATGTTATTAATAGTTTATCTATGATGTGATGAGAAATAATGATATTCTCTGATAACTGTTGTGCAATAATTAACATTTCTTTAACTATCACTATAGTAATGTTGTTATCCATTACTATAATAAAGTATTATTTATTACTGAAGATCTGATAGGATGTTTTTTGCCACAAAGATGTGGACAGAAACAAAGATGTAATGCCTACAAAACAGAGAGTTATTAATTTGGTCATAGTAACTGTAATCGCAATATGTATGCATGTATTAACTATAAAGCCTTGTTTTTAGCTTTTAAGGAGCTTTCTAGCTTTGAGTTGGTGCACACGTGAATAATCTACAGTTTAGTTTACATGTTTAGAATATGGAATGAGCCTTTAAGTACATGTGTACTGCATTATGATTTAGCAGTTTCTTAATAGCACATAGTAAGTCTGTTGTATGTACTGAGTGAGTGAATCTTAACTTCTGAAACTGCTCTATATAGCATGTACAAGAGTGCCTTGTCAATATATTGTTTTAAAGTTAATTAGCTAAGAGCTAGTCGGATGCATATAGTACAAATATATCCTCCCTCTCTAGGAGTCTTATGAGTAATTTTGTAACAGCTACATCTTATCTTGTAATCACCTACTGTTAGTAATGTAGTTATGTATCATTAGTAGTCACATCTTATACAAGTACATGTACTTCTGATGCAAATTATTTTCCCTATGACTTCTGTATGTATATGACATATCTACTAACTAGTATATCCCCTACTACCTATGTCTTGTATATATCCTATATTATGTTACGATACAGATAATAATAAACGTTTGTACTTGTCTTTAACACCTTTTAAAGTTTATTCAGCTCTCATATATATCTGTTAAGTTGTTGTGTTTTTAATGTAATACTGTCATAACATTCACTGTGTTCCCTAATGTACAGAGTATTGTATTCCTATCCACTATTCTGTATGTAACCTTTTTTCTTCTCTTTCCTAATGTGACCCTTCTTCTCATTGTATCAATACATAATACCCTCTGGTATGTTCACTTCTAATTCTCATACACTGTTCCTTAACATCATGTTTTTCTTGACTCTTCCAGTGTAGAATCCACACATCCACTCTCTTTTTATGTACTTTTGTAGCCATTCTTTACTGTGTTCTTATGTAACAATTGTTACCTTATATTGTGTCCTATTATAACATCGTATTGTTAACCTGCTGTACCCTAATGTCAGTGAAATCACAATTTTGCCCTATACTATTTCTTAAAAGTAAAATTCCCAATTTACCCTAATGTCTTCTAATATAATATCCCAATGTTACCTGATACTGTGTTATAATGTAATATCCCAACATTACATTGTAATGTGCCCTAATGTAACCAATGTTACCCTATACTGTATCCTAATGTAACAAATGTTACCCTTTAATGCATTCTAATGTAGCATCCCATTGTTGTCCTATACTATGTCCAAAAGTAACGTCCCAATGTTACAATACACTATTATTATATGATATACACCAGAATGAGAATATCTTATTTTGTGATGCTCAAATTTCTTACATAGTAATACCTCCTTTGGTGCAAACCTTTCATGAGATGGTAAACAAGGGTTCATTCTCTGATATTAAAAAGTTTTTACAAGTCATCTTACCATGTATCCATAATATTAAAGAACTACCAGGAATTAATTGAACAGTTGTTCGCTAAAAGCAAACGCGAATATTTTGGTCAAATTATGTTGTCTGACAGTCCTCAACAACAATTGAAGAAATAACGAAAGCTTTAGATACAATGTTGGTGATTGAAGACAATTCTATCTTAATACCATCCCAACTGTTATATTTAGTTGAGAGTCTCTACGTCAAAGCTTTACATAGCCTGCCACGCAACACATGCGATCTGATAATGCAAATGACATTAATGATTCACCACAAACAGGAAAAATGTCTTGATAATCTATGAATGAGCACATCATTGTAAACAGTCTACATGATGTTTAAAGACTATCTGCATACATTCATATCAAGACCATAAGACACCTTCTCACTAAATTAATACAAAAGAATGAAGTCATCATCTAAGTAAGGGATATACTGCTAATCCTTCTCATTGTTGATGTTCACATCTGCTATCAATTCAATATATAACTATACTATTATTACCATTGTCGTATTCAAGTATAAAATGTACAGGCTTTGACCTGTGATTAGAAAGATGATAATTTTCAACAGTAACCATACAAGTACATACACTTTAGACTACTATTTTAAGACTATATGACTATCAGCCAGTAGTAATATTTTCTGATAGGGATTCATTCATTAAAACTGCTTTTTGTTTGTTCTTAAGGTAAACTTGTTGAATAGCTATATAGAACTAATGTTTTGTATACGTACATTTAGCAATTTTGCATCCAATCTTTTTCATAATGATAAACAGTTGTTAGTGCAACTTTTTGATTGTTGTTATAGTGCTCATTGCTCATAAAAATTTCAAATATTCACTAGTTTCTAATACTAGATGGACAGTTCATTGTCAGTATAAACATATGTTCTGTGTATGTGTAAAATAACTGTGGTCCTTTCTACTGGTTGTAGTTGCTAATCTACTTGTACAAAGAAATGAAAATGACTGTTCTTGAAAGAGATAAAGTTGATAAAGTAATTTGTCTCTCTATATAGGAGAAGGATGTGGTTATCGAAGAAAAATTAATATCTTATTTGTCATGAGCAGACAACATTAATGTAAAAATTACATAACTAAGTTATTATTATTGTTGTCAGTCATAATTAGTATTTATTAACATCTTGTAAATTCTTATATTTATTATAATAGTTGTTTTGTACATACACGTGTACACCCCCTGCCAGTATGCTATATTTAACCCCGAAAATTAAAAGGTTAAAAATTGACTTTGACTCATGGCGGCGAAGAATGATATGGTTACTGAACCTGGTGATCTCACTCTCTCTGAGCTGTTTACCTCAGGCTGGGATATACAGAAAAGAATAGAGTCTGGAGACTTAGTTGGTACAAATGAACACTTTAAGGTAAGTGTGGTATAAACAATAATGAACAACAAAACTAGTCTCAAATTATTCTGAGATAACTAGTTTGTTACGCTAATCACACATACTGATAGACAAATCAGTTCAGCTATTTACTTTAGATAGATTATAATGAACTGGTATATCAGTTTGTCTGGTGTTGCTGCCCTTCGCTTGGAGAGGAAGGGTCAGGTAGCACACATTTAGCAAACCTATTCTGCTGGAATGTAATTAGTGATCAGTACATCATCTACTGCCCAAAGATGTGGGTGTGACATGTAGACTTCCATCATTAAATTCATTATTCTTATCCTCATTGCTTCTAGCAGTGATACTTATTTTCAGGTGTTTTGTCCAAACTCACAGACTAACTTGCTGTTATCTTAGCAGTAGTTAAGCACTTATTTTAACACTTTATTTGGTAGCCATAACTGTTTGTGGTATCATTTAATTATATTCATAATAAAAGAATGTGCTAAATAACTGCTACAGCATATAGTGTAACAAAATGAGTTTGATATATGCATGTTACCAGATCCTTCCTCTCTAAACAAAGGGCAGTAATGCCGGACTATATATCAGTGTGTGTGTTTAGTCTTAGTAATTATGATATTGTGTCGTTGACAGGAAGCAAGGTTATTAATCATTATAAAGATAGCATTATAACCTTTGTTAACTTCTCCCTGAATACACTTCATGATAATAAAGTAGTTTGTTAAACCATTCATATTCTAACAAGGGGCTGATCAGTTATATTTATTTAAAGCTTTGTTATACTGTGTATTTCTTCAGTCTACAGTACAAAATGGTATAGAGCAATTAGAAGAGGCTCATAGACTTGTGAATGAATTAAGTTTATTTAGCAGTAATGAGGAACTTGATGAATTAGCTACTGCTGATTTAAAGTAAGTTTGTTTGTATTTTTCACTGAGTTTCTCTCTCTCTCTCTCTCTCTCTCTCTCTCTCTCTCTCTCTCTCTCTCTCTCTCTCTCTCTCTCTCTCTCTCTCTCTCTCTCTCTCTCTCTCTCTCTCTCTCTCTCTCTCTCTCTCTCTCTCTCTCTCTCTCTCTCTCTCTCTCTCTCTCTCTCTCTCTCTCTCTCTCTCTCTCTCTCTCTCTCTCTCTCTCTATTAATACCACATAGATATATGATACTTCCAGCTTTATTAGGAGACTTGGTATCTCAAGTTGTTGACAAAGGAGACAGGCTTGTTACATTACACAGAGCACAGGTAAACCATATACTACTATAAGGGTACTAATTTTCAAAGGTTTAAATTTTCATGTTTTTTAGATGTTGCTTTATTACTAAATTTTATGTTTAGTGGGTGTGAAGTATTAATTGATGGGTGTGGTATGAGACACATGTCATGAACACAAGCGTGATTTTCACTATGTATGGCTAGCTATTTCTAGCATATATAGTTATATGGTAAAGCAAAAACTAATAGCAATATTTCATCTTGGTTTGTCAAACAAACAGACTTTGAATGTTTCTTTAAACATAATCTCTCAGAAAGTTGAGTAATATTTGCTTTAAATGATAAAGCCTTTTTCCTCCAACAAACATCTGTACTACACCAAATTTGCTTCTGGCCCAATACATCTGATTATTATCAACTGAGATTAATACAATTATTGTTTACAATCACGGATATGTTCTAAGGATGTGATCTTAGCCAAATATTCAAATTATCAATTGATAGTGTACGAACAACAGAATATTCAGCTATTTACACTATTTGTTTTAGCACTATATTGGAAATAAGACATGTACATGTATATATTCATTGTGATGTAAAGTGAGTTAATCTAGTCTGGCAAAGACACTCTATTTATTATTAGAATATTAGTGTATAGTGATATACATTTCTACATAGCTAGCTGTATTGAATAACTAACAACTTATAGAACCAATTTGTGATTGGTCTCTTCTGACCCCAGCATACTCATTTAGATATGCGCTTTCATGACACCAGATCATTATAAGACACAGCAATACAAAAGAAGAATCAAAGCATTTTTAAAACAACAGAACTAAAAGCACATTGTAGAAAAGTTAATAACTACACCTCAAAGTAATAGATGAGAGACAAACAAAAACAGTAAATACACTTAGGAAAGTTCTTATGTAGTCCAAAATGAGAGCTAGCTCAATACAGGATCTGAAAAATTATAGATAATGTATAATCTATACTGATCATGCTGTATTCTTGTGAAATAAGACATCTCTTTAGATAGTTATCAGTATAATAAACCTCTCAATGGAGGAACTACTGTCTGGATATTGGATTTGTTGTGCTTGTATTTGATTTATCCATTGGACTCACCCAAGTATAGCACTGACTCATCCTATATCCAACCTTACCAAACAGTTGTCCATCCAATAATGTGTCACCACATGTACAGTGTCATCTTGATGAAGTTTATACCAACTTTTCTTTACAGGTTTATTTCATTGATTATTTACAACGATGTCATGACTATGCCATTACTACTGAGGTACAACACTTATACAGTACGACTTGCCACATGTAATGTAGTGTATTAAGTTAGTAGTTGATTTCAGTATTTACTGTATTGAAAATATATATTAAATGTTATTGTTAAATCAACACTAACATATCGCTTCATTAGGTTAATTTAATCAAACATTATTTATGTATAGTCTGCTGATAGTAAATATGTAGTATACACTTATATCATACCTGGTTCATCAAAATTTTTATATTAAACAATATATCAATTTAAAACACACTTATTTTGTGCACAACATTAAACATACATCTTGTATTAACATGTTTGCTTAACACTAAGAACCCTTAACGTCATGTATTGTTTATTAAGAATTACATATACAAGTGTATCAATGCAAAAATAAGGAAAGGTTGACAACCATATTATGATATATAATCTATACTTACAGAGACCTCCCCTTCTCGTGGCTATGGGTGAAGGTGTAAGGTCTTTAGGTCCCACTAGTCAACGTAAGACTATAGAACAGTTATCCACTGAGAGACAGTCTAAAATAACAAGATTAAAGGCACAGAAAGAGATTGAAAAGAAACTACAGGTATGACGACATGAAAGTATGGGTGGATGGATAAATGGTGGGTCCATTAAGCTGATACATTGGTAGTTGAGTACATGTAGATGGATGGATAATGGGTAGATGGACGAATGAATGTGGTGTTGGCTAGTCAGATGTGAATGTTACTACACAATATGATGACTGTTTTTCTCCTTCTGGTTAGTACAGCATTTAAGTGAGTTACTTGATGCTGTTGACTCAGGAAAACCTGCTGATGAAGAACTCGTTAGAGAACATACCATTACACTTCTAAAACTATGGGTCTATAAGTCACATGACTGCCTTAACTCAATTGGTCAGGAGATACAGTTGTTAGAAACTGTTAAAGACAGAGATTTGCCTTGTGGTGCCATGAGTAGTCACCCTCCTATTTCTCTGTGTAGCCAGCCTATGAAACCACTAGTGATCACTAAAGATATGTTGAAGGTGAAATAAAATAAACACACATTAAATCTTTATATTACTGAAAGAAACATTCACATTTACATGCTGAAGGTAGTATTTTAGTGGGAACTGCTTCTGACTACTCTCTTGATAGCTATAGATACTAATGCTTGGAAGTTTAAGCAAATTGATCTCTACTTGTACTACATGCACACACGCACACACTATTCATGGTCCTTTAGCTCTTCTGAAAACAAAAGCCATATATAATCTATCAACATGTAGAGAATGCAATATATTTAAGTCATAGAATGAAAGACAGTACTCAGTACTAACTACTTTGTACATATTCCTGTATTAATTTACATGTTATACTAGATCACTCCATTTTACTGACATACATCTATAATCTATATATCCTATGTTTAGAGTAAAGTGTTTGGTGCTGGCTATCCTAGTTTACCATCAATGACTGTAGAGGAATTCTATGAACAAAAATACAGACAAGAATTACAAAATCAGTGAGTTTTATATTTAGATTATGTAAAATAAATCGTAAAATTACCAATTAAATTTGCTATTACACTTTTTCATTGTTAACAGTGAATATTTTAATTACAAAATGATTGCCTGTCATCATAGACACAAATGCATAGATGCCACTATTGAGTATTTAAAAGGATAGAAGGACACACTGGATTCACTATTCAAAACTATTTTGTACAAAAGCTGTGATTTGAAACTTGATCCCCTTGAAGGATTTGACAGTATTAAGGTTTAGAGCCACTCCCTTCAGCATTGTTCAAAGGAAAAGGATGCAAATTAACAGTTACTAACAGGGAAACATTCTATAGGAATGTTGTGTAGCCATCTAACACTGTATGTTAGTATGTCTGTAAAAGCTTTTGATGGGAGTTTTTAGTTGAAATGACCTGTTCATCTGGCCCAGCAAAAAGGTATTATTATGAGTTATACACTTGGCATGGACTAAAAGAATAGCTCAATAGCAATTATGGCCTCCTGTTTGTGACCAAGATGACTCTCTTAAAGTAACAATAATTCACAAAAGATGATTAATTTGTGATATAATGAGTTTGAGTGAAATTTGGGAAAGTTAATCCTTGTATCATTTCTCAAGTAGTAACTTCACTCCACTTTAAGGAAACAACACTCATATAATTCCAAACTTCATTGAAACCATCTATTACATATTGAGTTAATGAAATAGTTGTGGTATAAAATTAAAATAAGCAAAATTACAGTAACAGTACACATTAAGCCTTGTTGCCATAATTGTAAACAGTAAACACAAGTTTCAATAACCATATTTCATCACATCTCCATGACACTGACAACATAGATGTACATGTATCAGTTTATCCCATTTATTAGTTCCTTTATACTTCCGTTATAGACATGTGCAAACATCAAGTCAAAGAAAGAAAGAAGATGAAGAGGAACAAGATGACAAAGAACAAGAAGATGATGAAGAACAATTAAGAGAAGCAAGAGCATTTGATGATTATAAAGATGGTATGTCCATTCTGTGTATACCAACCAGACTATTATAACATAGCTAAATTGTGACATGCCTCCCAGAATTTAAATTATTGTAAGGGTACAAATACTGAACATATGCCTAATTTCAATTATACTCATTTTAATTCTTGTGGCTACACTATCAAATAACAATGAAACTATAATTTGATTAACTGTATAAGCTAGCTGACTGTAGTACTCTGAAATGAGAATACCCAATGATCCAATATAATCCTAATATTAAAGTAGTATGATGACAATGATACAATGCATTAGTAATTGTTTCTCCACATACTAGATCATCGAAGAGGTTGGGGAAATCGAAAGAATATGGGTTAAAGACATTACCATTATAATCCTTATGTCAACTGTTTTATTACATTTAATGAATAAATATGTAAATTAGTATTGAATATTGCAATTTAACTACTAATATGGACATACTTAAATACCTAAATATATATGATCATGTCTCAGTGTATGTACAAGGATACTCAGTCTGATTAATATTGCCACATCCTGTGTATACACAAGACATTTGATGTGTTAAATATATTTACAACTTGACAGTTGCTTTATCTGGCAAACACATGTACTTTTAGGTTTATAATATTTACCTAGACCATCCTTTTAGCTGGGTGAGAGTCCATATAGTACTACAATTATTGCTGAATTAGGTTTGTAAGTATTGGGTTTTATAAATGATATATATATATATACAGTACACATATAAATGCCTTTTTATTTCATGTACCAATGCACATATTTGCTATTAATTTTAAATGATATCTACAAGTTGTTATATGCAACTATAGAACTTATCTTCCTCTCAATCCTCTGACAAATCAATAAAGATATTAAAGAGTATGGAATTTTTCCATCTTTTTCTTAGCACTACACAAACTGATTTATGTTTCTTTCACTAGCTATATATAGTTTCAACCAGTATTTAATAATAATGATAATACTAATGATGATTTATCAAGTTCTACTTCTAGTAAAATACATTAATGCCTAATGTGCCTCCTCTTCTTCCATCTCTGGATCATCTTCCTCATCATTGTAATCAGTAGTAGCATCTTGATATTGCTGGTACTCAGACACCAAGTCATTCATGTTTGACTCAGCCTAAGTTAACAAGAAGAGTACAATATTATGTTAGATACTATAGACATTTTATATCTAACATACTTCAGTGAATTCCATATCATCCATCCCTTCTCCAGTATACCAATGTAAAAAAGCTTTGCGACGAAACATTGCAACAAATTGCTCACCAATACGTTTAAAAATTTCCTGAATAGCTGTGTTGTTACCAATAAAGGTAGCTGACATCTTCATACCATGAGGAGCAACATCACAAACAGAGGTCTTAATATTATTTGGGATCCACTCAACAAAGAAGGAGCTGTTCTTGTTCTGAATGTGAAGAATTTGCTCCTCAACTTCTTTTGTGGATATATGGCCACGAAACATGGCAGCTACTGTGAGGTAACGGCCATGACGAGGATCACAATCTGCCATCATATTCTTAGAATCAAACATTTGCTGTGTAAGCTCAGCAACACTTGATACACGGTACTCCTGAGATTCACGGCTTGTTAAAGGAGCAAAACCAGGCATGAAGAAATGAAGACGTGGGAATGGGACCATGTTGACTGCAAGCTTACGCAAGTCAGCATTGAGTTGACCAGGAAAACGAAGACTGGTAGTGATACCACTCATTGTGAGCGAAATAAGATGATTTAGGTCAGAGTATGTAGGAGATTTTAGTTTGAGAGTACGAAAACAAATATTATGTAGAGCTTCATTATCAATGCAAAAGGTCATGTCTGTGTTTTCAACAAGCTGATGAACAGAGAGAGTGGCATTGTAAGGCTCAACTACTGAATCAGAGACTTTAGGGGACGGTAAAACACTAAAGGTGCTCATCATTCTATCTGGATACTCCTCACGAATCTTTGAAGCAAGGAGAGTTCCCATACCAGAACCTGTACCACCACCAAGAGAGTGAGCAAGCTGGAAGCCTTGAGGGCAGTCACACTTTTCAGTCTCTTTCCTAATAACATCCATAACAGATTCAATTAAATCAGCTCCATCAGTATAATGGCCTTTAGCCCAGTTGTTGGCAGCTCCATTTTGACCTAAGTTCATAAAATTAAAGAGTATTATTATCTTTTGGTTCAGATCTTACCAAATATAAAGTTGTCTGGACGAAAAAGTTGACCAAGTGGTCCTGAACGAACAGAGTCCATTGTTCCAGGCTCTAAATCAACTAGTATAGCTCTAGGGACATATTTACCGCCAGTAGCCTCGTTGTAGTATACATTGATACGTTGTAGTTCAAGGTCAGAGCTACCAATATACGTTCCAGTTGAGTCAATACCATGTTCATCAGAGATAACTTCCCAGAACTTTGGAAGAAGAAAACTGAAGTATATTTATTGAAATTTTAAGTAAGTTACTTTAGATCCAATCTGGTTGCCACATTGGCCAGCTTGCAAATGAACAATCTCGCGCATTTTAAGTGCAGTATGTTTTTACTTAGTCTTCATACTACCATATACAAGCGAATTTATGGAAATTTCTTACCGGTTATGTTCGGATTCCCACGCATGCGCAGTCTTGCAAGGCGTTTTGTCTAGCTTTTACTGAGGGTTATATAGCTCGATAGCACTTTGAATATTGATAATTATACGATTTAAACAACGAGGACCCTTCTTATTCCTCAGACGACGAACTGATTAAGGTGTTACACTAAATGAAATGGTTAAGAATAAAGATAATATGTCATTATGCATACATAAAATAATCATAAACAACATTAAAACAGAAATGGGTTACTTCAGTAGATAAATCTACTTTGATGAAGCCAATATAGCCACAAGATATTCTTAGATCATATAATTCAAGAATGTATGAGATAGTAGATTGGCATCTTATTACGGTGGTTATAAAAGTTATTAGCATGACAAATCACTTGCAGAAATTAAAGTTTGACTTATTATAATAGCTTCACATGTCCTTCTTAAGCTTGTGGTGAAGTGCCACAGAGCAGTATATATTATTTGTTATGTCCATTTTTCTTTTTGATTTATATAAATGACCTTGAATGTCTTGAAGTTATTAAGTTATTTGCAATCCCACTAACTGTTTTTACCTACAGATAGGCCTTAATAATTGATTCATTTGGTCTGTGCATTGGAAACTTTTAATTCATCCAAATGTGTTCATATACGTGTAATTTGGCACCCAAATTTCTAATTTCAAACATGTTCTATTAATGATATCCATGAACCTCAAAGATCTACAAGAATAACTCTGTCAACATCTTAAACTAGATCTAGACATTTCATTCCCTACATACTGTTAAATACTTACACACTTTAGGTTTGCATGATCAGCGGACTGAGTTAAGAATCATCCTCTATTCCTAGTCTGCAGCAATGTTCTTTATTTTGTTTAGGATACTAGATCACTGGAAACCTTCAGTGAGCTACCAAATACATCATGTCATATACAGTAACCATGCATAATTATACATTCATTTGATTAAAGTTACTGCTATTATCTTAGTGACTAGAAATCTTGGATATTCTTCTACTATACAAGCTTCTACAATATATTACATACCCTTGTATTATGATTATATTATATTTATTTCATCAAATTCCCTCTCATCTACGTTTAGCTTAAGTCTATATACATAGTTATTCCTTCTCTAAATGCATGCAACTTGTCATTTTAATCTAGCATGCATGGTTGTCAAAATATGAAATAAACTCATATTTACATTATCAAATCATTTCAATCTTTCAAATATTGCATACTAGGTCACTATTGGAACTATTTTATGCACAATTGTACAGTTCTTGTTCTTCAAATATATAGAATTTAATTTGTCCATACAAAATCCACCGCTACCTCTCAGATTGAGGGTGTGATTTACCAAACTAATTTGTTCATATTTGGTAGAACCACTGGTTGTTCCCTGTTTTATGAATGTCCTGATTTATTGTCTACAGTCTCAAGGTGATGTTACTATTAAGATTCATGACTCAATACTCCATTGCATACCAAATGTCAAAATAAAAACAGAGATGACAATGACATGAAAATGTGATTACAACTTGTCTTTAAGATATAGCAACAAAAGCAATCTTGGCTTTTCATACAGTGACTTAAAAAGCCTGCATGTTATTAAATTACATCAGACAGCAAACTTAATAAACACGTCTCCAATTAACATACTTTGTATGTATACCTTTTTGGTGTGTTAATTTTATTCATAACTAGACAGGAATTTGATCTTGTAACTTACAGTAAATGGCAAAACAGACAAGCTAACACAAACATTTCAATCAAAGCAAATAAGATCTACTAACCTCTAGCAAGTGCTGTTATACTGTAGGGATTGATCTCAGAGAATTTACAATCAAGCCATATGCATGGCTTCCATATTTATATTACATGTATTTAAATTAATGTAGCACATGTTCAGAGGAATGGCTATGCACTCACTAATTGTGAGGTAATAAATGAAAAGGTATATACAGCAGTTTGTACCATATTTGTCTTAACAGTAAATTGTATAATTTTTATTTCAGAAATTTAACTCATTTTGTATCTAAACTAATGTAAGATAAATTATATAAATGCTATGTTCTATAGCTAGTATAGCAGCACTACAAAGCTAGCTAAAGTAAGATCAGCTCTACAGGGACATAGCAAGGCTTAAGAGGCCACTTCTTCTTCCATCTCTGGATCATCTCCTTCTTCATCATTATCATCAATGTTTACATCTTGGTACTGCTGGTACTCAGACACCAAGTCATTCATATTGGATTCAGCCTAAGAAGCACATTTATATTACTAGTATACAGACATACATTACACTTACCTCAGTGAATTCCATATCATCCATCCCTTCATTAGTATACCAATGTAAGTAAGCCTTGCGTCGAAACATTGCAAGAAATTGCTCACCTATACGCTTAAAAACCTCCTGAATAGCAGTGTTGTTGCCAATAAAGGTAGCAGACATCTTCGTACCGCGAGAAGCAACATCACAAACAGCAGTCTTGACATTGTTTGGGATCCACTCCACAAAATAGGAGCTGTTTTTGCTCTGCATATTAAGCATTTGTTCATCAACTTCCTTTGTGGACATTGGCCCACGAAAAATGGCAGCTACTGTGAGGTAACGGCCATGGCGAGGGTCACAATCTGTCATCATGTTTTTAGCATCAAACATTTGTTGGGTCAGTTCAGGGACTGACAAGACACGGTACTGCTGAGATTCACGGCTAGTTAGAGGAGCAAATCCAGGCATGAAGAAATGAAGGCGTGGGAAAGGGACTGTATTAACTGCAAGCTTGCGCAAGTCAGCATTAAGTTGACCAGGAAATCGTAGGCAGGTAGTGACACCACTCATAGTAACTGAAACAAGATGGTTGAGGTCAGCGTATGTAGGAGATGTCAATTTAAGAGTATGGGAACAAATATTATAAAGAGCTTCGTTGTCAATACAGAAAGTCATGTCGGTGTTCTCAACAAGTTGATGGACGGAGAGTGTGGCATTATAAGGTTCAACTACAGAATTAGAAACTTTAGGAGATGGCATGACACTGAAGGTGCTCATCATTCTATCTGGATACTCTTCACGAATTTTGGAAGTTAGGAGTGTTCCCATACCTGAACCTGTGCCGCCGCCAATGGAGTGGGCAAGCTGGAAACCTTGAAGGCAGTCACACTTCTCAGCTTCTTTCCTAATAATGTCCATAACAGATTCCATTAAATCAGCTCCATCAGTATAATGGCCTTTAGCCCAGTTGTTACCTGCTCCATTTTGACCTGAATTTAGCATATGAAAATGTTATAATCTTTAAGTTTTAAACATACCAAATATAATGTTGTCAGGACGAAAAAGTTGACCAAATGGTCCTGAACGTACAGAGTCCATTGTTCCAGGCTCTAAATCAACTAGAATAGCTCGAGGTACATATTTACCGCCAGTAGCCTCATTGTAGTATACATTGATACGTTGTAGTTCAAGGTCAGATTTACCAATATATGTTCCAGTTGAGTCAATACCATGTTCATCAGAGATAACTTCCCAGAACTTTGAATAAAGATATGTATATTAATTCTATTAAAAAAAGAAGCTACCTTAGATCCAATCTGGTTGCCACATTGGCCAGCTTGTAAATGAACAATCTCACGCATTTTAAATATCTGCAAAATGAGTATTATCAAGATGGATTTATTAACAACCTCTAATTCGACGCACTGCACATGCAGCAAAATATAACAATATTCACTGTAACACGTGTACGTCTACACGTATACACATACACGTATGAATTTGCTCACTCTCACAATGCGCATGCGCTGTTTAAAACGTGTTGCGCAACCGTGTCTTGCAATTTAGTGATCATATCACTTGAGTTTTTTGTATTAATTTGGGGGACTCAGTAATAATATAGGTATTTAACTGATGTGTATCGCCTTTTTATTTATGACTATTTATGAAATTGGGTACAAAACTTCACTTCTAATTACAGGAGTTGTGTTAACCATCTGGCCTAAACATGTTAAACAATAAAAAGAGCCTGTTGGGGGCCCTTAAACAAACCATGGCAGGCAGAGACCTTACAACACACACACAAACAATATATATATATATACATAAGTTATGAGTGTAGAGTCTAATACGCACGTGTGCCATAAAAGTAATTATAAATAATAAGTAAATTTATCTTTCTGGCAAAATTAATTACATATATAAATACATATAGTGCATAAGGCTATACATTTGTCTTGAAAATATATCTGGCAAGAAAATGACATTTGCTAATTGCTGTTCTCGAGACCTCCTAGGCACCTACTATAGTCTCGCGTAGCCAGTCCCTCCCTACCCCAGGGGGAGGGGCTGGCTACACGAGAACAGCCTCCTACTACAAGAATGCTACAGGAATTTGCCCTCTTTTAACTGCCCTGCACAAAACTACTTGCATAATTATTATACATATGCATTATTCACTCTGCCACTTCACCAACTCAATGTAGTTTTTATCAAGCATTCTATCTAATTGGAACTAGATATGCATCACAACTCTTAATAACACTCTGCTAACAAGTACTGCATTGTTCTGTGGGTGTGCCTTATCTTGTACTATTTAAAACAATTTCAATATTTTCAAAATTGTGACATAATATATTCTAATGTCACTACTCCTTCTGTCTATGCTATACTGCTGGCATTTGAAGCTATTCTTGGCCAAATATCTGCACATTCTTTAGCAACTGGACCAGTCACAGTAGACCCTGTAAAATGAAGATAACTACTAATATATTTCATAAAGGTAATTCCAAAATAGTTAAAATTATTATAACTATGGTTGGTAACCTTATCTTTGAAATAATTATAATTGCAATCATTATTGTGGGTGTGGCTTTACACACCCAATTACATATGTTAGTCACGTATAGTTAATATTAAAGACTTGAGGGGTAAGGATAGACTTAATATACAACAAAGTATGAGCTTCCCATTAAACCAGCATAGATATTATCTAAGGTCGAGCAATTATTGAGTGACAAATTCTGTATTGCATTGTAAACCCTACAAACAACTTCAGTTACCTCTTGTGATAATATCTTTGTTTCAGAACAAAAAGCTAAGATAAATTGCAAACAACAGTGTCTCTTTTAGTTAATACAATTGCAAAAGATCGTGAATACTTTCAACTTGTGGCGAATACAACAATTTTGCCATTTTGCAACCAAACTGTCTGCACAGGCACCCATCAACACAGAATGATTCATCTGCACTGTAAATTTACTTGCCAACATACAGACAATTGTCTTAAAATCTTGTATGATAATAGCAGTAGCAAGATCTCTTTTTGACAGCATCCTAACTTAACGCTTCATCTACTGTTTGCAGTTATTCCTTAATACCACATGCTAAAGTATAGGATTACCATTTTGCTTGAACAGAAGGTCCAGACAGTCAAACACACATAATTGTAATGTGTAAGTGAACATGACTGTACATATTGATGAATAACAACACAGTACTCTAATCCTATTACTAATACATCAAATTACCTTTCATTTCGCCTTTCACATTAACAATCACTCCAGCGTTATCTAAATAATAAACCAGATTATCACTGTTAAAATATTTTAAAAACTTTATACCACAAGTCTGTAACTAACTATACTTACTAAATACATACTGAAGCCTTACCTTCAAAGTAAATAAACACTCCATCCTTTCTTCTGTAAGGCTTTCTTTGCCTAATAACCACTGCTGGCATCACTAAAATACAATGAATATGTCATAATAATTTTAGTTACAAATCTAGACTACTAGTATTAACAAGTAGCCAAAATATTGAACTACATAGTACAGTATAGAAACTCTTATAAGTAGCATCATGTGAGATACTTAACAAAATTAATATTAGTGCAATTTAAATTGGGGAGAATAAACACTTTGTAAAATATTCGTGTGACTTGATTAGTATTACTTCTGAAAGGATTAGTGGACTGTGTATACACATACTCATGGAAAAACAAAATTGGAATAGCTTCTAATAACCAAAGTTTTGGTGGCAGGAAAGCCATGACTTTGCTTATACCATCAGAGAATAAACTCACCACAGACAAGTTTATATAATGGAACTATAAAAAAACATCACAAGATAAATTAAGCATGGAAAGATGATTATCTCTGTGACATCACATCCAGACCACTTGTATGTATTTTGTTCTCATTGTTTCTTATAACATTTTTTTAAATTTGGTGTTTGAAAACTCTGACTGTCTCCTCTTTTTTCTAAGTGTTGACAATACAACAATCGTGTTAACTTATTTGTTGTGAGAAGAAAAATGGAAAAGTTTGAAGGACTTTGCTGTTTTTGCTAGTGCTGCTTCAAAGATATAAAATATGCAGTAATAAATGTATAGCCTGCAGCAACAATATCCTCGCATTTCTATACACTGATTTCTAGATGGTGCATAACATTTTCTTAAGAGTTTTACTAAGCTGAGTTACTAATCCTTAAAAGGTCTGCTGCAACAAGGGTACATGGATTGGATTTGTCCCCAAAATACATACACAAGTTTGGTCAGATGTACAACTATATTGAAAGAATGATTGGATCTAATTTACTACTTTAGATATACCTTGAACAATAAAATTACACTTCCAAAAACAACTGGATAAACTCAAATCAAACATCGTATAGTATGATCATCAACTGAAATTTGGTATATCCACTACACATTCATTACAAACTATTCTCTAATCTTTTGTGTTATTCACATGTTGTCTCTTTTGATGCCATTGAATATGTAACAGAGAAAAATGGCTAAAGTAATGTGATGGTTAAGACCCTCCCATTTCTTTGAAGGAAGGGTTAATTTTGTGAGACTACAACACTATAAACAGATTGTTTTACCTTTCTTTCTCAGTTCAGGTTTTCCTTTCTTCACAGTGGCCAATACTAAGTCACCAGCTCCAGCTGCCGGTAATCTGTTAAGTCGACCCTTAATACCTTTGACAGCAATTATATACAAGTTCTTGGCACCCGTATTGTCAGCACAGTTCATGACAGCACCAACTGGAAGACCCAGAGAAATACGAAACTTAGAACCAGCAGCTCCCTTAGCAGCTACAGTCAAAATAGTAAAGAACAAAGAATGCTTAAATCGGTAGATATTTTAAACAAAAATATATCAAGTTCTTTATCTTTCACATCTACTCAAAACTATTTATAGTTAATCTAGGCTATCAAATATAACTTTCCTTTAAAAATTTATCTAAATTCTCACAGGCTACCACTAACCAGATAGATCCTTTACATAATGCCCTTTTCTCAATTTAATTCACACAACAACAGCATTAAATCATTCTATGCTAGCTCATAGACCAAAACGTTTTTATAAATACATTTTGATCGTTGCCAGAGCAGCGATTGTGAGGGATAGAAAAAGAGACATACCTCGTTTCGACATCTTGACACAACGTGCACAACACTTAACGCATGCGCAGAATCTTCCCACGTGGTACACTGAATTTTGGAATTTATGAATTAAAAATTATTCTAATTCTTGTGGTTAAAATAATACGTATGAATATAGGGTAAGTGCTCTTTGAGATTATACTCAGTACTATTAGCGTGCTTTGGTAAAGTATGACTGGTCTCAGTAATCTGTCCACCAGCAGTCATATCTAGTGGTGACATCTTTGTAGGATTGGTACTTGTTTGATGACCTTGTACTTTTAAGGAAAAACTCAGTGATTGCAAGTTTACATTGAACATTGATGAGTCAGATCGTGGTAGTTCTTCTTTTACAATAACTGAGTCTTGTAGTGTGAGTGCTGGCTTTTCTGATATACTGGATGGTTGATCTGTTGTTACTTGGACCTTAGTTAAATCATCTAGAGAATGTGATAGTAGCTTGTCTTTTTGTAATGGTAGAGTATGCTCAGATATTGTGGAAAAGAATGTTGAAGTAGACATACCTTGATAGGGTGAGTATAATTGGATATCAGAATAAATTCCTGACGACAAAGATATAGTGTAAGATGTACTATCGCCTGTGTTACTTGCAGTGCTTGCAGAAGTACATGCTTGTGTGTCATTTTGTTGAATAGTTGCATATGTTGAATCATTGTACTGATTTGATCTTGTCTCTTTGGTTACATCTAGATAATCACAGAAGGTAGGACTAAGTGGTGCAATAAGTGTGACTATGGAGGGAGATGGTGATACTTCTAATAAAACTGGAGTCCACATCTACCGATAACAAAACAATGACACATTAAGCACTATCAATGATACAGTATTGTACTAAATAATGAACAGATGATACAGTACTTACTTTATCAAATTCATCAAATTTGTGTTGTTTTAGTGACAATCTAGTGAAAATATGAAGGATAAAATGATGTCCATAACAAACTTAACTAGTAACAAGTGTGAATAATTCGAGCATATTAAATTAAATAATCATAATCTTTACATATAGTATCTTGTACTCACTTTCTACAGGCAAATTTTCTACTGAACATCCAGACAATTGACATAATGGCTATTGTGATTACAACAGTAACTACAACTGTGCAGACAATAGCAATTAATGTTTCACCTACATGAACACAGAAATAAATCAACTATATAAACACAAACTAAGTCTGTTATAACTTTATCTGGTGAAAATTCTAACCACAAATCAGATTAACTTTACTGTCTTTTAATTCTCACAAAGCTTAGGATTATCAGAAAGTAACATGGGCAAACATTTAATTGTGGCCTTTTAATATAGCGAACTAGCTGCTTTTGCAAACATTATACACTACATATATCTAAAACGTGATGTTTTTATGCATTAAAAATGATCCACAATGCACACTTATAATATATGTATAGATTTACAATTCTTGAATTAGGTACATATTGTTAGAGTGGTTATACAATGATACTAATCATTTACTTAGCATTTTGTATGGTGTACATTAATGATGTTGGTAACTCACTTTTATTAACACCTGATTCTAACAGTGGGCTAGGTATAAAGCTGCTGAGAACAACTACAGATGAAGACATTTGATTAAAAGTAAATTCTATTATTGTTGAAGTAACACGAACAGACTCAGTAGATATTATACTCGCATCACTAGTAGTCTGAATACTTGTTGATGAAAATTTCGTAGAATGTACTTTAATGTTAGAAGTAGTCAACAGAACAGTGGTAATGATCATATTAACAGACTTCATGTTAGAAGTACCACTAACAGACTTCATGATAGAAGTACCACTAACAGACTTTGTAGATGTAAGTTTAATTGTCCTCATTTCGTTAGTGGACTGAATGTTTGTGAAAGCAAATTTTGTAGAATTTATTTCAATGTTAGGAGTAGTCAACGGATTAGAAGCAATGGTGGTGGTCACAGCAATAGATTGAATATTAGAAGTAATATTAGCAGATTTGATGGTAGAAGTAAGTTCAATGGTGTTTGTTATACTAGTACTAATCAGTTTAACAATGGTAATAGTAGAATCGATACTATCTGTAATGGGCAAAATGGTATTAGCAATAGTGTTAGATGAGATTATAGTATCTCTAGCAGTAACAGTGAGAAGAGTTGTTGTATATGGTGTAACACTTGAGTAGATACTGGGTGGAGATATTGATCTTGACCAATCTAGATAGGGAATTGAGACAGAGATAGAGAAGGAGACATACAGAGAGACAGAGACAAAGAGAAAGGAAGGTAACCCACAAGCTTTAAGTTTGATAATATATTGCTCATTTGTCAAAGATTATTAAATATGTATTTCTTATAATTTGACTTTGCTGTGCATCCAGGAAAGCAATGCAAGCACTAAACAACAAAGTGGTGGCTATACTTTTAACTTTAAGAACATAATTACCATCTCAGCCTATTAAGCTAAGCTAACAACATGTTGTAACTTATATACATTTATATGTCATGACAGTAACTGAAAGTAATTATTAACAACTATAAGTGCGTTTGAAATTAAACAGTACACCTGTCATACATGAATCACCTGCCCATTCATTTCTTAATTAATTATTGTAAATTGAACTAATTATTCTAGTTATTTAATCAATTCACAATCAATGTTTGAACATCAGGCATTCATAGATAGTTACAAACAGTAATAATGAGAATTAGTTAAACTTCAAAATTATTCATTCACATCACAAAAATCCTTTAGGTCATGTATATGTACATGTGTATTAGTTAAATCCTCATCAACTATCATTGCCATTACACCTATTAAAACAAAATTTCAAAGCCCCAAGTATAGTACTAAGTCTACCTGTCCAATTAATACAGGACTCATATATAATGTTAGCAATATAACGTTAGATAAAGTGCATAATCAATCTTTTAAATACTTGACACCTAACATTGATGTATTTAGACTGGCGATTAATTACTCAACTTTAAATTTACTATAGGTAAGTCAATTTATAATATACAAAACAAGTACCAAAGCTAATCAAGTTACCATGTTTATAAAGCTAGTCAACTTACTATAGTAAGAAAGACTAGTCAAGTTACTATAGTAGGCAAGGTTGAAGCAAACATCAATGATTTAACATAAAACTCCATACTACAGTGCTTACATACAATACTTATAGTACATTATATATATATATATATATGTTAGCTCCATATAATTTACTGTGTATTATAAAAGCTCAATATCAATATATCCCTACATTAAACGTAATATGGACTTTCTGCATGAATTGCTGTACCTTGTGACATCAAAGGTGTACATGTTGGAATCTGTAATTTGTTCACACTGTCACTATATAAGCAAGATATTACAGAACATTCAGATGGAATGGAGAGAAGGGACACATTATAAGAGCCAATAACATTGTTATTTCCTTCAGAAATTACTGTATATCGCTTAATTATGGTCCTCTGTAAAGAAGGGATGGACAAGTTATATATAACATGTACACATGGTGAAATAACTAGAAACCATAGCAGGTAGTGGTACTGACCAAGTACATGTTTAATAAAAATCATTTGAAATGTTTCTTTATTAATTGCTATCAATACTAATATACCACAGGAAGCAGACAGTGCAATACTCATACTATGATGTATATTGAAACATGCTGTGTTTGCATACCATCATTGTTATTACAACATTATGTGAGGATAGAGTGCTATAACAATAATACCACGTGGAGTGGCATAACTTCCGTAATACAAAATCCATCAAATGCTTGTTTCAAATTAAAATATACAGTCCTAATACATACATGCACCTGTTGCATATATTTAACTATGCATACAGTGAAAATCAATAGAGTGCACTCACTATGCAGAAGAGCTATATATATATATATTAGTTCTAATAAAATAAATGCTCAAGTACAAAATGTAGTATACATCAGTATTTTCATTCACCTGTATATTTCCACAATCTAATGTCATGACTCCTATTGATGTCCAAGTTATAGATACATGGAATTTCCAGTGAACATATACTTCCAGTGTGTTATTGCTACTGATCATACATTGCAAAGATACTGAAGATTGCTTACTGATTGTAGTAACTGCAAAACAGAAACAATATTATAATAGTAATTATTATGCACACTAATATGCATTAAAGTATTATATATACATAATAATAATTATTATACACCATTCGTCACATTTGAGATTAGTAATACCAAAGTCAACTCAGTTATGCATCATTTGTGCTGTTGTGACGATGGCAAAATGAAAAGGCTGCATTAATAACTACTAACCTTGACTACAATCCGCGGGCCAGAACGCGTTAGTTCGGCCATAGATGAGCAATAAGACCATAATACCTACAATCATCTCGTCGTCCTGGAGTGGTTATTGGAAAGAACTACACGTATATGCTACGCACGCGAAATTCAAATAATGACATAGTTATATTAAAATTATTGCATCATTATGACATCATGATACGAATGTAGGACTCGATATTCTTATACCACAAACTCTTCTAGCATAAATGATATATCCACTATCACATCCAACCGCTTGGCCTTTAGGAGTCAAAGTCTTTGGACAAAGGCTCTCTATCTTGTAGTTTGAAAGAACACAAACAAGTTGACATAAATCCATATAAAAATCACTACACAAGTAACCAATTTTTAAAAGTTACGAAATTCATATGTAAGTTGGAATTTCAAGAGTTGGTTCAATCCAATCAGCCTAAACAATGACAACAATACAATATAACTTTTTTCAAGATTTATATGTACTAATATGTCATTTTTAAAGTTCTATTTTCAGTATATACATGTATACTATATAACCTTTATATACTATATATAGTCATATTATTAACAAACCCCACTCCTAACTTTCATGATATCAATCATTAGGAATACAAAGGTTTATTAACATTATAAGATAGCTGAGGGAGCTGTCTAAACATAAATTGTCACTCAAGCAACACCTGTTAAGAGTGGTTTCAGGTCATGTATTTGTCACAACATTAAATTTTGTCTCCTAAGCCTATTATCAGAGAGAAGATAATAAACTTCTTACCAGATATGACAGTAGCATCATTGCCAAAAAATGTCCTTCCTAAATAGAATTATTCAAAATATCTTCTCTGGTTTATCTCTATATGGCCTAGTTCATGATATAAGGAAAAAATAAACATGACATCAATTATTACTCACTAACAAAGAAATACAATAAACCATGAAATATGTCTAGTATGATTATCTATATACATGTCATAGTGTGTAAGTCCTGAATTCAAGACTTATGCTCACATGTTGTGTTACCCCTAGATTCAAGACTTATGCTCAGCAAAGTACTAGACCATATCAAATATACCAACTGGTTTACACAATGAGTCATGAACTATAAATTGTTCTGAGTAAGTTCAGTATTACTGCAAAATAATAATGGAGTATTATTAGAAATCCATTTAATGCTGATTGCATTAAAAACATAGTTAATGGTATATTTGTTACTGAAATGTATAAAAAGCACTCTAAGTGATGCTATTTAATTTTGTTATAGAAATCATTTATAATATCTCATGTAGAACAAAGTTTCAGACTTTATACATATGAGGCACATAAGTAACAAGATTACACACATTGAAGTTGTGAACATTGGAGGGCCAGTAGATGCAGTGTATGCAGAATGGAAGAATCAAGCTTCAAAGCATGATCAGACACACCCATCATTATTATCACAGTTTTTGTAACAACACTAATTAAGTTAATCAGTTCCCATTTACATTGTCAGCACTTGAAGTATATTGTATATGGTCTACTTTCCTTCATCACTTCTGATTCTTGCACACAACAATGAGGGAACATGTAATTAACAAGTGGTCTAAAATGAGTGCCAGGCACCTTTCATTTGTCAGGCAATAAAAATGGAACAAAGCCCATTTTGATATAACAATCACTTGTAAAGTTTAATGCAAAACCTTCAGGGAATATACTGTATACTGCTTTGTGTATGTGTACATGTTGTACAAAAACAAGCACTTCTTAATGTGCCAGTACTATAATGGTTCAAGAAAAACAGCTTTTAGACTATCTATATAAACAATGTCATTAGTACATGATCATAGTAGAGTTGTATATCTATTACCTCCTCAGTTATAATAACGTCAAAGTTACTATGAATAAAAATTAATCTTGATTACGTCACACAGTCCCTTTGATACTCATAAGACAATGCTCCTAAGAAAATAGAAAAATAAAAGGAGAATGGATTATAAAGTGGATGATCTGTAAAGAAACATCACATAACTAAAATGACATGTAGAAATAGACAATTAAAATATTTATTGAGGCTCAATTTTTTTACATCATTTTAAATGCATGTAGCTATGAGGTCAAAAATGTAATCATAAAGTCATCAATAACAGGAAGTTCATATACCCTAGGTAGAAAGATTACCACTACATGCATTAGCAAGATACATTCATGTATATTGTATATTACCAAAGGCAAGATGCTACTATATATTCTGTTCACATTTAGTGTAACCACTAACTCAATGTTATATCTCCAGCTAGGAATGAACCATAAAAGCTTCATTATGACTCACAAAAAATTGAAACAACAATACAATGCCCAAGTTAGTTGATGACGCAGGTCATTATTGGAATTCCAATAAACTGCAGTCATCATCAATGTGAACAGAGTACAGGTGAGTAGCACCAAGCAATTTACAAGGATGCCATCATCAATACAGTTTATTACAGGTATATTGTACCTTGGTATGTTGAAATATTGAATTAGGCTCTATGTACATATATTATCTAACATTAGTCTTCATTCAACAGATACCCTCACATCAATGGAAACACCACTTTTTCCATCCATCCTCACACACACACACACATACATGCTATGAACAGTGAGGAAACAATGCATCTAACAAATCACTATAAAGAAAAACACAAGGAAATCAAATAAAGCCATTAATATACATTTACTATACCTCTTATCAAACATTAGTAAATCAAAGCAATTAGACCCACACACATATCACTCTCTTATAATGTAATGTGACTACCTCATTTCCTAGATTTAGTCCTTCATATGAACCACACCACAAGAATACAAGGGAGTGTGATGCTGCTATCTCCTCTATCTTGAGATTCATAATCTGTAGAATAGAAACAACTTAGTGTTTGACATTATGTTTATATATTAGTATTATGATATGATATTACCCCAACTAATATTAACTCCTAAATATACATGTATGCCCATAAATAAGACATGTACATGTACACCAGCTGTTAGTTCAGAAAACAGAATACATTCTGTATTACATGTAACACTATGTCTATAGAGTAACAGTCATTAACTATACGTGTATGATCTAACTTTTGTTACAAATTGCACAATCATAAATTACAAATGTGTAGTCTCTGTGTCTAGTAGTATTTAAATCACAGTTGTCTAAAAGTAATTACAATAATAAAAAATTATTAAGATGACAGTGATCTATATGGTTATATGAGATATTTACTTATAGGAAAGGAAAGGAATGTTCAACATAGCTTTACATGTATTGTAAGTACAAGTAGCTTCACCAAGATCATAACAATTGCTGGCAATACATGATGCTATATTGCTTACAACATGTACATGTACAATAGTGCAGTTAACAAGGTAACACCAAAATTTGAACTATCATAATAAAGGTGTGTCCTTCATTTAGAGGTCAATAACCAGAAAAGCCACATCAATTCACTAATAGTGATACTCAGAAGTGTCTTTCCTATTGTTTTCTGAAATGGTACATTAACCTTGTAGATAAATATATACCTCCTTAATTCCCATGGTTGCCATGAGAACATAATCCCTAATCTCTGACACCCTTCTAGAGGTGGGTCAATGAGAATTATATCAAACTTTGACCCCAGGGTTGTAAGGTCAAAAGTTAAAGGTCACGATTGAGATACATACATAGATGGTGTAGCACATTTATGTAATTGTTCATCTTATAATAGAACAAACCAAAAAATATAAAATTGTTCCTAGATCAATTCATACATATATATATACATGTACTACAGTGGAACCTCTCTTTTGTATAACATAATTGTCATAACTAAAGGAACATTGTTTATGTTAACAAAAGGAAGCTACAGTTATAACTAAAGTCATCTTTTATAACATATCCTCTTTAAATATTGTAGAGACTTTCAGATACCAGATCACTTTAGCATGTTGTATATAAAATGTTAACACATGATACTATGTTCTTTATTATAAGGTCACATGAAAACTGAATACATATTATAGATATTAGATCACCACCATGTTTGGATCATTAAAGTGGCTATCATAAAAAGTATTGTGGCCACCACATGTCATATAAACAACAAAGGCTAATTAATATTTAATAGTTTATCTAATAATAATCCTTGAAATGTTAGTATAGCTACATTGATATTAGATTAACAAAATCATTTCAAAAGACAATGAATGCTCACTACTATGCCCTCCCCCAAAATATTACAATATAAACTGAACACTAGCACTATAGAGAAAGAGAGATGTACTAATATACTAATAGTACTACTAGGAAATGATACTCCCCTACTATAGGAGACATACCAGAAATACAAGAGGTATAAACATACACATAAAAGGATTTGAATGGTACCATACAATTTCTGATTACGATATAATCATTACAACATAGTTACTATAAAATAATCAGCTATTATCTAAAGGAAAACTCCTTGATCTATAATTATGTGTATATACCTTACTACACACAAATGTCTTTATGCTGTATACTCAAGATATATTTGGAATGTCTTTTGTAGTAACATTTCCTAGAGGTACTATGACAAAGTTAGTCTCTTTATATTCCCAGAGTTAATGTTTAGTATAGTAGCTGTTTATGCTCTTATTTTGAAACAAATAATGAGTTCCTTTAGTTAGGGTATTCTTCAAACCTTTTTCAAGTCCTAAAATAAATATGACTTGAAATATACATGTTATCAGACATATTAACTTTGTGACCTACATATTGTAGTGTGAAGTACACCAAATATTTACTTTTAACAGAATTCAACATGAAGCTAGACACAGCCCATGCATTATAAAGCTATATTTCAGGCTAACAATATGGTTATTTTACATACTTAGCAATGGACGACTGTGCTTACATGCAAGTAAAGAACAAAAGAGCATCAGACATTTTCTGAATAATAATCTATCTATCTAAGTAAACATTAGTTTGGTCAGGGAATTTGTCCATACGTTTACCATCACACAAAGACTTAGTATGGATCATTCCATATATATTACAATAGCACATTATTTGTAAGGTTTCCCTTCTTTCCAGAGCAACAAAAACTTTAAGACACTCATGGTAGGTGTACATGTGTATTATAAATGTGACCTGATTTGGAATAAGGGACCACTTCTGTCAAACAATTGTGATATGGTTTATGAAAAAGGATCACTGTTTTAACACCTGAAAAAACACTTTTGTATACATAGATGAAGTTCCATGAATACTTGTGCATATTATAACAGCTGTATGTATACAAAAATGTTTTTGTGATGTTTTAACAGTTTGTCTTTTTTCATAAATCATGTCACAAATGTTTTACCAGAAGTGGTCCCTTTGCAAATCAGGTCACAAATGTATATGGAAAATTAAGATAGTCAATCAATTATTACATTTTGATCAAAAAACAATGTAATAAAATTAAAATAGATACACCTACTGTTACTGGTCAGTAAGACATCATATGTGTGATAGCTTGATTGCAATAATTGGACAGACAAAGGGTCTACCATGATAATGGACATATATGTACATGTACAAGCTTAAAGAGAACACATATTTCCTTAAAAATTGACATTTGCCTATAAGCAATGACCATACAATGTGTTTTTGACAAACATGTTCTCTTCTCTAATGTATTTATGTTGATTACATTACTTTGCCTGCTCGTGTTTAGTCATCAGCACCTTGAAATTAGTACATGTATAAACAACACTGTTGTCTCGTAACTAAAGAGGAGAGTAGTCGTACACACACACACACACACACACACACACACACACACAGACTATACATGACCTAAAGCAGCCAGTTGAAATCAAGAAAACTCATAAACAAACATAAATTATATGTATATCAATGTTGATTACATGTTTGTCTTCAAAAGATTATGTGTACATATATTTAGCTATTGTACCAATAAACAAATTTAAGAGATTATTATTGCTATAAGTCACAATTACATAAGATTACAAAATGGACTTCAATAATGAGATTGGTTCAAGTACATAGCAAGTTGAATGAAAAACAAAACCTTATAAATTTCAGCACAGCTTTCAAACTTATTAAACTATTTTATTTGTAATGTTATAGTCAAAACAACTGTATTACATGGGACAATAAATGACCCTCCTTTCACTAAGACTGATTGCCTTGAAGAGAAAACCAGAGACCTACAATGTATCCATACCAATACATGTACATGAATGTTCATATCACGTACTGTACATGTGTACATGAGTGTATTATGTCACTTATCACTCCATTTTATTTCCAATTAAGAGAGCAATAATATGTATTCCACTACAAATATCAAAGCTCTCAGTTGACATTACAAGTGCGAAATGGATCACTTAGTAACATATGACCATGACTTCTTGCATATTAACTACAGAGATTTAATACCAGTTCTACTAGTTAATCTTCTAATCCTCTATAACAAAGATTATAACTACAACAAGATTCTAATTGAAAAAAAACATTCTATAATTTTTCTGGAACATATTGACTTATAAAGAGAAACACTAACTAGAGCTACAAAGATTGCATAATTAGCTGCAATATCAGTGGAAGACTAATAGCTGTAGAATGTTAAAAACATAGAATAGCAAACCTGAGAGAACCTTTGAACACTATCAATCACACCCATCACCATACCTCATACAGTTAGGATTAATGAAATTCATTGGTTGCTATATATGTCGGTAGTTAAAAGAAGTAATTTGATTTCATTGGTTGCTCTCAAAAGTCACATACAACAATAGAATAAAATGATAAAAAATATATAAAACAATTATAGGACCACCTGGTATGCACAGCATCCCAGACAGAAAATTATTTTTGATGTTACTCTAAGAGCTGAATTTTTTGAGAGTTGGGAGTTTTCTCAAGTAACAATCTCAAAAGCTCTAATCAGTCATGCCTAATTCAAAGTGCTCATGGTAAAATAATGATATTCACTGCCCCTATATAGCTACTCATGCCAGTTAAAATTGTCAAAATAGACATACCAATATGTTTGCATACATATACACACAAGTGGTCCAAAAAAACTTAGATCCAACAGTACCTGGCACAACGCACATACCACACAGAAAAATTCATGTGCCATAAGTATATAAATTCAATGGAATTACATGTAGATTTTAGTCTATCATTATTGTGCTTACTAACTTTAACAATTTAATGTACACACTAGTAAAGCAAAGAGAATTATATGTGGCTTAGGAAATCTCCAAAAATGTAATCACTAAATCTGAGCAACATCACTACTGTATACATACATGTATTATATCAGTCTTATACAAAACAAAACTTGAAGAGTTTAACTACCATACACAGTATAATTTCTATTATAGGTTTCCCTAAAAACAATTACGAAGTCAGATTAGTTCAATAATGGACCAGGAAGATTTAACTTGAGGGCAACCTAAATTGGAGCAGCATCTATTAATGCGATTAGAACAAAATTATTAAGTTAGCTAGCAACAAAGAAAGATTTCATTATTTTATATGTAAATGGTCAATTGGATGTACACAAGAAATGTATTGTAAGGACTTAACCTTACCATGCCAAATATGTACATGTGGCAGTGGTGACTTCACCCTCCATTTCTATCTATAATTTCCTTGTATGCACTCAATTTTATACAAGCTTTTTACAGTCAATTGCTGAATAGTTATACTAAATATAGTAGCAAGACTGTTGATATTTTGTAAGTTACTCATACCTTACGTCTGGGTAAATTGTTTGAAAATGAATAGTGCATGTGCAGTACCCAATGAGTAGTAAAAAGATGTAATGCAATAAAGAAGTATTAAATTTGTCATGTCCTTGCTATTTTTATTTAAATTCCAATGTGTGAAAAAGGTTAAAGGAAAGCAGCGAAGTATATGTATACGTATACACACATAGACATGTAAGAATATAGGTATATATGTACTGAATGTAAATATCTAAAGACACAATTAGATTATATGACACCATTATTATTAGGGGTGTGGTTTACTTATAGCACAGTGGCATAGCTAATGTAAACAAAATTTTATTAGTAAATATGCAATGGATTACTTCAAAGCTAATTTTGAAAGATCAATTTGTACATACATGTATTCAAGACTGAGACACAAAAGATATATATATATATATATATATATAATATATTTCTATATGTATAAAGTACATGAACAGATATGCAATGAGATTTCTAGAGAACTACACTAGCAAATGACAAATTGATAAGAGTAGTGACAAGAATAGTAGATGCACACTATAATTAGTCAAAACAATATTTCCAATTACTACATTTCTAGACATAATACTGTATACTGAGTTAAACATTTGATGATCTGTGTTAACAAATAAATGCAATTGGGATTGGCATAAGGAGAAATTGGCCAGAATTGGACAAATTGTCAATTTTCCTACTATATGATATATTATTATCAGTGAGTAAGTTTATGAACATTATATAGAGCCAACACATGTATGTACATTTAGACACTAATAGACACTGATGGTCCAAGACAATGCTTGACATGCTTTCCATGCCAGACAGAAAAAATATAAAAGTGAAATATTTCAGCATAATACATGTACATATACACATATGTACTAAACAGAATGTGAGTGGGAACATGGCAAACATTAGAAAAACAAGAAATATGTAGGGATTACTCTAACAAATAAGATAACAAGAATAGCAATGGTATCAACCTACATCAAGGAATGCAATACCTAGAGAATTTACATGTATACATAATGATAATATGTTTTGTTATATACATTGCTAGGGCATAGGTTTAAAGTTACAGCTTTGCATGAGTGTTATTATAATGCAATAACAACTCTATGCTGCATACTACACTCTGTCCATTCTGAACTTGATCCTGGACTCAGTGCTATATCTCAGACTAGGAATAACTTAGAGAGAAGTGGTTTGTACCATTCGATACATTTTGCATAAACTATATTTACAATAGAACATTATCTGTTCAGGAAAGTAGTAAACTAGAAATCCCATAATGGCATTATCACATTCCACCATGACATGACATCAAGCCTAATTTGCATCATATTATAACATACACAAAACACTTACTAGTTGTACAAAAAATGTCTAGAAACAATAGAAATGTTTTTTATAACAAAGCAAGAAAGACTAACAAGGAGCGATAAATAAGAATAAAGAAATGCTTCAATGAGACCTGCAAAAAGAGTAAACAACAGGGACACATCCAACATAGGCTAAGATGTTTTATTATTGAAATTCCATGACCACCATCAAACTCAAATTGGACAGAAAATACCTTCTTTCCATTCTATGCTAATCTATTAAGTAAAACTGTACATACACATGTATGTAACTGTCATCATATGTACAATTGTACATGTATAAAACTGTCATCATCAGGCAAATGTAACTATTCTTATGAGGTTAGGCACAGTCCCTAACACCAAATAGACTCACACTTGCTCAAGCAAGCATCATATTTGACAACTTGCCTAATGTTCATATTCCAATATAAACTGTTGTTCAGCACATATTATGTATATTAGTAACTACTAAGAGGAATGTATTATGAGCTTAACAACCAGTGTTTGCTCAAACATGTTAAAGGAAACCTTAAATCAAGCAATTTCATTGGACAGTTTACTACAAGCACTGTACAATAATGTTTTGTGGCACACAGCAGTAAATGTTGGTGATATGCAGTTATGCAGTGCACTCTTACAATACTGACAGAGATCCTACTATAGAAGAGTTATTTCGGTTAAAACTTTTGAAGGATCAATTTGCACATACTGAAGACAAATATACAAAAAGAGACACATATTGTTCTATATGTAAAATACATGAACAAGATATGTAATGACAATTTTTAGGAACTACAATAGTAAAAGACAAATTTATAAACGTAGTGCCAAGACTAACAGGTGTACATTATATTTTGTGATAAGAATCTTGTATATTTTATTTCCAGTTACTACATCTATGGATGTGATACACTGTAATGCAATAATGTGAAATGTAGGCCTAAATTTAGCAAATTGGCCAGAATTGAACAAGTTGTCAATTTATCACTATTATAGTATACCATTATTCGTGAGTCATAGAAACAACAAATACTAACAGACTCATGTATATGAACAATAAATAAAGATATCTTGACATTCTCTACTGTAATATCACTAATATAGTACAGTACAGTACAATAACAGTAAAGCACAGTACAGTATCTGCACTTACTAGTACGTACTCTTACAGTACCTTTATTGGAAGGCTACTACAGCTAAAGTACTGCACTGTGCATGTTCATGTATACGTTGTATATGCATAGATTTATTGTCATCTATTGTGTATGTGGATGCTACATGTAATGATAAGTTGTAATATTGTGATTTATAATGATGCTTTTAAGGAATATATGAACAGAAAGTATTGATAGGTTTGTTGTTTTAGATTTGATATTAAACGTATAAAGTTTAAGATCTGAATAGACCAAAAACACTAATGAATTCTTTCTAATGTCATAGTTTACAGTTAGCATATATCAATTATATACATTACCTAGTTGTACAGGTATGTATACAAAAGATACAAGACATTTGTTCCCATTGATCTCAACCACTAATGATGAGGTTGAGTAACAGAATAAGAAAATAGACTCCTGTCTATGTCAATAGCAACTTGGTACATGTCTTGTAAATGATTTTTAAAAATCAGATTAAGTAGTTTTGTTAAAATAAATAAATCTATCTGTCTATTGTCATTAACACAACATGTACATTAATAAGGTGACTTTATACACATTATACATACAACTACAAACGTACTTTACAGTAGTAACAACAGAAATGATCGAACAAAAAAATCAGACTCCTACATACAAGAACTCTATGAACTAATAACAAAGTCACTAGAGTACGTGTACATGCAGATGTACACATGATCAGAAAGGATAATCGGATGAGGTAATACATACATGTGTAGGTGTATAGTGTCTTGTCCCTTTCTATTGTCTCCTAAGAGATTGAAGAGCACTCAGAAAAATGTATACCCTAAACTCTAAAAGTATGAAATTCTCTAGTTACCATTCCCACACTATAATAGTCCATAAACTTAATACAACACTATAATAGTTCATAACAAGAGATAATCAAAGCATTGTGAATAAATGCATATGTAATTGTAGTAGCACACTCAGTTACCATGGTAATGTGTTTCCCAGCTATATAGTATCTAATATCAAAGCACACAGAACAACACATACCTACATAACTATTTACAATAACAGGAACTGATAATTTGTCCCCCACTGACCACAATATGATGTCACTTAAGACATGCATTCATGATGTCATATTAGATGTTAATTACCAATAAATGGTGTACAGTTGATTTATAAGCCAGTTCAACATGCATTTTGAGCTCATAAAACAATTAAGAGTATTAAAAACACAATCAGATCTCATAGTAATAGAGACAGAAACAAAAGACAAAGAATAGATACTTTATACTAATTGCAAAGGTTGGAATTCAAAATTAACGAAGTTTAAGTCTTCAAAAGCAAAAACAATGCTATCAAAAGAACTACTTTTACAATCTTCATTTTGTTGTGCTCAGTAGTTGCATGAAACAATTGATATAAAGACAAAAGTGGAAAATACAAGTATAATCATTACATGTATGTATTAAAAAGAATTTCAGAGCCTCATTAAAAACATCAGAATAATGAACAAAATATAGGGGGTGGCTCCAACAAACAAGATAGCAAGGATAGCAATAGTATCATCCCTAAATAAGAGCACACTACTGAAAGATTAGACATATACACATATAAGGTATTTTGCTATAAACATTTCAATCATTCCTAAGCCATTACTCTGAAATTGTAGCTTTTTCTGCAAGCTATTATATGGTAACAACAACAGTGCATTCTATACCGCTTTGTTTGTATTTCACACTATTTCCACTAAGAACGATTATACACATATATAACAGATCATAGTAACTGTCAATTCCAAGGTTAGGTACAGTTGCTATGACCAGATAAATTCATAGCTACTCAAAAACACAAATATATCATACTTGACATGACATCCATTCAAAATGACAACAACGATTTCTTACATTATAATAAAGCAGAGTTTGGACTATCTGCCCAAAACCTTTAGATTACTAGTTGACTCTCAAATTCTGGACTATAGAAGCTTTTCAAGTATACTATGTGCTTACTTTGAGGTCTAGTTGTTCAATACAAATATCTGTCTTAGAAAAAGTATTTGTATCACTATCTCTTGTTATGACCTAGTGCATCACCAAATGATAATGTGGCACAGTCAGAACTGGCCAATCAAAGATTACTATTACAAACAGACACATAGCAATGTACAATCCAAGACATTGTGACATTGGACAGTCCATCCATAAAAAAAACTATTCATAATAACTAAATTTAATGTACAATAAAATAGATAACTAGCAAGTCTCTTAAATCATACATGTACACATGCACAGTACATGTACATATATAGACTAAAGTGAACATGGTATAGAATACACTTACTGTACTCTGGTTTCATACAATATGAAGCTCTATTTATTTAGATACAAAAAGGTAATTTATATTGTTTCAATGTTAAATTTAAATTGATTCTTATAACATCATTACATCCATTGTCAACAACTTAGCATCACATTAGTAATAATTTCTAACGAGTTTTACCAATGCTAGTGAGTTACATATACCAATAGAACATGTGTACTATGTCTTAGTAATGAGACAATGTTACTTCTCCTGTACTCGTTGAAGCATTGTAGACGTACATGGGGTATGAGAATATAGGGAAAGTATTATTATATATATATTCCCACATCCCACATCAAGTATCCCACACACCAGGTTAGCTATATTGGTACCTCCCTTTTTATTAATTAAATTAGAATCAGCCCAAACTCAACCTGAAGATACTTTTAACACACCATGCAATGGTGTAGAGAAACCATAATATTGTACTTGTTGCTCTTTGAGGAGCATGAGAATTACATTCTTGTGCAATAAATTTGTAGTTTCCCTAGAACTAGTGTTAGGCCATACCCAATACAGACATCAAAGCAAATGATTATTACATAAGACTTACATTGGATTAATTGACTGTAGACTACTAAGACATACAAAATCAAAAAAAAGAAAAAGTATTACTTTAAGACATGATCTTTGTTGTCTTAGTTCTTTTCTTATCACCTATCCATAATTCAGCATGGTAAGATACACTCAAATCATAGCATTCAGTCATTTTATCAATGCTAATGTAAATGCATAGTAATACAGTTGCATTGTTGCTATGATATTTTAATGTCTTTTAGTAAATGTAATACAGTTATTGCCTTATCAGGTATTGCAACCATTGGTCTTATTGCAGTAATGTTCCAACACTACTTACTATCTAGATATAATGTAATGTCAAGAATTTAGTATAATATTTCTATAGTATACAGCCTAACCCATATATAACAATCAATTTCTTCGATTTTACTTCTATTATAAAACTAATATGACTACTAATAAAGATGTCCTAACCACTACAGAGCAATAATTTCATGCAAAGAATGGTACAAATTATCTAAGTTACAATCAATAACATGAGTGACATTAAACAAAAGTTATTCTACACACGACTAATTTTAATATCATTTGCCAAATGCCTTAACGTTATTTACAAAACAATCATAGTTTATACCACCTTTAATAATCAGTGACATAAGTAATCAATGATCAAAGTCATAAAGTTATTATTGCTACCACTACTATTTAGCATTATTATAATAATGCTAACATAACTAGTATCAAGACCAGATCATAGACATTACAGTAAAAATGATAACAGGACACATATACTATTTTATTTGCTTTTGTGAGTGAAAGTATTCATTTTCTTATAAACAGTTGTAATGCAAGGTCTGTTGCCTCTTACATTTTACTAACTTGAACTTATAAACTTTGTCCTAAAATTCCAATAATTTTATTTCAATTCTCGGTAATTAATTTGCATTGCCGACTATGGAGGTGTGACACATTATCACACATACACAATTTTAATATTATCCATGACAACAATGTGATCTAAATATAGTGATGAACATGTAGGTATGGTAAGTGTTGTACCAAAGGAAATTCTCAAATGTTCCTAATTTTGTAGCTTAGACAAACAAGCAGCTTTGGTCTAAAAACAAGTGAGTGTACAAATTTAATTCCAAACTGAATGCAATTTGTAGAGATAACTGCAAAATTAAACTAAGAAAATCTGTTTGTCAACTTACATTTTTACTTAGCACACATCCTTGGTTAATTAATAACATGATAGCTTCATCAAGTTGCATCACTTCTTAGAAGTTTTCACCTAACGAACACTTTTATACATTCATTGTCACAGCCGCTGCTCATCTTTGCCTCTTTGAGAAGAAGAGTACAATAACGAAGTCATTTCTTCCCCCTACGACTGTGAACAGTATAATGTTGCATAGCCATTTTCTTTTGGCCATCACCTTACCACACCCACAAAATATTTTGTGCCAACAATGCCACTATAAAAATGGTATAGACAAGTTGGATCAGTTGGACTGTTCAATGTGGAACGAGTATGACAACTACTGTGCGGCGTATTCAACTTTTTGTCTGCATCCTCTTATACTGGCGACTGACTTACCTTAAGCCCGTGCAAAGTTGTCTTCTTGAAGAACAAACATGTGTGCAGGAAATTACAGACTCGGGTAAGGAACACAGCATGCGGGATATATATATATATATATATATATTTATATATATTTATATATAATTTATGTAAACGTGTCTGTATCAATTTGACATGGGATTTGATTTTCTTTCTCTCATTTGTAACTGAATTCAAAGTTGAATCAAGAGAACATGCAGAGCTTATTGTTAACTGTGACATGAGGTATCCTACAGTAATGGTGAACCAGTTAAATGAAGATTCCAATGGCCTTCTCCAGGTGGAGTATGTATGCAAAAATATCACTACTAATGATGAGGTCAGATCTAGAGTTCAGTAGTATATATATATATATATATATATATATAAGTAGATATAGTTTAACTACTTCACTTTTTACTTTAGACGAAGAGCTGTATTCTTGCTATAAACAATTTAAAACATCTGGATGATAAAGTGTATAACTTTACAATTCCTCATGGCACCTACTGTCTCATACACGGATGTATTCAAGATGGTTTTAGTAAATATTTTCTGGCAACAAACAATATCAGATGTGATGGATATAGTAAGTTTGACATTATTTTATTGAGCAATTTTGAGTTATATATACACTTTAATTATATAAGTATCTACTGCAATTGATTTTGCAACATTGGTGTTGTATTTCCTCCTTCATGTTACCAATACTAGGTATTACTGGACCCTCCTCCAATCCTCAGATCTCCTATTTATCTACCAACTCTCATCAAACAATAACAAGCACATTACAATATATTACTTCAATGACAGAACTTCATTCAACAAATTCAATATTTATTATTAAAGGTACTCGATGTACAACTAAACAAGACCATGTGTACAATATTGTTTAAATGTAACAAAGTCACAAGTAGGTTATGTTGTGATAATCTTATAACATAAGGCCAATCAGTCCAGACTCATAATTTTATCTACAATAACATAAATTAAACCACTTATATAAGATGCATCAGTATTGAATAATTGCAACAAAATCTTAATTATAAACAGAACCCTCATTCAATATGTTCAGTATTTAAGAAAAATTATTTAATACTTAGTTACTTTTTGTTTACAGTTCGAAAGCCAACTCATGCAAAATTTACTAAAAACTCACATTTCTCCACCTAGAGTCATCATCTACAAGTCTAAAAGAACAGACATCAGTAATAACATCCTCTCAAGTACCACTTCATACTGATAGTAATGGTAAGCTAATCAATACATATATGCTCTTTAGAGCTGTTTGTAATTTATAAATGAAAAATTAAAACTGCTTATGTAATGTGATAATATATTATATTTTCTAGGATTATCATCATTATCTATGACATCTATGATATCATCTACAAGTCTAAAAGAACGAACATCAATAATAATATCCTCTCATACTGGTAGTAATGGTAAGCTAAACAACACATATGTGCTCTTTGGAACTGTTTATAATTTATAAAAACAAAATTTATAACTGTTTATGTTATGTGATAATGTATATTATATTTTCTAGGGTTACCATCATTATCTATGACATCATCTATGATTCTAAAAGAACAGACATCAATAATAACATCCTCTCAAGTACCACTTCATACTGATAGTAATGGTAAGCTAATCAACACATATATACTCTTTGGAACTGTTTATAATTTATAAATGTATAATTTAAAACCCTTATGTAGTGTGATAATATATATATATATATATATATATATATCACATTTTGTATCATTATGATCATAATCTATGACATCATTTACAAGTCTAAAAGTTAAGACATCAATGATTGTGTTCACTCCAGGTCCTGGTAACAATGGTAGACAAATCTCTAGTGATCGAGATATATGCCATGTCACAGATATATAAATTTTAAATTGCTTATATGATTGAAAGGTCAAAATAAAAAGCCCAACCAATGGTAACTGTCGTCATATACTTTGACCTCTCTAGCCACTTAGGCATGTGGGTTGACAATGTCAAAACGAGAACATTCATGTAAACTGTTTTCACTCATTGGTACAAGTGGTTTCATAAAGAGAGTATAATCAATATTGGTATGCAATACTACTTTTGAATCATAACCACTTACTAATACTGAAATAGAAGCATCTTCCATAAATAAGAAGGCAATATTAATGTCTTATTGTTAACAATAAAAAATCGGTATTGTTTACAAGGTCCCAACTTGTCACCTACATGACTGTGTAGTCCTATAGTGTTTCTTAAATAATACTTTGCAGTTATCATCTTTTCCTCCCTGAAGAACACAGTGTGCCAGGTGGTTCTAAGATTGTTTCAGACTACATGTTATGTATACATGGCCATTTTGTATCATTTAATAAATGTTTATTTTCGACTTTCAAAAGCAATGAATTAAGCTATCCCATATGAAATAACCACTGACTCACAAAGTCTCATATAGCTATCAATAAACATTATTATTTGTTCTGCGAGCAGTTCAAATTTGATGTGATTAGCTAAATTTTTGTAACAAAAGAAACCATACTTAACCAATTACATACCTCTTTAGTTGTAAAAATTATAATAGCCAAACTCCAGTTGTTTACAATAACAATAGGACATGATTGATTGTAATTACTTGTATAACTTTGCTTTTTGTAGAAAACTCTCAAATCTTCAATGCTACTTTAATTATCGGCATCTCCATAGCCATTATTTTCACTATTGCTGTGTGTTTTGGAGCAATTGTAGTGTATGAAGTTGTCTTCAAAAAGAAAAAAAAGTAAAATGAACACATATGAATGTGTGGATAGATGATGGATGGATAGACGGATGCCTGTACTGTTACATAAACATACCAAGTAGCATGTGGATGGATAGATACAGTGTCACATCCTTGTGAGTATACCATATATATTTCGTTCATGTAGGGATAAAGAAGATTACATTCTAACAAGTTCCTATACTGATTTTTCAATGGGTTTTAATGTTAATGAGGTAACCATAGCAACATTAATAAACATAATAAAGAAGTATTACTGTACATATAGCATAGTTACTCATATATCATTATGCTACCAAGATAATTTTATCATCAAATTTAAGATGCTAAAGGAACCAAATTACTTGCTAGTAATAATTTATGACAAGAATAGAGGGTGTTGCCACACATAATAAATTGCTTTTAAGCTGTTAGATTACATAATTATCCACAACGTTATCTTAAGGCTGTTTAGGATCATAACTATCTTGAACATATTTCTGATGCAAATAATTTTTTTTAGAATTCTGTGATTATCACATAGCCCTGTGTGCATTGTTGAATTTATAGATATGTACTGGACGTATACTGTTGGCTAACACCAGTGAAAATATAAAACAACGCAGAGCAAATAATTAAGAAACAGTAAAAGAGTGCCTGAAATTCTTAATAGTTATGCTTCAAAGGGGGACTGACTATTGCCTGTTGTCAGCCTCTCCATTAAATTAACAAGTTGACTTCTACATGTAAGAGTAGTCAATTTCTATCCTCTAAGAAATTCTACAGCAAAAATTGTAGCAGTCAGACCATCACCATTTTAGTAGTGCAATCCAACCCTACTTGTGTGAGCCTACATAAGAAGGAGGGTCTGCAGATGCTTTTAATGAGCCTTACTTGTGGTCAAGAATGATAATTTTTAATGAGGTGTCTTAGGCTCCACAAACTGTATGTTGTTACCTGTATACCTTCTAACCTATCGTTTTTTGATTCTCACAGATGAAAGCAAAATCATTTGAAAGTTCACTGTCTATAATAACTCTATATTCACCATTATATTACTCTGATCAAGAAGAGCTATCTCACAATACAAACCCTATAATGACAATTGAACATTCCCCAGATGTTATGTGTACAAGCAATCGACAGAGTCATTCACAAGCAGTTGTAACATCATCCATAAACAGTGCAGCTATGCCAAAAAAGACATTTAGTTATCAGAGTAGTAGAGATCAAACTGTTGATGAGTCATCATATATTGAGTATGAGGAAGCTGGTCTAAACTATACAGACAAGAGTAAACACTCAATCAGTTCAGACTTAGAGAATATTAGTATAGGACTACATCATGCACAAAATTTAGATAATATAATGATGTCATCAACATCATTTCCATTTAGACATCATTCACTATCTAAAGTATCACCAATATCACCTGATGAACATGAACAAAGCTTCAGTCTAGAGAGAAGTGGAAATGACAGAACAAATTCACTGGTTCCATTTAGACGGTATTCATTACCACTTCTTTCATTATCATCACAATATGAGCAGCCAATGGAACAATCAATAATAGACCCTCACTTACTACACCCATCTTCCTACAATCATCATACGATAGTTACAAGTGATGGTAGCATAGACTATGAACTTAGATCAGAGGATAAAGATACCTCTTGGCATACTCAAAATAGTCAAGGCTACATTGCTGCCTTTGATTATACAGAACAATATACCAAAATAAATCTTTTACCACATGACAAAACTATATACAGTCATACGGGCAAGTATAACAGTCTGGATGATATAACATACATAGACACTGACATTGAATATCAGTAAACATCGTGACAGTGGTACTTGAGGTATGTATTATATATATATTATATAGATATGTATTTACCTATCTAAAATTGATAATTCTATAAACACATGGAGACTTTCTTATAACTATTCATCTTTGATGAACTAGCATCACATAGCAACTTGATAGTGCATTGTAATGTTGTTATAAAGTACAGAGAATACATTAATAAATCCCCTTATAGTTGCAATAGAATACATATGTATGTATATATTGTTCAGCATCATGTACATAGTATATCACAATGTTCTATAATTATGGTTATATATCCATATAAAAGATTGTTATGAGGTCAGGTATAAAGTAATAAGCTATCTCATTGATTGGTAAATTAAATACAAGTAACTACACACCTTCAATTAATGAAGCATACTCTTTCATGGCACTAGTAAGAGGGGAAGGAGAACACACAGTGAAGCGTATTATCTACCAACTCTCAGTAGCACCACTTTTAGTAGTATAGGTTTAACTGTGATCAGCTAAAGAGTCTCAAAGTTACAGTTACATTATCTTCAGAAGTTAAAGTATATTTTCTAACTCAATCATAGGAGCCCTTCCTCTTAAGGTTTTGGTAAATTTTTAATAACTCCTAATATAACATCTTTATTATATGTATTGACAACAGCCTTATGAATGATTTATTAGATAGCAAAATGAATGTAACCCTATTTGAATTTTTTTGTTACTTTATAGTTCTCTTTGTTTTTAGATTAATCTCTCCTGGCTTATTTATTTGAAATCACTGTTTTATTCACTTTCTTTGTTTCAATCATTCCTTTTAATTTATTTAAGTATTATTATTTAACTAATATTCTATTAACACAGGAAGTGGAATAGAATTAATTCAATAAAATATTTGTTAAAGTTATGGAATATCAGTATCGACATTCTGAATACCATTAGTAAAATTATTGCAAAAAAAGAATTTACTTTGCGGGGACGGTCCTTCTCTGCAAGGAAAAGAGATTTTTGTGCTTTAAAAACTACAAGTATTTCCTATAAATTGAGACTCAGTCTGGACTCTAAACTTAAAATTTTTAAGATGCACGCTTATGCTCAAACCTTAAATCTTAACCTAATTTTAGAAGTTGAGTTACTATAGCACTTTAAGAACTTAATTCAATAGCAGTGATTTAATATAGTAAATTTACTTGCACAGTTTCATGTAGGCAACCCCTCCATTCTGCCAGGTAGAAGAACTGGCTATGTGCACGAGACCACAAATGACTAAAAGCTAAAACAGATTTCCAAGTCAGTTCAGCTAATGCATGTACATTAGTGTATAAGAGATTGAGCAAGATAGGTCTGGCACAGTCAACTCTTTGTAAAGGGATGAGAACATTGAGGAGGAGATACATCATCTACTGGTTGAAGAGCAGAAGACATTACTGAAACTTGTTTAATTGAGTTAGTAGTTACATATCTTCCACTTGTAACATCAATTCACAATTGGGGAAAGAAATATGGGCAATAATTTTGGTGTTGTCAGAAAAATATGGATTTTGGTTGATGTAAGTACTAGCCTACATGTAATCTATTACATATATAACTAATACTTCACAGTCAGGAGCTCACAGTTGGGTACACCATATCCTGTATAACAAATAAATGGACCTAGCCCATAAAAACAACAGTTGTACATAGAACATGCTGTCACAACATTTTACAAGTGGGCTTGTCCTATGAAAATACTTAATTGGTTGAGCTAGATATTCGCTCACAGACACAACGGATGTTAGCTCCATTTGTCAATCTTTGTTTTTGTCACTGAAGAGAGTCAATCAGACTTAGAATAAGACCCTTGTCTCCAAGGACAGTCAAGAGCTCCAAGAGAGTTGTTTGTCTGATAAAAGACAGGCTCATTCTTTTCATTAAATTTCATAGTAAAGGGCAGCTAAAATGATTGTAACTATTTAAAGCCAATAATAGAAAATCCATACCTGACATCATCATTTAACAGTTCTGGCAGTAAAAGCATTTCCAATGCACTGTACACATACACACTATCAAATGGCTGGATAATAGCAAATATAATCAATTCAATATTGATATTAATTTTGTATATTAAAGAATCGAAAGAGACACTAGATCTTTACATTCTGTTAGCCATGTCAGTGATTATATTACAGAATAGTCTGTATTAGCAACTAAATAAATGAAATGACAAAAATGAAGGAGAATTTATAAACACTCCAAGTTTCAGTACATTTAAGCTAGCTATATACATAAAAATTTACAAAGCAATTAATGTAAGAAAACTTGAGAGCATATTAAGTATGTTGACCCCCAACCTGCAATAGAAAAGAGAACAGTGATTATTCAATGGAACACATGAAGCATTACTTATTCTATGGTTTGTGCATGTCCATTACTATTCGAATACATGAACAATTATATTCAGTAAAGTGAGTCTTCTATTCAATACTGTTTCTGTATAGTAACCTCTCAACTTACACTTTCTAGCTGACTCATCATTTTTGGCCAATATCCTTCCAAGTCCTATCAGTATGTTTTAAAAGGACAGTACAAATTTTCCTCAGGAAGTCAATTCCTTTTTCATTTACTTGTTTCTGTATTTGTACATTAACCAAGTGGTCACCTTTCTCGTAAGCATCACCACTCAGATTTTTCTTAACATGAGGTGACATCAATTTAGCATCAACGAGTTTGTTAACAAAACAAAAGAGATTAGACTCAATTGCATCACAAAGTTCAGTAGAGTGATCTTTAAACACATTGGATGGATTAAAATTGTCTAAGAACATTAAAATACAAAAGATGTTGTAAGTTTAGACGTTACTTCATCCTAAAAAATAATTCAAAATGTACTACACATCATCTTTGTGTTGTTCTTAAAGCTACAATACTGCAACAAGTTGCCTCATGTATGGTGGTGGCCTTAAGGTATAATTATGATAACATTAAGAGCTTCATGAAGCAACCTGAACTCTTTCTTATTTAGTACTGCTGCTAAGTAATACTGCTCAAATTCATTATTTTTTATAATTTAACCATATCAATCACAATTTTATGTATACCCTATAAAAAGTTACAAGAAGTAACATAAAATGAACATACGAAGACACAAAGAGTATTGTATTAGGTCACTTATTCAGTATTTATACAATACGTTCATTATTAATAATTAGGAATGTCAACATTCAGGTTGTATTTTGGCGATGTTTTTTTTTCTAGTCAATATGCTCCAAAACGTCTGCCAACTTTTAAAATTAACAAGAATACATGACACTTTTGCATGAAAAATGGTCATTGCTCTGTCATTGTTAATGATAGTGCTGTTCTGTAGACCAAGCATCAACAAGCAATGTGAGTGTTTTTATAAAACTTTGGTCAACAATAATTGCTCTTTTGAAGTTCAACTATTTTTCAGGCTGGTATGTGCAGGTACAGATCATTTCACTTCAACATTGTTTTAAACCTGGTCTTATTATTTGTTTCATAAATCACAGTGTCCAACACTAAGAGTAGTTGCATGTTATAGAGTGAAATAATTAATTTGACCATAATATTTATTATGTTTGGTCAAACTGATCTATCAAATGACTTTGACCTATCAAATACTACCTTAAAGTAAGGACTAACAGATCACAGATATACAAATATATCCATTGCAATCAGTGGTGCATGTGCTATGATTGATGTACTAACCTTCCTAATATCTTGATGGTGAACATTGACATTAGCACCATCACTAAGTGCTACACTTACGTTTTGCATGTTACCATTTTCAGCTGCATTCAAAAGTAAGTAGTCCTGTGTTGTTAATAATACATATTTGCTTTGGTATGTACAGATATATATACATATTAATTTTTTAAACTGTATTTTATATAAGTATCATAACATTTAGATGAACTGTATCTGTGACATCATGTATGATAGAGATGTCTACTAGTGGTGCGTGTAGACCCCAGGCTTGAGCTATGTCCATTTAGTCTGAAAGCATTGCTTATAGTCACTTATAGACACTACAAAATTAGTGCTATTTAATTTATCTGAATGGTATATTCTTGAATAGCTTTGTATTCCAGTCATTAACCCATTAAATTTAGTCCAGCTACACCACTAAACATTTTATCATGCCTATCCCATACCTTTTTAACTTTGTCCATATTTTCTGTTCCAAAAGTACAAAAGAGCTCAACAATATCATGGTGACTTTCCCAGTAAGCTAAATGAAGTGCTATTTTTTCCCACTAAACATTGAAATACTTCATTTAATACTTCTCTATTGTATAAAAACAGTTTGTGTTCATTTGTTGAGTATTTCACCGTAATTCTCATGTCAATTGACTTATTTCAGTCAGTAAAAAACAAAATTATGTCTTACATGAAATTGAGTTAAATTTATTCCTTTTAACACATGTGCTTTGATTTGAGTGTGACTGATTAAAGCTTCTGAGTCTTTAAATGGTTTGTATAGATTCTTAGGAAAATCAAGTATGCTTGATGAAGCTACAGAAAAGTGTGGTAATTGTTTTAACCGTTCCTGATAGCTTTAAATGCTGCCAAACAATAATTAAGTCATATCCCTATAATACTGTTTCAGTTTTCATATAGCACAGTTCACCCAATATGTCATATACAGCACTGTCGGTGCCTTCAATACATCCATGCATTATTCCATATAAAGTACAGTATTGCACATACAGTATGCTGTGATATAGTGAGCCTACAGTGCTCACACTTTTTTGACTCTGTATTTATTATACAGCCCTCACAGTTTGACAAGAAACTTTTCGAAAGAATACATGTACATGTACTACTACTTAGTATAAATGCACTCTGCTAAATGATACAAAAAGAACTAAACATCAGTACTATAGACAGATACAACTACTAATATAGTACTACTACCACTAGGAAACGAGACTAGGCTACTACAGTAGACAGGTTAAACTTCTTGATCTATTAATTAAGTGTATACTTATTACACACACACTCTGTATAGTGTGCAATTATAACCAAGGTATGTTTGGTATATCATGTGTAACATATTTCATCAAGGTACTGTGATAACATTGGTCTCTTTGTAGTGTTTACAATGGCATCTGTTTATGTCTTTAGTTTGATACATATGACTTTCTTGGTTTGGTACATCTTTCAAAACTTTCTTGAAGTCCTATAATAAAAGAGAAGACATATATCACATATCATAACATGTAGTTAGATTATAATGTAAGTATGTACTTAGGGAATATACAAAAACTACACATATGCAATGTAACATAAACAAAAATGTTTATGTCCAACAAAGTATTAGTATTATGAGGAGCAAAATGAGCAAATAAGCCATGTAACATCAACACATGATTTACACTATAAGAAACCCCACCCATAAACATTCCTAAACCCTAAATCATAGCAAATAATATGCTATGATTTTTTATGTTTGTAATATAACTACATCATCATTATAGGAGAGCATATGTATCTGAGGGATAATAAATACTGTGCAGGCAAATAGCTATTAACATCATTTCTGTGGTACTAACACTCTAAAATTAGCCTTAGTGCAATCAACACTCCAGTTTAGAACAGACCCTAGGTTACACATGACATACCACTCTTTTTAACTGTATTAAAGTATTATCGATCGGATTACTGACTTGATGGTAGGCTATCCTGTACAGGATAAAAGACTAACAACGTGTTTGTTACAAATACTGTGTTCAAAGATTTATTTATAAGATATGCTTCTTCTTTCTAGAGCAGCAAAACACTTTTTTGTGAGACTCATTGCAGGCATATATGTACAAACACATGTGTGATAGACTTGTACATGTATAATAATAGATTAAGATAGTAGTTTTATTACTAGCATGCACATTTCTTTAATGATAAAAGGAACTCTCAATGTAACAAGAGGTAGCAAAGTCATTAAAACATTCCTTTAACTCTATATTACTATACTGCGTGGTATAATAACATTTTGTGGCACATAAAGTTTTTGGATATCAAACAGTATGCCTTATACACGATGGATCCTTTGGATGAATGAGTCTGACAGTAACTATTCTATATATAGTAGATTATTACTTCACAATTTTAAAGGATCAATTTTCACATACTCAGACAAAGGCCCAAAAAAAAGATACAGAGCATTCTATAATATTATATTATAAAATACATGAACATAATTGTAAGTAATCACAATGTCTAGGTAACTAAACAATAAATGACAAATTCTAAAGAGTAGTGTAAGACTGTAAGGTGTTTAACAGGTGTACACTATAACTTGTCATAACAATCGTGTGTACTTCCTGCTATTAACATACCACTGTATAGTAGACAAAACACTCCATCAGTTCAGACTTAGAGATTATTAGTATAGGACTACTTCATACACACAATTTAGATAATATAACAATATTGTCAGCACCATTTCCATTTAGACGTCATTCACGTCTAAACTATCACCAATATCTCCTGACAAACAACAGTCTAGAGAGCAGTGGAGATTACTAAACAAATTCACTATTCCATTTAGGCAATATTTGTTACCACTCCTATCATCATATCATCACAATATGAATTACCAATGAAAGAATCAATGATAGACCCCCACTTACTACATGTGTCTTCCTACAAACATTATACGATAGTTACCAGTGATGGTAACCTAGACTACGAACTCAGATATACACAAATTGGTATACACAAAATAGTCATGGCTATATTGCTTAAAATGAACAATATACCAAAACAAAACTTATACTTCATGACAAAAGCTTATAACAATTATAACAATGTGGATGATATATCACAAATAGACACTTACAATAAATATTAGTGACCATCGTAACAATGTCATATGATGTATATTTACCTACCTACCTACCTAGACTTAAATGCCATAATATTCTTACTTATAACAAGTAGATAGTGCACTATAAGGTTCTTATAAAGTATATAGAAAACATACAATAGAATACACACATGTACATATATTGTTCAGCCTCATAATATAAAAGATTGTTAAGAGGTTAGGTATAAAAAACACACTAGCTCAATGATTAGTACATGAAATCCATGTAACCACACACTTTCAATTAATGAATGCATATTATTACTATGGAGCATCAGTATCAAAGTTCTAATATGAATTAGTAGAGTTTTTGCTAGAAAATAATTTACTTTGCAGGGACAGTCTTTCTCCAGAAGGATTGTTTAAAAGTTATTTGAAAGATGTTCCTGTTAGTTATTTTCTATAAATTATAACTCAGTCTGGATATCAAGTATAAAATCTTAAGGCACATAATTATATGCCTGTATTTCGAACCCAAAATGGACTATTATTTTGGGTGTGCACCTTTATTAAGTCTCATTAAAATACTATAGCATCTGATAGCATTGATGTAGTAGTAAATTTGCATGCACAGGATTGTTCTGGTAGGAGGACACCAGTACCAGTGTGTCACAATTATACAAAAACATCAAGTGGATTTGTTTGTATAGGCCTAGGGCTGACAAAATACCCTTGCACACATCCTTTTTGTTTAGTATTGCCATCATTCCATCTCCCAAACATCTGGTATGATATATTTTGTAAGTACATTTATTACATGACCACGTGTTATAAATAAGACGTACTTAATCAGTGCCAGCACTGACTTGGAACCACTTAGTAGATAAAAATTATTACTCTGACTTCTTATTCTTTGTCTCTTTGAGAAGAGAAGTGCTCAAACCAAGTCGATGATGACTACGAATCTTGCGATTATCTTCTCCTACTTTATGTAGTTAACTTGCACATTGACACACGCCCACAAATTCCAAAAGAAATTGATTATTGTCATTGTACTTTGTATGGTTTCTGAGGCTTGCTTTGCTCAACGAAGCGAAGTTCCTTCTCTCACTAATTTCTCTGGAATAACGTGGACAATTGCAGTATGACAACTGCTGTACAGTATCTTCAAGTTGTTATCTGCATCTTCTTACTGTTGAATCACTTTCAACCTGTGCGAACTAGTACTCACAACTGTTACAGCGATGAAGATACATGTATGAAACTAACAACAAGAACAACAAGTAAGCATTTAGTGAACAGAATAATTATATAGACAGGCAATTACAATAATAATAATTGATTCCAACGTTTTCTCTCTCTCTCTCGTTTGTCAAGCTGAAAGAAATGAAGATGCAAAATTGATAGTTAATTGTGGTACATCTTATGCTACTGTTAAGGTGACCCAGCTAAATACAAATGTGAACAACCTTCTCCAATTAGAGTATGTATGTACTACACAAAATGAGGTCAGTATACAACAGTAAATTATAGTGGTAACACATCTATAGTTTTACTCATTAATACAAATTTTTTACTTCTTTCCTTAGACTTATACCTGTATTCTTGATAATAACAATTTGAAATTCCTGCACAATGAAACGTACAACATAACAATACCTAAAGGTTCTTTTTGCCTCATACGTGGATGTATTGAAGGTGATTGGCTCAGGTATTATTTTCTGGCCACAAACAACATCAGCTGTGACGGAAATGGTAACTTTAACTGTCATTCTTAACTTCAAACTACATTACTTTATAGTTGATGCATGTGTTCTTTAGTAAACTATTTCATAACATTTACAGACAATGTATTTGACATGTCAGTATGACATATTTTAAACAAAACTTTTACACTGCTATTCTTCCTCCTTAATAGTGCCAACACCAACAATTACATATACCACCAGACCCTCCTCCAGTGTTGAAATCAAAACTGAGAATTCTTATTCAAATCAAACACTAGTTAATACATTATCAGTAACATATACTAACTCGTTGAGTGAACACACTGAATTGTATTTAGTAACAACTGTAAATACAATATTAGTGAAAGGTACTTAATGTATTATCAATGTTTTATATATAGTAGCTATCTAAGTTATTAAATTTGTATGAATTTAATAAGTAATATCAATATTATCATTATAATGTACCTAATAATTGATGTTATTTCATTGTTTCTATTCAATATAGAGTTATCATCATCTTCAAGTCTAAAAGAACAGACGTCAATGATTACATCCAGTCGAGTTGCAGATGGTAATGGTAATCTTTCTTCGTTAAATATTAATAATGACCATTTTTGTATTTTTCATTCTTCATATCATAATGAAAAACATACTATTTTGTCAGAAATCCACACATACATGCCCATATGCTTAATAATGTGACAGAGTTATTATATTGTTCCCTAAACCATATGTATAGGGATAATACATAATACTATACTCTCATGAAAGTTATATTTTTGTAACAAGTGTCATGCCATACTATCAGTGGAAACTTGTTACCTACTACTTTCAGGATTTTTGTCATTGACCACATCTATATATATATATATATATATAGATGTATAATTATGTATATGTATACTATTATTGTACTGATCATATACAGACAAAAAGCCTTTTTTAATCACAACAACATTGATCTCTCTATCTTTTTACACACAGGAAACTCTAGTCAAAATATTGCCAATGTTAATATTTATTTAATTGTTGGCATTCTTGTGGCCTTTATATTCACCATTACTACATGTTTTGGAGCAGTTACAGTGTACACATTTGTATCTAAAAGAATGAAAAGGTAGAGTGAATGAACACATAAATGGGTGGATACATAAATGGTGTCATAAATAAACAGACTAAAAATATGCTCATGAAGTATGTATCTTGATATATATAGGGCCAATAAAGAAGACTACTACATATCAAGTTATTTTGCTCGTCCTTCAATAGCTTCTGACTTTACTAATGAGGTAACCATGGCAATATTAGTATGCATATTGTAACTTAAGACATAGTCAAGTAGTTGTACATTCATGTGGTTTATAATTATGAAATGTGAGCAGCTATTATGAAGTTACATCGTATAGTACATTGTAGAGTATGGTATGCACATTTAAAGCTTAACATACCTTGTAAGTTATCCTTAATTTATTCACACAGATGAAGGTAAAAGCATTCGAAAGTTCACCATCAATGATAACTCTATATTCACCATTTTATTACTCTGATCTGGAGGAGGCATCTTGTAATAACATCATAAACATTCCAGAATGCGTGTGTACAGGGAATGTACAAAATTATTTACAAACAGATATGATATCAACAGGACATAGTGCTACTATGCAAGATATAGCATTCAATGGTACTGATAATAACAATCAGCATAGTGAATATTTCAGTATAGATCAAACAGTTGACGAGTCATCATACATTAACTTTGAAGAAACTAGTTTAAATGTTGAAGAGAACAGACATTACAACATCTCTGACTCAAAAGCTCTTAGAACCTGTTACCTGGGCTCTGGACTATTTCATGCGCACAGCTTAGGTAATCTCCCAGTAACATCAATACCACATCCGATTAGACATCATTTAATATCAACAGTAAAACCTAATCAACACAAAGAAGACTTCAGTCTAGAAAACACTGATGTTGGAACAAATTCACTGGTTCCATTGAGACGTTATTCCTTACAATTACCATCAGTATCTTCAAATTTATTATAATAATCATATTGTTTCAATGGAATATTCAATGAACCACAACATGGATGTATTAACAAACAGATACACATAGTGCACATTGGGGTGTATATAAATGATCATGCCATTATTTGATATTTTAGTAAACACATAATAAGCCTTTTAGGGTCCTTTTTGTAAAAAAATATACATGTACATGAATAGCTCACAAACACATATGTGTTTTGATAGACTATATGTATAAGTAGTTTAATATGTGAGTTATGTATTAAAGCATATTATTTATTGGTACTACTTTAGTTCATTTAAATTTGTTTACTTTTCATTTACAGACTCTTTCTTCAACTAAACCATTTTAACAATTTAAATGATTGTTCCATTATTTTTCTAAAGTTTCATTCATTAATGACATTTAGCATCTTGTATTTTTTGTATAAATTGTGACAGATTAAAGCTTTACGTGGGTGAGGGTTACCATACTTATAGTCTCACCAGGCATAGACCCTTCTGTCAGGACAATGATGTATCAAGACAATTCTCGACCCAAGAGAACAATGACAGTTGTATTATTATAGTACTGACACTTTTGATCCACCTCAGTTTGTACTGGAGTTAGAATCAATGCCATACCAGGTATTATTATAGGTAGTATTTCTTATCAGGAGAAGAGTATTTCTTTGTTTTTAATAACACATCTCTAAACGTTGAGATATTTAGTCCATTTCAAGTAAACGGTACTAGTGTCACTTTGTCAAGTAGGTAATGTCATATCTCAAGTCAGATATACAACTAGGTAAAGTGTATCATTGATTACTAACTATCTTTTAATGTTCGTCTTTTAGTTACTAACTTTAATATCTACAGTAATCATACTGGAGTAAAGTTCTTCATACATACTGATCATTACATCTTCTATAACTGTTCTGCTACTACTAAGTAAATTTGTAATATGTTCCTTTAATGAACAACAAGAAACAATATTAGTTCTTGATTGTTATACACATACATACGTTTTGTTCCTCATATATACATGTGTGAATTTAATGTATTATTTACCCTAAATTGGTATGACTTACAATAATCATTAGCCATACATACATGAGTTATGATTTGCAATAATTAGACTAATGGATATTATTATTTCATGTAATAACTGACTAATAGCCACACATACAGTTCTTATATTATTTATAATAACATTCCAAACTTATAACAAGTGCTTTGTAGATGAATTATGTTATAGATAAAACAAATATGACTTGATTAAATAGCTTATCTGAGCTTCTTGCTAATATTTCATTTCAAATGTTTAGTTTGACAATAAAAAATGACATATTATAAGTACATAATTATTTTATGTCTTAACATTTAATGTAGTAATACAACTAATGAAAAGGTTTATAATATTATTCATTGATTACAATTGTTTATAAATGATGACCATTATGTAATTGCTCTATGATGTTTATGTTTCCTTGTTTCATGTTGACATTTATGAGTACATTAATGTTTATTGTAGTGACAAGTGATAAGTCAAATAAAGTGATTATTTTTATATTTCAGATGTAGTCCTTGTGTGTCAACAGACAGTAAATGTGGACAGTGTCAGTTAGATTTTACATGTGCAGGAGATAATTCTACTTATACTGGAGGATATCATAACAGATAAGAGTAAGACCCTAATAGATAATATATTGATTTATATTTGTACTATGGGACGTTTCCAAAGAACGTTTTATCTTCAAGTTACAATCAATTTTGTGTATAAAATATTGATAAATATGACCACACCTTCTAGAATGTTAATAAATTTTCTTGCAATGCTATATACCACATCATAGCTGGGCCTAAGCTGCCATAGAATTTATAAACAACTTATATTAGAAACTGCAGCGAGGTTCGGCACTTTGGTGCCTTTCATTTGAAAAGTACGAATTTTAAATAATTTCAATTATACAATCAAATAAGACTTTCAATATTAAGCATCAAAGAGAGTGAAGATTATTATATCATTATGACATTATGATGAAAATCCACGGCCCATTATTCCTCTACCACCAACTCCCGGTAGAGTGATGTTTCCTCCACCACGTCCAACTCCTCGACCTTTAGGAGGTGGAGTCTTGGGACGAAGGCTCTCTATCTCATCAGTTTGTTTGAGAAGAAACCCATTTTCTCCTTCAAAATAAGATGTGTATGTTTCTTTATGAAAGTTAGAACTTGAAAGATTTGGTCCAAGAGTTAACCAGCCTAGATAATAACAACAACAATAATTTACAACATTGTTTAAGTTATCTTAAGAAACTTCATGTATTGATATGTATTTTAATTTTTTATCCATGTACAAAGTATGCACAGTACCACGTAACATAAGACCTTCTTATACCATTGGCAAACCACACGCCTAATGCTCTTAAACCATGAAGTTGCTAGATATGGTCTCACATCCATGACAACCAATGTGATATCAATTATTAAAAATACAGAAGTTGATTAGCACTAGAAATGACCTGAAAAACACACATAACAGGTATTGCTTGAATGACAATTTGTATATAGACAGCTTCTCGGCTACCATATATTTCTTACAACATCAAATTTTGGCTCTAAGACTATATAACTAAAGATTGCAACTGCAAGGACAGTATTATATAATAATCTTCTTACCAGGTCTAACAGTAGCATCATTGCCAAATAAATGAAGTCGTCTCTTTCCTAAACAGAAGTGTTCAATAATATGGAATATCTCTTCTGGTTTATCAATATTGCCTAGTTCAGGCTAAGGAAAAAGGAATGAAATCATGGTATTTGACTATTATCACAGTTATTTTGTCTATATACAGTATTTATATTGTGCAAGTTCTAAGTATAAGGTGTAGAATTTAGAGTCTAACCATCAACATGTTTAAACATACAGTGCACATGGGCTAATAGCCAACAATGGCACTATCATTCATTTTTGGTTGAAACAGCACAGCATACAGACATACCCATTGTTTATAAAATGACCTGTGAACATTATAATTTTCCAGGTAAGTTCAGTTAAGCTAAAGACTTATAACAGAATCATTATTATAAATTTATTTTACATCATATTGTCAATTTGAGGTAAAGCATTCACTACTGAAATGTAAAAAAGGGAGTTCACACAGTGTACTGTATGTATGCTATTGTATGGGCCAAATAGTTAACAAGATTTCATCCTATCATTGTTTTAGAAATTGGTGAAGTTTTGTACATCAGAGGGTCAATAGAAGCAATGACTACAATATTGGAGAATCAAGCTTCAAAGCATGATCAGCCACATCCATTGTCATATGATATTGCTAATTCGATCCATCTGTTGGTATTTGCATTGCGAGCAGATGAAGTACGTGTAGGTGGTTAATTCTGTTCATCAGTTTCGATTGTTGCATACAATAATACAACAACACAATGTAAGTGGATATATATATATACATGTAGTTATCAAGTGATCCAAATCAAATATAGGTCTGCTAGACTCCTTTCACTTGTCAGGCCATAACAAGCAGAGAAATCCCACTTTAAACTAATAATCAGTTCTATTGCATAATGCACAGCTTCACAGGAATATACATAATTTCTCTTATATTGTGCATTGTTTTGTGTACATGTAATTATGTATATGGATTACCTCTTCAGTTATAATAATGTCAAGGTCAATATTTGCATGAATAAAATGGCCATCCTGATTACGTCGCACAGTCCCTTTGATACCCATAAGACAATGCTCCTAAGAAAATAGACAAATAGAATAAGAATGGATGCATATATCAGTGATCTGTAAAGAAATAGTGAATAATTTAAAATGACACATACCAATAAAAGATACACACACATGTATTAAAATTAAATCTCGTTTCTCAACAATACTTTCATATACACCTTGTGATATATGGCAGAAATCCAATCATAATGTCATCATAACAGGAATACACACAACACCACCCACAAAGTTAATATACCACTTCAGATTACAGAATGTTTTTCTATGTTATGTATATATATGTGTACATGAGTATATCTTGTTTATATAAGACGTTGTGTTAATATGTACAAACACATAACAACCTTACCTACATGTACATGTATATGTACGTGGCTTATTAAATACATAATTAATTCTTCAAATATAGATTTTGGCATCGTACAGATTCATGTATAGGTACACTGTACCTTGGTGTGTTGAAATATTGATTTAGGCTCCATGTGTGTAGTATTACCAGGATCACTAACATTAGTTTTCACCCAACAGATGTCCTCACAACGACGGAAGCCCCACTTTTTGAGACACTGTAGTATGGAGAAATAACACAGGTCTATTAAAAATGCATACAATATTCCTTTATCTATCCACACACACAGATGCATGCTATATGAACAGTGAAGAAACAACACATCAAACAAATCACTATAAAGGAAAACATAACAAAAACTATTAACATAAATTTATTATATCTCATACCATATGTTAATAAAACAAAGCAATTAGACCCACACACATACCACACTCTTGTAATGCAATGCGACTACCTCAAAGCAATTAGACCCACACACATACCACACTCTTGTAATCTAATGTGACTACCTCACGTCCTAGATCTAATCCTTCACATGAACCACACCACAAGAATACAAAGGAACGTGATGCTGCTATCTCCTCTATCTTGAGATTCATTATCTATAAGATAAAAACACAATAGATAGAAACAAAATAAATGACATGACATTAATGTTATTAATCAGTATGGTGATATAACATTACCCCAGTTAATATTTACTATTACAAGGATGAGTGTGACTGACAATGCTTGAAGCTTCTCACCAGATTAATCTTTATTTCTAGCATTCTATAGCCATTAGTTTTCCACTGACACTGTTACTAGTTACAATCTTTGTAGTTCTAGTCACTGTTTCACTATGAAGCCAGTCAGGATCTTCTGAAACAATTACAGGATGTTTTTTAATTACAGCCTTATTACATATTTTAGTGGAGTTGCAAGAAGTAATGAATTGTAGAAACTATTTCTCTTTAGAATTATTCATAGCCTGACATATAACCACTGAGTCAGGGGTCAAGGTCAAATTGGACAGAGTACATAATAATGTCAATAGAGTAACAGTTATTAACTATACATGTATGATGTAACTTTTGTTACAAATTGCACAATATGTAAATCACAAATTATTGTAGTCACTGTGTCTAGTAGTATTTAGATCACAGTTGTCTAATAGTAATTACATTATAATAAAAGATTATTAAGATGACAGCGATCTATATGATTATATGAGACATTGTTACATATACATGTACATGGTTTACTTATCAAAAAGGAATGCTCAAGATAGCTTTAAGTACACTGTATAATGAGTGCATGTAGTGTCATAAGAAAGACAATTGTGTATATGTAATTTATCGAGGTTGGCCCTACAATTAATAATTACATTATACTATGCTGCTTACAACATCTATTCGTGTAGTACATATAAACTGTGTATCACCAAACTTGAACTATCATAAAAAGTCATGTCCTTAATTCAGAGATCAATAACTAGAAAGCCCTCATCAATACTCTGATATTGATACCATAGTTCCCCAAGCAAGCGCCCACCCCCATATTTTTGTCCTTAAAGGAAAATGACAATTCCCCGTGCAAGGGCCCAGCCCCATCCCACCTACCCTCTTAGATTTATGGTTATTGTGGTTATTATCATGTGTAAGGCTAGCAATTTTTGAAGTTTAGACATTATAGTTTCATAGTCTTTTGTTCCGTTTGGAATTGAAAGGTCAGCTCATAAGGAACTTCTAAACTGCCTTGCTCAATGGAGGATCTTCTCCTTTTGTCCTTGACTATACAGGATATCATTTCCACTTTGTGAAAAAAAACCAACATATCTTTGAAATTTCTTTTGGGATATGACCAACTGTCAATTTTCCCTTCATCACAGCAACAGTGAATCTATCGAGTCCAGATAACGTTAAAGTTAATGAATTAATTATTCATACATGGGCACTTATTGGAAGCCATTTTTGAAAAATTGCGTGCAAGCGCCTACCCCTTTCAAATTCCAAACAAACTCAAGTGGCCATAGGCACTTACTCGGGGAACTACATTACTCAGAAGTGTCCTTATATAAGAAATACAATTCCATTCTGTAATAGTCTATTAAATTCTAGACACATACCTCTTCAAAATCCCATGGTTGCCATGAGAATGTGATCCCCGATGTTTTTCTCTGATATTCTTCCAAGGGTGGGTCAATAAGAAAGACGTCAAACTTTGATCCGAGGTTATTAAGGTCAAACGTCAAAAGGTCACATTTGAGATACATAGGTGGTGTAGCACCTTTACGTATTTGTTCATCCTATAACAAATGAATAAAACAGTTGAATAAACTCTTTACAATTGTACACGTACAATTACAACAATAACATTATTGTCAGAATTAAAGGAATTTTCTTTTTGAAAAAGGAAAATACATTTTAATTGATGTCATTATTTATAATGTTTCCTCCTTTAATAATTGTAAAGGTATTATGAAAAAATTCATTGTAACTAGATGTAGTTCAGAGTGAGAGTTATAAAATTATAATTATAACAAGAATATATAATTATAAAATTGTTCTGAGATTTTAATGGCTGTTGTTGTTGAAAAAGACCGTAACATTGTTCGGTTTTAAGAATGAACTGGTCAAAGACATTTTCTTTAGTGTCACAACTTGGACACACATTAGCCACGCCCAATTCAAACCACTCATGGTAAGATGTACTAAATATTTATTGGTGTCAGCAGTTACTTTACATGGGTTACTTTGATTTTTTGCTCTCAAAAGTAACATACAATAATAGAGTAAAATTGTTAGTGGCATATATACAGAAAGATACATATACATGTGGTTTAAACTAGTCTTAGGACCACCTGGTATGCTGCTTGTGCCCAGTAAAAAAACAGGGTGAAATGGAACATCCTAGCACTATATATTTTATCTCACTACAGCATGTTTTATATTTATGTACAAGACTGAGTGCTATACTATAGTGGTCATGGTACCGGCAGACCATGTACAAGAAAACATGATATTTGCAGATATCACATACATATGCTCTGTATATGACTACATCCAAGGTTTATTTAGGACATCTACATGTATGTCTTTAGTAATACTGCTTTGACAACATTAATCTTATTGTAGTATTAATGGTTAGTACGGTAGCTGTTCATGTCCTTACTTTAAGACGAATGAGTTCCTTCAGTTTGGGATATTCTTCAAACCTTTCTCGAAGTCCTATAATAAAAGGGAAGACTCTATGTAACAAGTTATAACAAGTGTTTTCCACAAGAATGCTTATTAAAAATTCATAATTGATCATACCTACAGACAACACCCATATTCACACCTTGACTTTAGCACCTTGTTTTTAAATTTATAGGCTTTCAAAAGGTTAGTTTCTTTGCATTAACTTACTAAATTCATTATGAGTAAATTGAAGTTTTGTTAAGTGTTACCTCAACTTTCATGGGCTTAATTAAACAAATAACTGTGAATGTGGCTTCTAAAATTATAATTTAAAAATGTGCATAATACACTCTGTGGGAAATACTAGTTATAACATGTAATTAGTTTCATATATCCAGTCACATACATGTAGTTTACAATGTAATACATGAACTCATTACTAAATAAGGATGTATAAACAGAAGTAACAATATCATGAGATACAATACATACTGTAATCTTTTTTTAAGATAACTGACCCCACTCACTGCTACATGTAATTGTAGCAGTGAGTGGGGACAGTTATCTTACATTGTAATACATAATAATACAAGCAAACAGATACTGCTGCACCACAACAGTAAAGTATTAAGACATGTACTGTTAGAGACAAGGTAATGTTTAACAATTTCCTATTTATCAGGTCCAGTTAGGGTATGCGTAGCTTCTTTAGTGACAAGACATACATTGCTGTAATCACAGCTGGATGTATGCAAGCAATTCAGAGTAAGAAAACACAAATACACATGTAATAATATAGACATAGATGCTTATGTAGCTAACCTGTGTCTCTTATAAAATTTTGTGGTCGTTGTCCAGTATCTAGAAAATGTTGCGAGTAGTCATTATGAGGATTAGCACTTTGCGTCCCCTATAATAAAATAACAATAGAACTTAAATATTTAAGCTGTAAGTTATCTTCTTGAAGCTAAATTTTTAAAACACCATAGACACCAACATCATTCTTATGTGTACATGTACTTTACATTCTCTGATAGATTGAATAACTGATATAATCACCTCAAATATAATGGAAACAGTCACATCAATTGCATACGTATATTATGTACAAAGTCATCTGATTTTTTCACACAGTTTGAGTCTTATGAGTAAACACCCTTGTCTTTGGATTCACAAAATACCATATATTGCTTAAAGTAAGACTAAATTTGAGACCACAAATATGAAAATGGTACCAAACAGTGGGTGGGCATAATAATTTCCAACAAAGCTCACAAATAAACAATTGCTATGCAGTCATTTTGAACATTTTGATGGTTTAGGGTTTTTGACCATTACGTTAAAGAACAAGCTTAGATTATTGGGATAATCTCTAGAACTAATTAAATTAAGGTGTCTTAAGCATGAAAAGCTACTTCCTTTGTGTACATGCATATTAGTAAACACATTGTCCAAGTATATTTTTCAGTAACCTCGTACTCTCTGAGGTTAGAAATAGATGGGAATGTAAAAAAAGAACATAAAAAATAATAACTTTAGAGGGAAGTACAACAGTTATTCTGAGAAGGCTAGACAGCTGTAGACATACAAGTAAGTACATGTACACTATTGGATAAATTAGTATAGATTGGTAACCATAAAAAGACTAGAGGTATTTCCTATATGGTGTGACATTTCCAACATTATACAAAACATGTACTCCTTCCTAGTTGAACAAGTCATACTTTTAAGAAAACATTAGAACTTTTGAAAACAATTTCTTGTTCTTCTTTAGTCTAACAAAAAAGAGAAAGATGTTCTAATACACATGATATATGTACATGAGCAAATAAACAAAACAAAGCACATTTTAATAGAGTATATGTACATGTATGTAGTTGAAACTTGAAAGTATATATTGACTACAAAATGATGTATATTAATGTACTTGTACATGTATTTATTTTACCTCTGTTGTTAATTTACCAGATCGACGACCAGATACTCTAAAAAGAAAAAGACAAATCATTATTCAATACCTAAAGAGTACATTAGTTTTGTCTTAGATAACGTAGTAAAACTATAATAGATTTAGACTGCATCTAATGCTTACTCAAAATCTGCCTCCAACAAAAGATTGAATTCAATCAAACCTACTACTATTATGGAACTGTCAAAACAGGCAGTGTTTTGGACAGTTACCTTAGGATAGCACACAATTCACTAGTCAGTAAAAACTCCAATACACGTAAAAATCAGCATCGATGTATCATAAACTAGACATGCAGTGTCATTAGAGTGCAATATTTAAGTCATTGCTAATCACTTCTTTTAAACAACCACAATGTTAATAGGACTCCTTCAAGTATAGAAATATCATTCTTGTGCAGTATATTGTAACATCTTACTACACTGATGAAATTTAATGAGAAGGGTATAGGTACTGTAGTATACAGACTAACCTGTACTTGTCAGGATTAAGACAATACTTGTAACGATCAATTTCTTCTATTTCTCTTCTACTATATAATTTTGATCTTATACGACTGCTACTACTGATACCCCACTATAGAAATACATAATATTGCATGATAAGTATTACAAATTATCTACTTTCCAAAGACAACTAGATGAGTAACATAAAATGTAAGTTATTAGACACATGACTACTTCTTCATGTCAACTGAAAATACCATCAGAGTTTATACCAACATAATTACACAACATCGACATCAGAAATCAAACACATTAAATAACATTGCTCTCATTGCAAGCAGTCAAGTTCCATTCAGATAATATTACATAGCATTTCATGACAAGGCGATCTCAAAGCCTATCATGACTAATATACATTGTATGAACTTATTCATAGAGACAAAACATGAGAGCAATTACAGTACTAACAACATTCTACATTATATCAAACACTATTCCTATGTTGACATTCATCAACTATCATTAAGATAACTATAGCAATGGGTGAGTACTACAATGCAGTATAAAATATTTTCTATTTCAATATGTCTTTATATATCTACATTCTATCCACATTGAACATGTAGCTCTGAAGAAACATGTTTACTTGTCTTATGAAATGTATGTTGTCATTGATTGAAAGAAAATATTCTTTCCAAAGACATCAATGTATTATGTAGTAATCTACTATAATTAAATGTCCAAGAGCATAGTTTACTAAAGAAAAATAAGAAAAATCTGTATTAACACAGTGCTAGTATTTGCAAATACTGTCTACTGTCAATACTCCTAGCAGGGACTACTATAACTATTCTGCAACATCATCATTCTCACAAATAGCCAAATCTACAGATCATCATAGTACACGAAGGTCAATTTACCCGATTCTAACTTTCATGTTAATATCTTTCAAACAGGTTTGCTACTTTACAACTAGACTAGCAAGTACATATTGTTTTGCCCTACATTTGGAAATACATATTCCAAGGAAGCATGTATACCACATGTATATCAACAATTATGATTTGTATAATGATGGATATTGAATGCACATGCAGTCAACATGTACATGCAACAGCAGACTACATTCTTCTGTTCAGCACTGAAATATAATAGTCAACTCTATTACTAATATGCAAGTCAAAATAAAGTCATTGTAGTAGAGGATGACAGAAAGCTACATGTCAAATTTTATTAGTTTTGTCATCAAGTGAAGTTATCAATAATGAAATCAAGTATGCAGTTACACATACATTCTGCAACCACAACAGAGTAGCAAAATCAGATAACGATGTCTTATACTTGTATTTCTAAGGCAAAAGCATTGGAAAATAACTTCAAACATTACAAGAAGCTTCAAAAGTGGCCCATAACCCTAGGTCAGTTCCAGTTATGTTAACGCTACAGCTTTTATCATTATATTCGAAATTCAATAATAACTAGTTAAAGTCAATAAAACAGAGTAAAACATACATGACTTTGTCAGTCTATGTACTTAAATCTTGTTACAATAAGGTTGGTGTACATTGTATTAGAGTATACATACTACTGCATAGCCATTATTTTCATATACTGTGTTTAGAGACATTTCTTTGACGGTCAAAGTCAGTCAGTCAGTCACAGTTTAAAATGAGGGGAATACTCTTAACAATTAAAGTAAGCATTTTCAAAACTTTTGAGCATGTGAAAACTTAGTGGGAAAATGTTTTGGGGGCTACAATCCTCGGCAAAATTGAGTAAAGATTAATTTCAAGCAAAAAAGGTAAGTTGTATAAAATCATTTGTCTATTGCTGTTTGTAAAGAGGACTATTATCAATGACACGTCTAAACCCAGGCATCACAATTCCACTGTCAATGTCCACTAAGGCTTTAAAGTGTTGTATACTCATTTTAAACAATCGTAGTCAATTAAAAATATTTGATTGAAAACGCTTAATAAAAATTGATTCAAATATTTAGAATGTCTATAGATGAAAACGTCAAATTTCAACACTATTTGAGATCATACAAGTAGAGACAAAAAAATAACACAAAACAAGACAGTGAAGCAACCATACCTTTTAAATAGCCAATTAGGATCAAAAAATTCGTTCCATTGTTTGCCCAACCATTAATTTATCTTTGACTATACCTCTGATTATTACATGATATTGTTACCTTACTAGTGTCACTTACTAGATCACCTACTCAAACAAGTAGTAACAAGCAGATGATCAAGAATACAAAATCACAAACGTCAGACTTTTCATGCCTACTTATCCACAGAACTTGATGTATAACTTTAATTAAGAAATAACAACTTGTATGTCAACTAACACATTTTTACCTAATTACCTCCTTGGCTATTAACTTCTTCTTCAAGTTAGATCGCTTCTTCATTATTTTCAATAATTTTTTAACTTGACGAACACTTTTCACACATTCATCGTCACATTTGCTACTCTTCTTTACTTCTTTAAGAGGAGGAGTACAAGAACGAACTCGCTTCCTTTCTTGACGACTATGAACAGAGTAATGTTGCTTTTCTTTAGAATTCATTTTGTCGCCATTTTAGTACTCACACCACGCCCACACTAAGCCCTGAGTTATCCCACTATAAATAATTATATAATAATAATTTATAATTGTAGTCCCGTCCCAGACGCCCACTCCCTTAATGCGAGAAAGGCGTCTGGTGACTTTGATACTCAAACCCCTTTCCACAGCAGGTATGATTCCCTCTTCTATTAGAAATGTGTTAGCTAAATCTCCAGTAGTTTTGCACTCCAATCTTAATAACAGTAAGTGTCACAACAGCCAACAGGAAAAGAAATTCAAGTCTATCCAAAGGGCACTGCTCTGAATACATTCATTGACCTACAAAAGCCTGGATTCACACAATTTAGCAGAGTTTTTTGTCAGTGGAACCTGAATCTATCAAAGTTTTTGTTCCTTGAAGTAGGATACATTCTGTTTGTCATTGCTTAAGAAACATCTGGATTGATCCTGATCCACAAAAAGGAGGGTGTTACATTAGTAAAATTCCTTAAGTAATCATGCTCCATATCTGGGTCCATATCTCAGTCAATCAATAGCAAACTCTAACATTTCCATATCCAATCATTGACTTGATATGTAAGCTCGTGTTCACCATTGTAATACATGCATTTTAGAAAGAAAATCTCTCATAATGTCTTGTCCTCTCAAAGTCTCTTTGAGTCATTTTTATTCTAACAAAATTCTTCCTCTCAACGTTATCATTTACCATCACAACAATGACTCTCATAGTGGTATCCTTATTGCATTCTGTGCTCCCATCCTTTCTAAGCTGATCTGTATATCTTCTAAGATCAACTTTGTAGTTGTTGAACCTTCTCTTTCTCCTAAACTGCAAATCTGCTTCATACACCCTGCCTACGAGTTCTGGTCCACATCTCCAAGATATCATGACCTCTAGTAGCTATTTACTTACAAACTCAAACCTCATTCTTCCTTGTGCCTTCATTCTCTTTGATGTTAATTGGGATTTGCTTGTTCCTAAATATCTTAAATGTTACAATCATTTTCTCCTAAACTTTATTCAGCTACTTGACAATTTGGCTTTTTATAAAGGCAGCAATCTGGACATCTTAACCAAACTTCAAATCAACACAACTTCATTCTTATCTTGTGAGATCATTACTTAACTTCTGATATTACATTTAAAAAATCATACTTTCTTTACATGTCGTACACTTTAGAATTATACTCCAAAACTAACTTAAATAATATAATTTGTTTGCAAGATATGATGAAAACTTAAGGACGCATTATTTTATCTTGGTCTGTATTTCAACTAACACCTCTAGACCTGGCAACTTAAGCTATAGCCCTGTGATACATCCACCTTTGTCACTTAACATTAACAGAATAGTCTCTTTGTGATATTTATACCCCTATCAATTTTTCACTCTCCTATCAATCCAGTACAAATCACCTCACTTCATTCTTGTAGAATCAATCTACCTCTAAAGGTGGTTGAAAAAAACTTTCAAAGAGTTTGCCAATACATTTCAGTAGCCTGGTGTTGTGAAAAGGAGGCAGTCAAGCACAGTATAGAACACATACAAAAGAATTTGACAACATGTGCATTAATTTCCTTCCTTTGAAACCCTTTCTATTGAACAGTATATATATTTCATCAACTTGGTATTTGCTATAACCACAATGTTGATTGATTTTGTTGTTCTCTAGATCTTCGTCAATTCAACTTAAACAGTCTATGTGATGTGATCACATTATTTCATTTCTAACCATAATCTACATATCTAAAAATTTAGACACCAGTAACTTTGGTCACTCAAAGTCTGCCTCATAATATTAAGTAAATTTCTAGTTAGCTGATCATGCAAGGGCTGCCAGAAGGTATTGAAAGGGGATGATGCAACAAAACATTTTCAACTTAAATAATTATGATAAATTATTAAACATTTATAATTAGAAAGAAAACATTTACATAGTATTGATTTTTGCCAACTACTTATAGATAATGTCACGTTGTTTAAAGTTACTATAATAAATAAATATTCTCATTCTATGGTCAAGTTCTGAAGTTAAGGTATAAGCAGTCTTTAATCAAGTCCAATTTATTTGTTATGTCCTTGAAAATATGAAGTGTCATTAATGAAGTAGGTACATTTAGGGATGTTGTGATTATTGAATAACCTTTATGTTATGTTTTATGGCTTAGGTGTCTTATGATACAATCTAGAGTCTACAAAATTAGTTATTGCTGCATCTTGTACCAATTATTTACATGATTAAACTGTTTTGTCATTCCACATTGCCCTAATTGTATTACTTTTAGTTTTTAAGGAATACCTGTACCTTTTCTTTGTATTTCATGATGATGGTAAAATAGTTCACATTTATATCTAAGTCAAGTTAGCAAGATATCATAACTGGTGACAAGAATACATGGATATAACATGAAATCACTGCCTACTTGAAACATGGAAGTCTTATTTCTAGGCTAATTCTATTGCAAGCCAAACTATATGCAGTATTTCTAAGCATAATTGAAGCCAAGAGTTACTCCTTGCTATGCAATTTCACAACACCAGATAGGCCACAAGAATCTAGTAGATGCATTCATGGCACAGTTTCAGCCAAAGCTGATCATTGAGGGGAGAGGTTCCATTTTATCATTAAAACTAAGCAGTAAGAGAACAGTTTGCTTGATATATTTATCAATCTATAGCCAGGTTATGACGGCCATCTACAACAGAGAATTCGGCAAACAGTTGAATAACTCTACTAGGAGAGGACAACTTCCCTTTGCAAAAGCTTATGGTCTTACCAAAGGTATGGAAGTTACAGACAAGAACTTCAAGTTGCTATAAGGATCAGAAGGAATAGTTGAAAAGATAAGACAACCCTGAAGATGCATGACTTCTATCTATCTCTCAATTCAAACACATACACTCTATTCACCAGATTTTATTGTACATATGGATATCATACAGAAGTATTAAAATGTAAACTTTTAAAATATAGGTTTAGAAGATGGTGACAAGTGCCAAATATGTCCATAACCAACTCTGGCATACATTTAAAGTAATAACTGTTACAGTTAGTTGCTATAATGCTTCCACGTGTATTACTCTCATAAACACTCATTCTTTTTAGGAAAAAAACTGATTGTTTTCAAGCTATTTCTTAACTTTGGCATCTATTGTTAATTCCTACACTAAAGATTACTTTCAAAACATTTGTTTCATCATTCTTTTCACTAAGTACACAATAGTGCTGAAAAGATCTACTTCTTTAAGAAGAATAAGTAAATATGAAATGAGAATGAGAATAATACATAAAAGAAGTATACATGGAAGTGTTGCAGCAGCTAACTGTAGCAGTTGTTTTTTTGGTAATATGTCAGAGTTGGCCATGGACAATATGGCACATGTCAATGTCATCCTCTTCTAAACCTATATTTTTTAAGTTTACATATAAAAACTTCAATATGATATCCACATATACAATCAATCAGATGAATTAGCGTACAAGTTTGATAGATAGATAGATAGAAAGATAGAGAGAGAGATAGGGATAGATAGATACGCAGATACATGAATAGAGAGACAAATAGATGGATGGATAAATGAATGAAAGAATGAAAGGATGGATGGATGGATGGATGGATGGACCAATAGATGTACAAATAGATAGATAGATAGATGGATGACGGATGGATGAATGAATGGATGGATGGATGGATTGATGGATAGATAGATGGATGGGTAGATAGACTCATGAATGGATAGATAGATGGATAAAGATATAAACGTTAATGCTAAATAGATGCATAAATAGATGTATATATATGGATGGATGGATACTACTAGGCAGATATATAGATAGATAAATAGAGAGAGAGAGAGAGAGAGAGAGAGAGAGAGAGAGAGAGAGAGAGAGAGAATTGAATGGATGAAATGATGAATGGATAAATAGATAAATAAATGGATGGATGGATGAAAGAATGGATATATACACGTACAGATGGATGTATAAAACTTATGTGTAGTAAAAGTATTAACTTATGTACAATCTTTGCAACTTATGATTAATATTAATATTCTCTAATTTCCATCTTCAAACGAGCAAGGAATGAAAAACTAACTTTGACCAAAGTACCAAATTTTGCACCCTCTAATCAAGTAAAAATGGAAAAGTAGTTTTAGCCAAAAAAATTAATATCTACATTTTGTCATAAACTCAAAATGGGAAATAGGCCAATATATTCAATTTTCCATCCACAGTCACTCAGAAATGAAATAGCCATTTTCTACACTAGTTGTAATTGCTGAAACAAAGATGAGGCAACTGAAGTTAGCAGTCTAATCTAATCAATCACGACCTTCAAGTGTTACTGTGACAGTGTATCATTTAATTTAACATTAACAGTCCTGCATGAAAGATTGGAGCCACGCCCAAACATTCCACGTGATATTCTTAGCCCTGTTGGAGATTATGTTGATAAGAAATTGGCCTAAATGTAACATCGTAGACCCTCTATGCACAACAGAAGCCCAACCGCTAGGATCTCTTAAGACAAAGTCTAGTATGTCTCCTGTTAAATTGAGATGGAAGTCTGTCATTCTCACTGCTCTGGTACTCACGGAGGCTTTACTTGCTTTGTGCTATCCGTTCATATCAGTGACCCCGGAGTCTAAAACGCGAACTAGGAGACTAATGGCTGAAGTTGGAGCTGGTAATTATGGGGAGGAGAGAGTCAGGCAACTACAGGAACAATTATATATCAGTAAAAATTCCCATGATAGTCAGGTCAGTGTGTTGTAAAAGTGGACTTATTTTATCTCTTTACATCGTCATATCGGCTTTAATTATATTATATTATTACATACCCACTTACAGGATAGCAAGAAAAACTGCATAATATGATTCCTTTATTGTAAATTTGCCATGTTTCAGTGCCCCTTTAATAATATCTGATTTTAAGTTAAAAAATACCATTTAATAGAAGCAATTACTGGTGTAATTTTGCTTGCCAGTAATCCCTTTAACACATATTTCTTTAACAAAGACTGTGAAATAGCAATTTTGTATGGATAGAGGTCTGGTGTTGGGTTTAGCCAACTGTTATTGAATATAGAAAAGAAAGCGATAATGATTACCTCTTTTGACACATATCCCATCATTACTCTTTAATGTAATAACCCCTCTGGATTTACACTTTGAAGTACATTGTCACAACCTTTTATGATAATTTTTAAAAAAATGTTAGTCTTGTCAACCCTCAACATTGTACTGTTACACTAATGTTTTTACCTTTTTATTAAATAACATACTCAGCTGATTTAGAGAATATAACACTTACTTGGCTCAACTTGGTTGTGGGTAATATTCACTCTGTCCTAGCTTTTGAGTTTAGACTGACAACTAACTTCTATGAAGTGTTGCATCAGTTACTAATAATTATTATTATTTGCACATAGATTTTCTACATGACATTTAAGATCTAACAATTATTGTTGGTCTGCCATTAGATTAGTAATCTTCAGAAAAGAATTAAGGACCTGAAACATCAGCTGGAGAGTCAAAAACAACTTTGTAAAGACATAGAAAGACGTAATTTACTGCTTATTGAAAAAATGGCTGAAATACAATCTGGAGGTCACCAGCGGAAGCACATGGAGGGTCGAATGGCTCCAAGAATAACATCCATGGATTTACGGACTATGAATATCAGATTAAACTCTGAGTTTGAAGTGATATTTTACACTCACTTCAATAAGGTAAACTTTATCCTATTTTCACTATTGTTGAAAAATATCTTCCATGTGCACAACACTGTGTCATTTTAATGTCTATGTCTGTAGAATAATTGTTACTACTCTGTTCTGTTATATACAAGAGACATTTAATGTATGCTTTCAGGGAGTCATTCTTATTTTTCCAGGATTAACATGTCATATGATACAACTATATGTACTGTTGCATAGCTTATCACAATATCAAATATATGCCTTAAGTATACTATTTGGCAAAGAAAATAAAAACATAGGGGGAGAATGTAAACACTGGACTGGACTTCTAGAATGGACTGGCCTTCTGTTGTATATATAGCTGTGACTAAATAAAATAGGCATGAATAATTTCTTTGCAAATCTGTGTAAGTTAAAGGTAATTTATTTACAATTGTGTCAATGCAAAAAATCAAGGGACATAATCATAACTTAATTTGGTACTACGAACTCCTATGTATACAACCTACCTTGATCTGAAAGCAACCTTCACCCATGTAAATAATTGAAGGTTATATAAATTGTTATTTTTTACAAGTTTTACTTTACCTGTAGCTTTTGTCAACTGTCTATAACCATTTAAGTTGTATTAACGAACAAACTAGGTATTTCTTTATGAAATATACTAATTCTCTATGTAGGATTACCTCTATTCACTGGATTCTGGTATGAGCCACAAACCTGAACAATTACCAGCAGGACATAGTAAAATTGATCGAGATCAGGTTCTAAAGTTTACTTTAAACTCACTTAATACTAACCAGACTACAATAACACACTTCCAACCTAATGACTACTTATTTGGCTATATGCGTACTGATAAAACCAAGGGGTCTCAGTATGAACTCTATTATAAAACAAACACCAAGCATGTGTTTCAACATGTATCTGCATTCAGACCCTTTGCACCATTACAGATTGTCACTAACAACATTTTTGATAAAAGAAATGTTTGGATTAATATGATTATGCCTCTTCAAGGGCGTCTTGAAACACTGGCACAATTTCTTGACATGTTTATGCCCCTTGTGACAAAAGATCAACATATCTTTTTCACTTTGGTTTATTTTGGAGGTGAAGGTAAAAAGGAGGCTTTGGCATTGTTGAATAAGGCTGGTCAAAAATACCAATACAATAACTACAAGTTCATAGAAAAAGAAGGAAACTTTACACGAGGTGGTGGATTGTTAGCTGGTGCTGAAGCCTGGACTGGTGGCAATGTGTTGATGTTCTTTTGTGATGTTGATATCTACTTTACATCAAGTTTTATAGATCGTTGTCGTTTGAACACTGCTCCTGCAGCTAAAGTTTACTATCCTATTGTCTTTAGCTTATACAATCCAGAACTAGTATACCATGATGAACCAGAAATACCCAAACTTAAGGAACGTCTAGTGATCCATCGCGAGTCTGGATTTTGGCGTACTTTCGGCTTTGGTATGGCTTGCATGTACCGATCAGACTTTATATTTCATAAAGGTTTTGATACTAAAATACAAGGATGGGGATGGGAAGATGTACAGTTATTTCGCAAGTTAATTTCAAGTCAGCTAGAAGTGGTTCGTTCACCTGATCCAGCCATCTTTCACATTTGGCACGAGAAGTATTGTGACACAAATTTACCTCCCAAACAATACAACATGTGCTTAAAAAGCAAAGCCATGGCAGATGGTTCTATTAGACAGCTAGGAATGTTAGTATATGGTCATGAAGTGAAGGCAGACAAGAAGATAGAAAAAGATACCTAGGACCAAAGACAGTGTGCAAGCTGGACTTGTGATTTCGTTAATCTTTTTTGTCCTTTGATCAAGAATTACCTTTTAATCTTGTAATATCAGAATCACTCGTTTTAAAATCATAAGTGTCAATGGGCTCTATTTCAGTAATTTACTAAACAATTCATTGTATACATATGGCTTTGAGTTTTTATATCAGAATATGAAATGTTTGCAAAATCAATACAGACAATTTACAGTTAGGATCTAGCTTAGAGTAAATCAAAGTAATTGTGGTGGTTTAATAGATTGGGAGTTGGATTGATACACATGAATTGGTAAATATTTCAATGAAGTAAAGGTAGGAGCTTTCTTAACTAGAAACCAGGACATAGATCTTAGTGCAATGGACGTGAACTAGGGTGCAAGCTACTGTCAGTTTGACTTGTCTTTGGTCTAAAATGAGTGTTTCAAACCCATGAAAACCTTACAATATGGGTGCTTTTAGCCTTAACTATTGGGGGAGTGGTTGAAATTGTAAACTTAACCACAATCATTTATTTACATAATCTGATCATGTAGGTAATAGCTTTATGCCATGTGTGCACATCTATGGGACGTAATATGTGCCATGAGATACTTCAGAAAAATGTATGTAATAGTAAAGTATGATACTTTAATGGGAAATAGAAGTATAATAGAAAAGATGAGTGAAAATGGCTAATGGGAAATAGAAGTGTAACAGAAAAGATGAGTGAAAATGGCAGAAAAGCGTTCTGTTAATGCTCACAACAAAAGTGAAAGTATGCCAAGCTTATGTTACTGCACAGGTGATGATCTTGTTCCACAGTTTAATGTTAAAATGTCAAGTGGTAGTGTAGAACTTTTTGATACTTAAGAAAGTTTAGAAATTAAATATCAAAACTGCTTAATTAAGTGATATCTTTATGTTTTTTATATATTCTTGTAAGAGAGGGATATGAAAGATTGCCTGAACAGTTGCATTTGCAAAGTAAGTGGTTCCTTGATTTGTTAATACTGAGGGAAACAGACAATGTAGTCATTGTGAACTCACCATTCAGGTATCACTCACATAAAATAATAAATATACACAACTCCAAAAGTCACAGCTAGGCTGTTAAGATTTATTTTTACATAGAAAGTTATGATTTTACACAGAAAATATCCATTTTTAAAAAAGGTGTATTTCTAGCACTTGTGATTCTTACAGAACTTGGAACTAGGGGAATGTGCAACCACTAGACTGGACCTTTTTAATTACTTATGTGCCTGTGACTTAATTAAATAGACATGACCTATAGTTTAGTTTATTTGCAAGACTGCTGGTAGCTTCAGTTCAGCTTATAACTCTAGTTAAAACATACAATCTTACTGCTAGAAGTTTTTGTTTTTGTTTGCCTGCATCAATAATATCATGCATGAATTATATCATCTACATCAATAAAACAGTTCAAAGAGAACAGTTAATGTTGGCAAGACCAGACTAAAATGTCAACAGTAATAGCATAAAGAATGCATGAAATTCTGATGAATGACCACTCCACAAATCAAGATATTGTCATTCAAATCAATCTTTTATTATCACCTCATACAATGCTGACCTCAGTAGCTTGCAACATAGCTTGCTTTTGAATATATTTTTAATTTGATTAATTATTTACAAAGTTTATATACAACCTGCATCCACGCAAAAACATCAAAGGGCATAATTTTAACTTTATTATATATTGTGAACTTTTGTATACAACTTACGTTAACCTAACAACAACCTTCGTCCACATACCGACAAATAATTAAAGGCCAGTCCAGTCCAGAGTTTACATGTTTGATTGAACTAGCCTCCCAAAAGGGATGTCAATAATCACTGGACTGGATTACTGGACTTAGTTTCATCCCTAAATTGCTACAGACCTGAAACAAAAAAAGCAGCTTAGTGCATTTCTTTCGAGTTCCTGGTCCTAGTGTTATCAGCATTATGTTATTGACCATATGACATTATGAGGAAATATGTCATATTACATTTTGACACATCTTGGAAATGGCTGACGTTGGAGACTTGTTCGTATATTTCTTTTATGGAATGGATATTTTGTGTACTAGTAATTGAAGTATAATTATAATTATGTTATAAGCTGTAGTTGATTGTTACTTTGGTTTAATCTTATCATTTCAAACACATACTTCATGATTTGTAACAACATCAAAAATGTTTTTTTTAATCTCAGAGTTATCATGATTTTTGGTTAATGACTTTAATTCTTGCAAAACTCATGTGTCATGTGACCATCAGCAACTTATCATGTGATTATAAGTATATAAGTGCATAGAGTTGATATACCACACCAATGATGCTAGGACCAAGAATTTGAAGAAAACGCATTAGACTTCCTTATTGTTCGGGAGCATGTTAATTTGGAGATTTTTGTCACTAGTTTTGATCATAACTTTACCATATCATCCAGTAAGTCATGTAACCATAGTTTAATTTAATATTATCATACTAGACACATGACATGTAGAACAATAAGGTATTCATTTTTCTTCTTGCTAGTGACTAAAATTAAAAATATCTCCTTCTCCTGCAATTTAGACTAATTAATCCAAAGATTTAAGACAGATAAACTTCCTAAACTCTTTAGATCAGCTTAATTAAGCAGTTTTGATAGTTAATTTCTAAGCTTTTTTAACTTTAAAAAAGCTCTAAACAGATTATCTTAGAGTTTTAAGTTACTTCAACTAATTTATCCAAAGATTTAAGACAGATAAAGTTACTAATCTCTTTAGATCAGCTTAATTAAGCAGTTTTGATAGTTAATTTCTAAACTTTTTAATTTTCAATAAGCTCTAAACAGTTAATTTTAGAGTTTAAACCTATTTAGACAATTTTATCCAAAGTTTTAAGACAGATAAACTTACTAAACTCTTTAGATCAGCTTAATTAAGCAGTCTTGATAGTTAATTTCTAAACTTTTTTAACTTTCAAAAAGCTCTAAACAGTTTACTTTAGAGTTTTAACCTATTTAGACTAATTTATCCAAAGATTTGAGATAGATAAACTTACTAAACTCTTTAGATCAGCTTAATTAGGCAGTTTTGATAGTTAATTTGTAAACATTTTTAACTTTCAAAAAGCTCTAAACAGTTTATTTTAGAGTTTTAACCTATTTAGACTAATTTCTCCAAAGATTTGAGACAGATGAACTTAAAAAACTCTTTAGATCAGCTTAATTAGGCAGTTTTGATAGTTAATTTGTAAACTTTTTTAACTTTTAAAAAGCTCTAAACAGTTTATTTTGGAGTTTTAACCTATTTAGACTAATTTATCTAAAGATATAAGACAGATAAACTTACTAAACTCTTTAGATCAGCTTAATTAGGCAGTTTTTAAAGATAATTTCTAAACTTTTATAACTTTCAAAAAGCTCTGAACAGTTTATTTTAAAGTTTTAAACTATTTACACCAATTTATCTAAAGATTAAGACATATAAAGTTACTTATCTCTTTAGATCAGGTTAATTAAGCAGTTTTGTTAGTTAATATCTAAACTTTTATAACTTTCAAAAAACTCTAAACACTTTATTTTAGAGTTTTACCCTATAAAGACAAATTTATCCAAGCATTGAAGATAGATAAACTTACTAAACTCTTTAGATCGGTTTAATTAAGCAGTTTTGATAGTTGATTTCCAAAATTTTCAATTTCAAAAAGCTCTAAACAGTTTATTTTAGAGTTTAAACCTATTTAAACTAGTTTATCCGAACATTTAAGACAGATAAACTTACTAAACTCATTAGATCAGCTTAATTAAGCAGTTTTGATAGTTCATTTCTAAACATTTTTAACTTTCAAAAAGCTGTAAACGGTTTATTTTAAAGTTTTAAGCTATTTACACCAATTTATCTAAAGATTTAAGACAGATAAAGTTACTAATCTCTTTAGATCAGCTTAATTAAGCAGTTTTGAGTTAATATCTAAACGTTTTTAACTTTCAAATAGATCTAAACAGTTTATTTTAGAGTTTAAACCTATTTAGACTAATTTATGCAAAGATTTAAGACAGATAAACTTACTAAACTCTTTCGATCAGCTTAATTAAGCAGTTTTGATAGTTAATTTCTAAACTATTTTAACTTTCAAAAAGCTCTAAACTGTTTCTTTTAGAGTTTTAACCTATTTAGACTAATTTATTTGAACATTTAAGACAGACAATTTTACTATACTCTTTAGATCAGCTTAATTAAGCAGTTTTTAAAGATAATTTCTAAACTTTTATAATTTTCAAAAAGCTCTAAACAGTTTATTTTAGAGTTTTAACCTATATAGACAAATTTATCTGAGCATTTAAGACAAACAAACTTCCTATACTCTTTAGATGAGCTTAATTAAGCAGTTTTGATAGATGATTTCTAAACTTTTTAACTTTCAAAAAGCTTTAAACAGTTTATTTTAGAGTTTAAACCTATTTAGACTAATTTATCCAAAGATCTAAAAGAGATAAACTTATTTAACTCTTCAGATCAGCTTAATTAAGCAGCTTTGATTGTTAATTTCTAAACTTTATTAGCTTTCAAAAGGCTCTAAACAGTTTATTTTAGAGGTTTAACCTACTAAGACTAATTTATCATAAGATTTAATACCGATAAAGTTACTTAACTCCTGACATTAGTTTAATTAAGCAGTTTTGTAGTTAATTCCTAAACTTTTGTAACTTTCAAAAAACTCTAAACATTTTATTTTAGAGTTTTAACCTATTTACACTTATTTATCAATCATTGGTTTTTGAGGTAATAGCGCATTGTTAAATAAACCAACATAAATAATAATGGCACCATTGCAAAGTACTACTCATTGAGTTCTATTTAAAGATACCTTGGAAAAATATGGTGAGTAGTTTAACAAGTATTTAGTGAGAGGTTTATTCTATACTACATTATTAATGAAGAATAATGAATCATTGGTTTGTGAGGTAATAGCTCAATGTTAACCCAACATAAATAATAATGATACCATTAGAAAGTACTCATTCGATTCTACTTAAGGACACCTCGGAAAATATGTTGAGTAGTTCAGCAAATAATTAGTGATAGGTTTATTCTGTAATACATTATGAATGGAGAATAATGAATCATTGGTTTGTGAGGTAATAGCACTTTGTTAAATAACCCAACATAAATAATAATGGTACCATTGCAAAGTACTCATTGAATTCTACTTAATGACACCTCAGAAAATATGTTGAGTAGTTCAGCAAATAATTAATGATAGGTTTATTCTACAATACATTATGAATAGAGAATAATGAATCATTTGTCTCTGAGATAATAAAGCATTATTGAATAATCCAACATAAATAATGGTGTGATTGGAAAGTACTCATTTATTTCTACTTAAAGACACCTTGGAAAAATATGTGGAGTATATTTAGTCATAGGTTATTCTGTACTACGTTATGAATGAAGAATAAGGAATCATTGGTTTGTGAGGTAATAGCGCGTTGTTGAATAACCCAACATAAATAATCATGGTAACATTGGAAAGTACTCATTAGGTTCTACTTAGAGACACCTTGGAAAAATACGTTGAGTAGTTCAACAAATCATTAGTGATAGATTTATTCTATACTACATTATTAATAAAGAATAATGAATCATTGATTTGTGAGGTAATAGAGTGTTGTTGAATGAAACAACAAAAACATTAATTGTACCATTGGAAAGAACTCATTGAGTTCTACTTCAAGACATCTTGGAAAAATATGCCGAGTATTTCAACAAATATTAGTCATATTATATTCTATACCACATTTTGAATAGAGAATAATTTAATCATTGGTTGTGAGGTAATAGAGCATTGTTCAATAACCCAACATAAATAATAATGGTAACATTGGAAAGTACTCATTGAATTCTATTAAAAGTCACCTTGGAAAAATACTTTGAGTAGTTTAAGAAATAATTAGTTAGAAGTTTATTTTATAATAAATTATTAATGGGGAAAAATGAATCATTGGTTTGTGAGGTAATAGAGCATTATTGAATAATCCAACACAAATAATAATGGTAACTTTGGAAAGTACTCATTTAATTCTACTTAAAGACACCTTGGAAGAATACGTTGAGTAGTTCAGCAAATCATTAGTGATAGATTTATTCTATACTACATTATCAATGAAGAATAATGAATCATTGGTTTGTGAGGTAATAGCACATCGTTGAATATAACAACAAAAACGATAATGGTACCATTGGAAAGTAATCATTCAGTTCTTTGAAAAGACACCTTGAAAAAAAATATTGAGTATTTTCACAAATGATTATTGATAGGTTTATTATACTACTTTATGAACGTAGAATATGAATCATTAGTTTGTGAGATAAGAGTGCATTGTTGAATAAAAGACACCTTTTAAAAAATATATTGAGAAGTTCAACAAATAATTAGTGATATGAATATTCTATACTATATTATCAATGAAGAAAAACGAATCATTAGTTTGTGAGGTAATAGCGTATTGTTGAATAACCTAACATAAATAATAATGGTACCATTGGAAAATACTCGTTTAATTTTATATAAAGACAACTCGGACAATATGATGAGTAGTTCAGCAAATAATTAGTGATAGATATTTCTATAATACATTATGAATGGAGAATAATGAATTATAGTTTGTGAGGTAATAGAGTATTATTGAATAATCCAACATAAATGATAATGGTACCATTGGAAAGTACTCATTGAGTTCTACTTAAAGACACTTTGGAAAATATGTTGAGCAGTTGAGCAAATAATTAGTGATAGGTTTAATATATACTACATTATGAATGGAGAATAATGAATCATTGGTTTGTGAGGTAATAGCGCTTTATTGAATAATCCAACATAAGTAATAATGGTACCATTGGAAAGTAATCATTTAATTCAACTTAAGGACACCTTGGAAGCATATGCTGAGTATTTCAACAAATAATTTGTGATAGGTTTATTCTATACAACATTGTTAACGAAGAATAATGAATGATTGGTTCATGAGGTAATAAAGCATTGTTGAATAACCCAAAATAAATAATGATGGCACTATTGTAATACACTTCGAAATCTAATGAAAGACACTTCTGAAAAATACATAGAGAAGTTCAACAAATAATTAGTGATTGGTTTAATCTGTACTACATTATGAATCAAGAATAAAGAATCATTGGTTTGTGCATTGTTGAATAACCCAACATAAATAATGGTGGCACTATTTTAAAGTACTCATCGAATTCTAATAAAAGACACATTTGAAAAATATATTGAGAAGTTCAACAAATAATTAGTGATAGGTACATTCTATACTACATTATCAATGAAGAAAAATGAATCATTAGTTTGTAAGGTAATAGCGTATTGTTGAATAACCTAACATAAATAATAATGGTACCATTGGAAAATACTCATTTAATTTTATATAAAGACAGCTCGGACAATATGTTGAGTAGTTCAGCAAATAATTAGTGATAGGTATTTCTATAATACATTATGAATGGAAAATAATGAATTATAGTTTGTGAGGTAATAGAGTATTATCGAATAATCCAACATAAATGATAATGGTACCATTGGAAAGTACTCATTGAGTTCTATTTAAAGACACCTTGGAAAAATATGTCGAGTAGTTTAACAAATAATTAGTGATAGATTTATTTTATACTACATTATTAATGAAGAATAATAAATCAATGGTTTGTGAAATATTGGCGCATTGTTGAATAACCCAACATAAATAATGATGGCACTATTTTAAAGTACACATCGAGTTCTAATAAAAGACACCTTTGAAAAATATAATGAGAAGTTCAACAAATAATTAGTGATAGGTATATTCTATACTGTATTAACAATGAAGAATAATAAATCATTATTTTGTGAGGTAATAGCACATTGTTGAATAACCTAACATAAATAATAATGGTACCATTGGAAAATACTCATTTAATTTTATATAAAGACAGCTCGGACAATATGTTGAGTAGTTCAGCAAATAATTAGTGATAGGTATTTCTATAATACATTATGAATGGAAAATAATGAATTATAGTTTGTGAGGTAATAGAGTATTATCGAATAATCCAACATAAATGATAATGGTACCATTGGAAAGTACTCATTGAGTTCTATTTAAAGACACCTTGGAAAAATATGTCGAGTAGTTTAACAAATAATTAGTGATAGATTTATTTTATACTACATTATTAATGAAGAATAATAAATCAATGGTTTGTGAAATATTGGCGCATTGTTGAATAACCCAACATAAATAATGATGGCACTATTTTAAAGTACACATCGAGTTCTAATAAAAGACACCTTTGAAAAATATAATGAGAAGTTCAACAAATAATTAGTGATAGGTATATTCTATACTGTATTAACAATGAAGAATAATAAATCATTATTTTGTGAGGTAATAGCACATTGTTAAATAACCCAACATAAATAATAATGGTATCATAGGAAAGCACTGATTTAATTCTACTTAAAGAGAGTTTGGAAAAATATGTTGGGTATTTCAACAAATATTTAGTCATAGGTTATTCTGTACTACATTATGAATGGAGAATAACGAATCATTGGTTTGTGAAGTAATAGCACATTGTTCAATTAAACAACATAAACAATAATGATACTATTGTAATGTACTCATTAGGTTCTACTTAGAGACACCTTGGAAAAATACGTTGAGTAGTTCAACAAATCATTAGTGATAGATTTATTCTATACTACATTATTAATATAGAATAATGGATCATTGATTTGTGAGGTAATAGAGTGTTGTTGAATAAAACAACAAAAACATTAATTGTACCATTGAAAGTAATCATTGAGTTCTTTCGAAAGCAACTTGAAAAAACATATTGAGTATTTTAACAAATAATTATTGATAGGTTTATTTTACTACATTATGAACATAGAATAAGGAACCATTGGTTTATGAGGTAATAGTGCATTGTTGAATAACCCAACATAAATAGTAATAGAACCATTTGAAAGTACTCATTGAGTTCTATTAAAAGAGACCTTGGAAAAATATGTCGAGTAGTTTAACAAATAATTAGTGAGAGGTTTATTCTATAGTACATTATTAATGGAGAATAATGAATCATTGGTTTGTGAGGTAATAGAGCGTTGTTGAATAATTCAACATAAATAATAATGGTACCATTGAAAGTACTCATTGAGTTCTATTAAAATACACTTTGGAAAAGTATGTTGAGTAGTTTAACAAATAATTAGTGAGAGGTTTATCCTATACTATATTATTAATAAAGAATAAAGAATCATTAGTTTGTGAGGTAATAACACATTGTTGAATAACCCAACATAAATAATCATGGTAACATTGGAAAGTACTCATTAAGTTCTATTAAAAACACCTTGGAAATATATGTTGAGTAGTTCCGCAAATAATTATTTAGATGTTTATTTTATACTGCATTATGAATGTAGAATAATGAATCATTGGTTTGTGAGGTAATAGCGCATTGTTGAATAGTTCAAGATAAATAATAATAGTACCATTTGAAAGTACTCATTGAGTTCTATTAAAAGACACATTGGAAACATATGTTAAATAATTTAACATATAATTTGTGAGAGATTCATTCTGTACTGCATTATTAATGAAGAACAATGAATCATTGGTTTGTGAGGTAATAGAGCATTGTTGATTAACCCAACATAAATAATGATGGCACTATTGTAAAGTACACATTGCGTTCTACTTAAAGACACCTTGGAAAAATATGTTGAGCAGTTGAGCAAATAATTAATGATAGGTTTAATCACATTATGATTGGAGAATAATGAATTGTGAGGTAATAGCGCATTGTTGAATAGCCCAACATAAATAATAATTGTACCATTGAAAAGTACTCATTGAGTTATAATTAAAAACACCTCTGAAAATATGTTGAGTAGTTTAGCAAATTGGTATATTCTACACTACATTATTAGATTTATTCTATACTACATTATTAATAAAGAATAATGAATCATTGATTTGTGAGGTAATAGAGTGTTGTTGAATGAAACAACAAAAACATTAATTGTACCATTGGAAAGAACTCATTGAGTTCTACTTCAAGACATCTTGGAAAAATATGCCGAGTATTTCAACAAACATTAGTCATATTATATTCTATACCACATTTTGAATAGAGAATAATTTAATCATTGGTTTGTGAGGTAATAGAGCATTGTTGAATAACTCAACATAAATAATAATGGTACCATTGAAAGTACTCATTGATTTCTATTAAAAGACACATTGGAAAAATATGTTGAGTAGTTAACAAATAATTAGTGAGAGGTTTATCCTATACTACTACATTATTAATAAAGAATAATGAATCATTAGTTTGTGAGGTAATAGCTGATTGTTGAATAACCCAACATAAATAGTCATGATAACATTGAAAAGTACCCAGTAAGTTCTATTAAAAGACGCCTTTGAAAAATATGTTGTGTAGTTCCGCAAATAATTAGTTAGATGTTTATTCTATACTGCATTATGAATGGAGAATAATGAATCATTGGTTTGTGAGGTAATAGCCCATTGTTGAATAACCCAACATAAATAATAATAGTACCATTTGAAAGTACTCATTGAGTTCTATTAAAATACACCTTGGAAAAATATGTGTGTAGTTTAGCAAATAATTAGTGAGAGATTTATTCTGTACTACATTATTAATGAAGAATAATGAGTCATTGATTTGTGAGGTAATAGAGCATTGTTGAATAACCCAACATAAATAATGATGGCACTATTGTAAAGTACACACTGAGTTCTAATAAAAGACGCCTTTGAAAAATATATTGAGAAGTTGAACAAATAGTTAGTGATAGGTATATTCTATACTTCATTATTAATGAAGAATTATGAATCATTGGTTTGTGAGGAAATACAGCATTGTTGAATAACCAAATATAAATAATGATGGTACCATTGTAAAGTACACATTGAGTTCTATTATAAGACATCTTGGAAAAATATGTTGAGTAGTTTAACAAATAATTAGTGAGAGGTTTATCCTACACTACATTATTAATAAAGAATAATGAATTATTAGTTTGTGTGGTAATACCGCATTGTTGAAAAACCTAACATAAATAATAATGGTAACATAGAAAAGCACTCATTGAGTTATATATAGGTTTATTCTATACTACATTATAAATGGAGAATAATGAATCATAGGTTTCTGAGGTATTCACACATGGTTGAATAACTCAACATAAATTATGGTACCATTGGAAAGTACTCATGAGTTCTACTTAAAGACACGTTAAAAAATATGCTGAGTATTTCAACAAATATTTAGTCATAGGTTATTCTGTACTATATTATGAATGTAGAATAACGACAAAAACATATTGAGTATTTTAACAAATAATTATTGATAGGTTTATTTTACTACATTATGAACGTAGAATAAGGAACCATTGGTTTATGAAATAATAGCGCATTGTTGAATAACCCAACATAAGTAATGATAGTACCATTTGAAAGTACTCATTGAGTTCTATTAAAAGACACCTTGGAAAATATGTCAAGTAGTTTAACAAATAATTAGTGAGAGGTTTATTCTATACTACACTATTAATGGAGAATAATGAATCATTGGTTTGTGAGGTAATAGCGGATTGTTGAATAACCGAACATTAATAATAGAACCATTTGAAAGTACTCATTGAGTTGTATTAAAACACACCTTTCAAAAAGCTCTAAATAGTTTTTTTATAGACCATTTGAAAGTACTCATTGAGTTCTATTAAAAGACACCTTGGAAAATATGTCAAGTAGTTTAACAAATAATTAGTGAGAGGTTTATTCTATACTACACTATTAATGGAGAATAATGAATCATTGGTTTGTGAGGTAATAGCGGATTGTTGAATAACCGAACATTAATAATAGAACCATTTGAAAGTACTCATTGAGTTGTATTAAAACACACCTTTCAAAAAGCTCTAAATAGTTTTTTTATAGTTTAACCTATTTGAACTAAATTATCCAAAGATTTAAGACAGATAAACTTACTTAACTCTTACGTTCAGCTTAATTAGGCAGTTTTGGAAACAATTTTAACTTTCAAGAAGCTCTAAACACTTTATTTTAGAGTTTTAACCTATTTAGACTAATTTATCCAAAGATTTAAGACAGATAAACTTAATAAACTCTTTAGATCAGCTTAATTAGGCAGAATGGATAGTTAATTTTTAAACTTTTTTGACTTTCAAAAAGCTCTAAACAGTTTATTTTAGAGTTTTAACCTATTCAGACTAATTTATCCAAAGATTTAAGACAAATAAACTTATTAAACTATTTAGGTCAGCTTAATTAGGCAGATTTGATAGTTCATTTCTAAACTTTTTTAACTTTCAAAAGCTCTAAATAGTTTATTTTAGAGTTTTAACCTATTTGAACTAATTTATCCAAATATTTAAGACAGATAAACTTACTAAACAATTTAGATCACGTTAATTACGCAGTTTTCTAAACTTTTTAATTTTCAAAAAGCTAAAAACAGTTTATTTAGTGTTTTAACCTATTTAACTAATTTATACAAAGATTTAAGACAAATAAATCTTACTAAACTATTTAGATCAGCTTAATTAGGCAGAATAGATAGTTAATTTCTAAACTTTTTTAACTTTCAAAAAGCTCTAAACAGATTATTTTAAAGTTTTAACCTATTTAGGCTAATTTATCCAACGATTTAAGAGATAAACTTACTAAACTCTTTAGATCAGCTTAATTAGGCAGAATAGATAGTTAATTTCTAAACTTTTTTAACTTTCAAAAAGTTTTAAACAGTTTATTTTAGAGTTTTAACCTATTTAGACTAATTTTTCCAAAGATTTAAAGTAGATAAAAGTACTAAACTGTTCCGATAAGCTTAATTAGGCAGTTTTCTAAAATTTTTAACTTTAAAAAAGCTCTGACAGTTTATTTTAGAGTTTTAACCTATTTAGACTAATTTTTCTAAAGATTTAAAGCAGATAAAATTACTAAACTGTTCAGATAAGCTTAATTAGGCAGTTTTCTAAATTTTTTAACTTTCAAAAAGCTCTAAAACTTTATTTAGAGTTTTAATCTATTTAGACTAATTTATCCAATGATTTAATACTTTTAAACTTACTATATTCTTTAGATGAGTTTAATTAGGTAGTTTGCTAATTTTTTTAAATTTAAAAAAGCTCTAAACAGCTTTTTTTAGAATTTTAAACTATTTAGTTGACTTTAGAGTTTTAACCTATTTAGACTAGTTTATCCAAAGATTTAATACTATAAACTAAATAAACTCTTTAGATCAGCCTAATTAGGCAAGTTCGATAGTTAATTTATAAACTTTTTTAACAATCAAAAACCTCTAACATGTTTATTTTAAAGTTTTAATGTGTTTAGACTTTAAGACTTCAGACACATGAACTTACCAAACTCTTTCAATCAGCTTAATTGGGCAGTTTTCAAAACGTTTTTAAAATTCAAAAAACTCTAAACACTTTATTTAAGATTATTAACCTATGTAGACTAATTTATCAAAAGATTTAAGACAGATAAACTTACTAAACTCTTTAAATCAAATTAATTTGGCAGTTTTGATAGTTAATTTCTAAATTTTTTTAGCTTTCAAAAAGCTCTAAACAGTTTATTTTTGATTTTGAACCTTTTTAGACAACATTATTAGTAAAGTTAAGACATATAAACTTACTAAACTCTTTAGATCAGCTTATTTAACCAGTTTTCATACTTAATTTCTAATCTTTTTTAACTTTCAAAAAAATCTAAACAGTTTATTTTAGAGTTTTAACCTATTTGACTACTTCATTAGTATATATAAGAGAGATAAACTTACAAACCTCTTTAGATCAGCTTATTTAACCAGTTTTCACAATTAATTTCTAATCTTTTTTAAATCGCAAAAAGGTCTAAAGAGTTTATTTTAGAGTTTTCACCTATTTAGACTACTTTATTAGTATATTTAAGACAGATAAACTTACTAAACTCTTTAGATCAGCTTATTTAACCAGTTTTCATAGTTAATTTCTAATCTTTTTTAACTTTCAAAAAGCTCTAAACAGTTTATTTTAGAGTTTTAACCTATTTACACTACTTTCTTACCAAATTTAAGACAGATAAACTTACTAAACTCTTTAGATCAGGTTATTTAAACAGTTTTCATACTTAATTTCTAATCTTTTTAACTTTCAAAACACTTTAAACAGTTTATTTTACAGTTTTAACCTATTTAGACTACTTTATTAGCATATTTAAGCCAGATAAACTTACTAAACTCTTTTGATCAGCTTATTTAACCAGTTTTCATATTTAATTTCTAATCTTTTTTAACTTTCAAAAAGCTCTAAACAGTTTTTTTAGAGATTTTACCTTTTTTGACTACATTATTAGTAAATTTAAGACAGATAAACTTACTAAACTCTTTAGATCAGCTTATATTAACCATTTTTCATAGTTAATTTCTAATTTTTTTTAATACTCAAAAAGGTCCAAACAGTTTTCTTAGTTAATTTCTAATTTTTTAACTTAAAAAAGCTCTAAATAGATTATTTTAGAGATTTTACCTATTTACACAACTTTATTAGTAAATTTAAGACAAATAAAGTTATTATGGTCCTTAGATCAGCTTATTTAAGCAGTTTTCATAGTTAATCTCTAATATCTTTTAACTTTCAAAATGCTCTAAATAGTTTATTTAAAAATCTTAACCTATTTAGACTACTATATTAATAAATAAAAGACAGATAATCTTACTAAACTCTTTAGATCAGCTTATTTAACCAGTTTTCATTCATAATTTCTAACCTTTTTCACTTTTAAAATGCTTTTAAAAGTTTATTTTAGAGATTTAACCAATTTAGACTACTTTATTAGTATATTTAAGACAGATAAACTTACTAAACTCTTTAGATCAGCTTATTTAAGCAGTTTTCTAGATAATTTCTAATTTTTTTCATTTCAAAAAGCTCTAAAGAGTTTATTTTAGAGTTTTAACCTATTTAGACTACTTTATTAGTATATTTAGACAAATAAACTTACTAAACTCTTTAGATCACCTTATTTAACAAGGTTTCACAGTTAATTTCTAAAATTTTTTAACTTTCAAAAGCTCTAAACAGTTTATTTTAGAGTTTTAACCTATTTAGACTACTTCATTAGTATATTTAAGACAGAGAAACTTACTAAACTCTTTAGATCAGCTTATTTAACCAGTTTTCACAATTAATTTTTTTTTTATATCGCAAAAAGGTCTAAAGAGTTTATTTTAGAGTTTTCACCTACTTAGACTACTTTATTAGTATATTTAAGACAGATAAACTTACTAAACTTATTTGATCAGCTTATTTAACCAGTTTTCATATTTAATTTCTAATCTTTTTTAACTTCCAAAAAGCTCTAAACAGTTTTTTTAGAGATTTTAGCTATTTTGACTACATTATTAGTAAATTTAATACAGATAAACTTACTAAATTCTTTGGTCAGGTTATAAAACCACTTTTCATAGTTAATTTCTATTTTTTTTAAATACACAAAAAGCTCAAAACAGTTTTCATGGTTAATTTCTAATTTTTGAACTTAAAAAAGCTGTAAACAGTTTATTTTAGAGATTTTACCTATTTACACAACTTTATTAGTAAATTTAAGACAAACAAAGTTACTATGCTCTTTAGATCAGCTTATTTAAGCGGTTTTCATAGTTAATTTTTAATATTTTTTTACTTTCAAAAAGCTCTAAACAATTTCTTTTAAAGTCTCAACCTATTTAGACTACTATATTAATAAATATAAGACAGATAAACTTACTAAACTCTTTAGATCACCTTATTTAACCAGTTTTCACAGTTAATCTCTAATCTCTTTTAACTTTCAAAAAGCTCTACACTCTATTTTAGAGTTTTAACCTATTTAGACTACTTTATTTGTACATTTAAGACAGATAAACTTACTAAATTCTTTAGATCAGCTTATTTAACCAGTTTTCATAGTTAATTTCTAATCTTTTTTAACTTTCAAAAACCTCTAAACAGATTATTTTAGATTTTTAACCTATTTAGACTAGTTTATTAGTATATTTAAGACATATTACATACTAATCTCTTTACATTAGCTTATTTAACCAGTTTTTAAAATTATTTTCTAATTTTTTTTAACTTTCAAAAAGCTCTAAATAGTTTATTTTAGAGTTTTAACCTATTTAGACTAGTTTATTAGTATATTTAAGACAGATAAACTTACTAAACTCTTTAGATCAGCTTATTTAACCAGTTTTGACAATTAATGTCTAATCTATTTTACCTTTCAAAAATCGCCAAACAGTTATCATAGTTAATTTCTAATTTTTTTTAACTTAAAAAAAAGTTCCAAACAGTTTATTTTAGAGTTTTCACTTATTTAGACTAGTTTATTAGTATATTTAAGACAGAAAAACTTACTAAACGCTTTAGATCAGCGTATTTAAGTACTTTTCAATGTTAATTTCTAATCTTTTTTAACTTTCATAAAACTCTAAACTGTTTATTTTAAAGTTTTAACCTATTTAGACTACTTTATTTGTATATTTAAGACAAATAAACTTACTAAACTCTTTAGATCAGCTTATTTAACCAGTTTTCACAATTAATTTCTAATCTTTTTTAACTTTATAAAAGCTCAAAACAGTTTATTTTAGACTTATCACCTATTTAGACTACTGTATTAGTATATTTAAGACAGATAAATTTACTGAACTCTTTAGATCATCTTATTTAACCAGTTTTCATAGTTAATTTCTAAATCTTTTAAAATTTAAAAAAGGTCTAAACACTTTATTTTAGAGTTTTAATCTATTTAGAGTACTTTATTAGTCTATTTAAGACAGATAAAATTACTAAACTCTTTAGATCAGCTTATTTAACCAGTTTTCATAGTTAACTTCTAATCTTTTTTAACTTTCAAAAAGCTCTAAACAGTTTATTTTAGAGTTTTAACCTTTTTACACTACTTTCTTACTAAATTTAAGACAGATAAACTTACTAAACTCTTTAGATCAGCTTATTTAACCAGTTTTCTTAGAGTTTTTACCTACTTAGACTACTTTATTAGCATATTTAAGACAGATTCACTTACTAAACTCTTTAGATCAGCTTATTTTACCAGTTTTCATATTTAATTTCTAATTTTTTTTACTTTAAAAACTCTAAACAGTTTTTTTAGAGATTTTACCTATTTTCACTACATTATTAGTAAATTTAATACAAATAAACCTACTAAACTCTTTTGATCAGAGTATGAAACCACTTTTCATAGTTAATTTCTAAATTTTTCAATACTCAAAAACCTCTAAACAGTTTATTTTAGAGATTTTACCTATTTACACAACTTTATTAGTAAATTTAAGACCAATCAAGTTTCTATGCTCTTTAGATCAGCTTATTAAAGCAGGTTTCATAGTTAATTTATAATATTTTTAAACTTTCAAAAAGCTCTGAACAGTTTAATTTAAAGTCATCAACTATTTAGACTACTTTATTAATAAATATAAGACAGATAATCCTACTAAACTCTTTAAATCAGCTTATTTAGCCAATTTTCATACATAATTTCTAATCTTTTTCACTTTCAAAATTCTTATAAAAGTTTATTTTAGAGTTATAACCGATTTAGACTACTTTATTAGTAGACAGATAACTTACTAAACTCTTTAGAACAGCTTATTTAACCAGTTTTCACAGTTAATTTCTAATTTTTTTAACTTTCAAAAAGCTCTAAACTCTTTATTTTAGAGTTTTAACCTATTTAGACTACTTTATTAGTATATTTAAGACAGATAAACTTACTAAACTCTTTAGATCAGCTTATTTAACCAGTTTTCATAGTTAATTTCTAAATCTATTAAAATTTAAAAAAGCTCTAAACACTTTATTTTAGAATTTTAATCTATTTAGACTACTTTATTAGTATATTTAAGACAGATAAAATTACTAAACTCTTTAGATCAGCTTATTTAACCAGTTTTCACAATTAATTCCTAATCTTTTTTTACTTTCAAAATACTTGAAACAGATTATTTTAGAGTTTTTACCTACTTAGACTACTTTATTAGCATATTTAAGACAGATAAAATTACTAAACTCTTTAGATCAGCTTATTTAACCACTTTTTTCAGTTAATTTCTAATCTTTTTTAAGTTTGAAAAAGCGCTAAACAGTTTATTTTAGAGTTTTAACCTATTTAGACTACTTTATTAGACTTTTTAAAACAGATAAACTTACTAAACTCTTTAGATCAGCTTATTTAACATGTTTTCACACTTAATTTCTAATCTTTATTAACTTTCAAAAACCTCTAAACACTTTATTTTAGAGTTTTAACCTATTTAGACTAGTTTATTAGTATATTTAAGACAGATAAACTTACTAAACTCTTTAGATCAACTTATTTAACCAGTTTTCTCAGTTAATTTTTAATCTTTTTTATCTTTGAAAAAGCTCTAAACACATTATTTTAGAGTTTTAACCTATTTAGACTACTTCATTAGTATATTTAAGACAGAAAAACTTATTAAACTCTTTAGATCAGCTTATTTAACCAGTTTTCACAGTTAACTTCTAATCTTTTTTTAACTTTCAAAAAGCTCTAAACAGTTTATTTTAGAGTTTTAACCTTTTTACACTACTTTCTTACTAATTTAAGACAGATGAACTTACTAAACTCTTAAGATTACCTTATTAAACCAGTTTTCACAATTAATTTCTAATCTTTTTTAACTCCCAAAAAGCTATAAACACTTACATTTAGAGTTTTAACTTATTTAGACTACTTTATTAGTATATTTAAGACAGATAAACTTACTGAAATCTTTAGATCACCTTATTTAACCAGTTTCACAATTAATTTCTAATTTTTTTAACTTTAAAAAACTCTAAACAGTTTTTTTCTAGAGATTTTAACTATTTTCACTAGATTATTAGTAAATTTAAGACAAAACAACTTACTAAACTCTTTTAATCAGAGTATGAAACCACTTTTCATAGTTAATTTCTAATTTTTTTTAATACTCAAATACCTCTAAACGGTTTATTTTAGAGATTTTACCTATTTACACAACTTCATTAGTAAATTTAAGACCAAACAAGTTTCTATGCTCTTTAGATCAGCTTATTAAAGCAGGTTTCATAGTTAATTTCTAATATTTTTTAACTATCAAAGAGCTCTGAACAGTTTATTTTAAAGTCTTCAACTATTATACTACTTTATTAATAAATATAAGACAGATAATCTTACTAAACTCTTTAGATCAGCTTATTTAACCAGTTTCATACATAATTTCTAAACTTTTTTACTTTCAAAACTCTTTTAAAAGTTTATTTTAGAGTTATAACCGATTTAGACTACTTTATTAGGATATTTAAGACAGATAAACTTGCTAAACTCTTTAGATCAGCTTATTTAACCAGTTTTCACAATTAATTTCTAATCTTTTTTAAGTTTCAAAAAGGGCTAACAGTTTATTTTAGAGTTTTAACCTATTTAGACTACTTTATTAGTATATTTAACAGATAAACTTACTAAACTCTTTAGATCAGCCTATTTAACCAGTTTTCACAATTAATTTCTAATCTTTTTTATCTTTCAAAAAGCTCTAAACAGCTTCTTTTAGAGTTTTAACCTCTTTAGACTACATTATTAGTATATTTAAGACAGATAATCTTACTAAACCCTTTAGATCAGCTTATTTAACCAGTTTTCACAATTAATTTCTAATCTTTTTAACTTTCAGAAAGTCCTAATGTGTTTATTTTATAGTTTTAACCTATTTAGACTACTTTATTAATATATTTAAGACAGATAAACTTACTAAACTCTTTAGACCAGCTTATTTAACCAGTTTTCACAATTAATTTCTAATCTTTTTTAACTTTCAAAAAGCTCTAAACAGTTTATTTTATCGTTTTAACCTATTTAGACTACTTTATTAGTATATATAAGACATATCCGCTTACTAAACTCTTTAGATCAGTTTATTTAACCAGATTTTAAAATTAATTTCTAATCATTTTTAACTTTCTAAAAGTTCTAAACACTTTATTTTAAAGTTTTAATCTATTTAGACTATATTATTAATATATTTAAGACAGATAAACTTACTAAACTCTTTAGATCAGCTTATTTAACCAGTTTTCACAATTAATTTCTAACCTTTTTTAACTTTTAAAACCTCTAAACAGATTATTTTATAGTTTTAACCTATTTAGAGTACTTTATTAGTATAGTTAAGACAGATAAAATTACTATACTCTTTAGATCAGCTTATTTAACAATTTTTAGAATTAGTTTTTAATCTTTTTTAACGTCCAAAAAGGTGAAACACTTTATTTTACAGATTTAGCCTCGTTAGACTACTTTATTAGTATATTTAAGACAGAATCTTACTAACCTCTTTAGATCAGCTTATTTAACCAGCATTCACAATTAATTTCTAAACTTTTTTAACTTTCAGAAATCCTAAACTGTTTATTTTATAGTTTTCACCAATGTAGACTACTTTATTAGCATATTTAAGACAAATAAACTTACTAAACTCTTTAGATCAGCTTATTTAACCAGTTTTCACAGTTAATTTCTAATCTTTTTTAACTTTCAAAAAGCTCTAAACTCTTTATTTTAGACTTTTAACCTATTTAGACTACTTTATTAGTATATATCAGACAGATAAACATACTAAACTGTTTAGATCAGTTTATTTAACAAGATTTAACATTTAATTTCTAATCTTTTTTAAATTCCAAAAAGGTCTAAACACTTAATTTTAGATTTTTCACCTACATAGACTACATTATTAGTATCTTTAAGACAAATAAACTTACTAAACTCTTTACATCAGCTTATTTAACCAGTTTTCACAGTTAATTTTTAATCTTTTTTAACTTTCAAAAATCTCTAAACACATTATTTTAGAGTTTTAACATATTTATACTAGTTTATTAGAATATTTAAGAGAGATAAACTGACCAAACTCTTTTGATCAGCTCATTTAACCAGTTTTCATAATAAATTTCTAATCATTTTAACTTTTAAAAAATGTTACACACTACTTAAGAGTTTAAACCTATTTAGACTACTTTATTAGTATATTTAAGACAGATAAACTTACTAAAATCTTTTTCTCAGCTTATTTAACCAGTTTTCACATTTAATTTCTAATCTTTTTTAACTTTTAAAAGCTCTAAACAGACTTTTTAGAGATTTAACCTATTTAGACTACTTTATTAGTATATTTAAGATAGATGAACTTAATAAACTCTTTAGATCAGCTTATTTAACAAGGTTTCACAATTAATTTCTAATCTTTTTTAACTTCCAAAAAGGTCTAAACACTCTATTTTACAGTTTTAACCTATTTAGACTACTTTATAAGTATATTTAAGACAGATGAACTTACCAAACTCTTAAGATTACCTTATTTAACCACTTTTCACAATTAATTTCTAATGTTTTTTAACTTCCAAAAAGCTATAAACACTTACATTTAGAGTTTTAAACTATTTAGACTACTTTATTAGTATATTTAAGACAGATAAACTTACTGAAATCTTTAGATCACCTTATTTAACCAGTTTTCACAATTAATTTATAATCTTTTTTAACTTTCAAGAAGGTCTAAACACTTTATTTTAGAGTTTTGACCAGTTAAGACTACATTATTAGTATATTTTAGAGAGATAAACTTACTAAACTATTTAGATCAGCTTATTTAACCATTTTTCACAAATAAATTCTAATCTTATTTAACATTCAAAAACTCTAAGCAGATTAATTTGTTGAGTTACTTTTTGAAAGTTAAAGAAGATTAGAAATTAAGTGTGAAAACTGGTTAAATAAGCTGAAATAAAGAGTTTAGTAAGTTTATCTGTCTTAAATATACTAATAAAGTACTCGAAAAAGGTTAAAACTCTAAAATAAAGAGTTTAGAGCTTTTTGAAAGTTAAAAAAGATTAGAAATTAATTGTGAAAACGGGACAAATAAGGTCATCTAAAGAGTTTAGTAAGTTTATCTGTCTTAAATATACTAATAAAGTAGTCTAAATAGGTTAAAACTCTAAATTAAAGTGTTTAGAGCTTTTTGAAAGTTAAAAAAGATTAGAAATTAACTATGAAATTTGGTTAAATAAGCTGATCTAAAGAGTTTAGTAAGTTATCTGTCTTAAATATACTAATAAAGTAGTCTAAATAGGTTAAACTCTAAAATAAAGAGTTTAAAGCTTTTTGAAAGTTAAAAAAGATTAGAAATTAACTGTGAAAACTGGTTAAATAAGCTGATCTAAAGAGTTTAGTAAGTTTATCTGTCTTAAATATACTAATAAAGTAGTCTAAATAGGTTAAAACTCTAAAATAAAGTGTTTAGAGCTTTTCAAAATTAAAAAAGATTAGAAATTAACTGTGAAAACTGGTTAAATAAGCTGATCTAAAGAGTTTAGTAAGTTTATCTCTCTTAAATATACTAATAAAGTAGTCTGAATAGGTTAAAACTCTAAAATAAAGTGTTTAGAGCTTTTTGAAAGTTAAAAAAGATTAGAAATTAACTGTGAAAACTGGTTAAATAAGGTGATCTAAAGAGTTTGGTAAGTTTATCTGTCTTAAATATATTAATAAAGTAATATAAATAGAATAAAACTCTAAAATAAAGAGTTTAGAGGTTTTGGAAAGGTAAAAAGATTAGAAATTAAGTGTGAAATTGTTTCAATAAGCTGATCTAAAGAGTTTACTAAGATTATCTGTCCTAAATATACTAATAAAGTAGTCTAAATAGGTTAAAACTCTAAAATAAAGTGTTAAAGGGTTTTGAAAGTTAAAAAGGATTAGAAATTAAGTGTGAAAACTTGTTAAATAAGGTGATCTAGGAGTGTAGTAAGGTTTTCTGTCTTAAATATAATATTAAAGGAGTCAAAACAGGTTAAAAATCTAAAATAAACTGTTTAGAGCTTTTTGAAAGAAAAAAAGATTAGAAATTAAGTGTGAAAACTGGTTAATTAAGCTGATATAAAGAGTTTAGTAATTTTATCTCTCTTAAATATACTAATAAAGTAGTATAAATAGGTTAAAACTCTAAAATAAAAAGATTAGAAATTGATTGTGAAAACCAGTTAAATAAGCTGATCTAAATAGTTTAGTAAGTTTATCTGTCTTAAATATACTAATAAAGTAGTCTAAATAGGTTAAAACTCTAAAATAAACAGTTTAAAAAATTTGAAATTTAAAAAAGATTAGAAATTAAATATACTAATAAAGTAGTCTAAATAGGTTAAAACTCTAAAATAAAGAGTTAAGAGCCTTTTGAAAGTTAAAAAAAATTAGAAATTAATTGTGAAAACTTGTTAAATAAGGTGATCTAGGAGTTTAGTAAGGTTTTCTGTCTTAAATATAATATTAAAGGAGTCTAAACAGGTTAAAAATCTAAAATAAAGTGTTTAGAGCTTTTTGAAAATTAAAAAAGATTAGAAATTGACTGTGAAAACTGGTTAAATAAGCTGATCTAATGAGTTTAGTAAGTTTATCTGTCTTAAATATACTAATAAAGTAGTATAAATAGGTTAAAACTCTAAAATAAAGTGTTTAGAGCTTTTTGAAAGTTAAAAAAGATTAGAAATTAAATATACTAATAAAGCAGTTTAAATAGGTTAAAACTCTAAAATAAAGAGTTAAGAGCTTTTTGAAAGTTAAAAAAATTAGAAATTAATTGTGAAAACTTGTTAAATAAGGTGATCTAGGAGTTTAGTAAGGTTTTCTGTCTTAAATATAATATTAAAGGAGTCTAAACAGGTTAAAAATCTAAAATAAAGTGTTGAGAGGTTTTTGAAAGATAAAAAAATTAGAAATTGACTGTGAAAACTGGTTAAATAAGCTGATCTAATGAGTTTAGTAAGTTTATCTGTCTTAAATATACTAATAAAGCAGTATAAATAGGTTAAAACTCTAAAATAAAGTGTTTAGAGCTTTTTGAAAGTTAAAAAAGATTAGAAATTAATTTTGAAAACCGGTTAAATAAGCTGATCTAAATAGTTTAGTAAGTTTATCTCTCTTAAATGTACTAATAAAGTAGTCTAGATAGGTTAAAACTCTAAAATAAACAGTTTAAAAAATTTTAAATTTAAAAAAGATTAGAAATTAAATATACTAATAAAGTAGTCTAAATAGGTTAAAACTCTAAAATAAAGATTTAAGAACTTTTTTAAAGGTAAAAACAATTAGAAATTAATTGTGAAAAATGCTTAAATAAGGTGATCTATAGAGTTTAGTAAGTTTATCTCTCTTAAATATACTAATAAAGTAGTCTAAATAGGTTAAAACTCTAAAATAAAGAGTTTAGATCTTTTTGAAAGTTAAAAAAGATTAGAAATTAACTGTGAAAACTGGTTAAATAAGCTGATCTAAAGAGTTTAGTAAGTTTATCTGTCTTAAATATACAAATAAAGTAGTCTAAATAGCTTAAAACTCTAAAATAAAGTGCTAAGAGCTTTTTGAAAGTAAAAAAATGATTAGAAATCAAGTGTGAAAACTGGTCAAATAAGCTGATCTAAAGAGTTTAGTAAGTTTATCTGTCTTAAATATACAAATAAAGTTGTCTAAATAGGTTAAAACTCTAAAATAAAGAGTTAAGAGCTTTTTGAAAGTTAAAAAAAATTAGAAATTAATTGTGAAAAATGCTTAAATAAGGTGATCTATAGAGTTTAGTAAGTTTATCTATCTTAAACCTACTAATAAAGTAGTCTAAATAGGTTAAAACTCTAAAAGAAAGTGTTTAGAGCTTTTTGAAAGTTAAAAAAGATTAGAAATTAAGTGTGAAATCTGGTTAAATAAGCTGATCTAAAGAGTTTAGTAAGTTTATCTGTCTTAAATATACAAATAAAGTAATCTAAATAGGTTAAAACTCTAAAATAAAGTGCTAAGAGCTTTTTGAAAGTAAAAAATGATTAGAAATTAACTGAGAAAACTGGTTAAATAAGCTGATCTAAAGAGTTTAGTAAGTTTATCTGTCTTAAATATACGAATAAAGTAGTCTAAATAGGTTAAAACTCAAAATAAAGAGTTTAAATCTTTTTAAAAGTTAAAAAAGATTAGAAATTAAGTGTAAATACTGCTTAAAAAAGCTGATTAAAAGAGTTTAGTAACTTTTTTATCTTAAATATACTAATAAAGTAGTCTAAATACGTTAAAACTGTAAAATAAAAAGTTAAGAGCTTTTTGAAAGTTAAAAAAATTAGAAATTAATTGTGAAAAATGCTTAAAGAAAGTGATCTATAGAGTTTAGTAAGTTTATCTCTCTTAAATATACTAATAAAGTAGTCTAAATAGGTTAAAACTCTAAAATAAAGAGTTTAGAGCTTTTTGAAAATTAAAAAAGATTAGAAATTAACTGTGAAAACTGGTTAAATAAGCTGATCTAAAGAGTTTAGTAAGTTTATCTGTCTTAAATATACAAATAAAGTAATCTAAATAGGTTAAAACTCTAAAATAAAGTGCTAAGAGCTTTTTGAAAGTAAAAAATGATTAGAAATCAAGTGTGAAAACTGGTCAAATAAGCTGATCTAAAGAGTTTAGTAAGTTTATCTGTCTTAAATACACTAATAAAGTTGTCTAAATAGGTTAAAATTCTAAAATAAAGAGTTAAGAGCTTTTTGAAAGTTAAAAAAAATTAGAAATTAATTGTGAAAAATGCTTAAATAAGGTGATCTATAGAGTTTAGTAAGTTTATCTATCTTAAACATACTAATAAAGTAGTCTAAATAGGTTAAAACTCTAAAAGAAAGTGTTTAGAGCTTTTTGAAAGTTAAAAAAGATTAGAAATTAAGTGTGAAATCTGGTTAAATAAGCTGATCTAAAGAGTTTAGTAAGTTTATCTGTCTTAAATATACAAATAAAGTAATCTAAATAGGTTAAAACTCTAAAATAAAGTGCTAAGAGCTTTTTGAAAGTAAAAAATGATTAGAAATTAACTGAGAAAACTGGTTAAATAAGCTGATCTAAAGAATTTAGTAAGTTTATCTGTCTTAAATATACGAATAAAGTAGTCTAAATAGGTTAAAACTCTAAAATAAAGAGTTTAAATCTTTATGAAAGTTAAAACAGATTAGAAATTAAGTGTAAATACTGCTTAAAAAAGCTGATTAAAAGAGTTTAGTAACTTTTTTATCTTAAATATACTAAAAAAGTAGTCTAAATAGGTTAAAACTGTAAAATAAAGAGTTTAGAGCTTTTTGACTTTTAAAAAAGATTAGAAATTAATTGTGAAAACTGGTTAAATAAGGTGATCTAAAGAGTTTAGTAAGTTTATCTGTCTTAAATATACTAATAAAGTAGTCTAAATAGGTTAAAACTCTAAATTAAACTGTTTAGAGCTTTTTGAATGTAAAAAAAGTTAGCAATTAACCGTGAAAACAGGTTAAATAAGCTGATCTAAAGAGTTTAGTAAGTTTATCTGTCTTAAATATACTAATAAAGTAGTCTAAATAGGTTAAAACTCTAAAATAAAGAGTTTAGAGCTTTTTGAAAGTTAAAAAAGATTAGAATTTAAGTGTAAAAACTGCTTAAATAAGGTGATCTATACAGTTTAGAAAGTTTATCTGTCTTAAATATACTAATAAAGAAGTCTAAATAGGTTAAAACTCTAAAAGAAAGTGCTTAGAGCTTTTTTAAAGTTAAAAATAATTATAAATTAACTGTGAAAACTGGTCAAATAAACTGATCTAAACAGTTTAGTAAGTTTATCTCTCTTAAATATACTAATAAAGCATTATAAATAGATTAAAACTCTAAAATAAAGAGTTTAGAGCTTTTTCAATATTAAAAAAGATTAGAAAATAATTGTGAAAAATGGTTAAATAACGTGATATAAAGAGTTCAGTCAGTTTATCAGTCTTAAATATACCAATAAAATAGTCTAAATAGGCAAAACTCTATAATAAAGTGTTTAGACCTTTTTGAAAGTTAAAAAAGATTAGAAATTAATTGTGAAAACTAGTTAAATAATCTGATCTAAAGAGTTTAGTAAGTTTATCTGTCTTAAATATACTAATAAAGTAGTCTAAATAGGTTAAGACTGTCAAATAAAGTGTTTTGTGCTTTATGAAAGTTAAAAAAAGATTAGAAATTAACTGTGAAAACAGGTTAAACAAGCAGATCCAAAGAGTTTAGTAAGTTTATCTGTCTTAAATATACTAATAATGTCGTCTAAATAGGTTAACACTCTAAAATAAAGTGTTTAGAGCTTTTTGAAAGCTAAAAAAGATAAGAAATTAACTGTGAAAACTGGTTAAAAAAGCTAATCTAAAGTCTTTAGTAAGTTTATTTCTCTTAAATATACTTATAAAGTAGTCTAAATAGGTTAAAACTCGAAAATGAAGATTTTAGAGCTTTTTGAAAGTTAAAAAAGATTAGAAATTAATTGTAAAAAATGGTTAAATAAGCTGATCTAAAGAGTTTAGTAAGTTTATCTGTCTTAAATGTACTAATAAAGTAGTCTAAATAGGTTAAAACTCTAAAATAAAGTGTTTAGAGGTTTTTGAAAGTTAAAAAACATTAGAAATTAACTGTGAAAACTGTTTAAATAAGCTGATCTAAAGAGTTTAGTAAGTTAATCTGTCTTAAATATACAAATAAAGTAGTCTAAATAGGTTAAAACTCTAAAATAAAGTGTTTAGAGCTTTTTAAAAGTTAAAAAGATGAGAAAATAACTGTGAAAACTGGTTAAATAAGCTGATCTAAAGAGTTTCGTAAGTTTATCTGTCTTAAATATATAATAAAGTAGTCTAAATAGGTTAAAACTCTAAAATAAAGTGTTTAGAGCTTTTTGAAAGTTAAAAAACATTAGAAATTAAGTGTTAAAACTGGTTAAATAAGCTGATCTAAAGAGTTTAGTAAGTTTATCTGTCTTAAATATACTAATAAAGTAGTCTAAATAGGTTAAAACTCTAAAATAAAGAGTTTAGAGCTTTTTGAAAGTTAAAAACAATTAGAAATTAATTGTGAAAAATGGTTAAAAAGGTGATCTATAGAGTTTAGTAAGTTTATCTGTCTTAAATATAATAATAAAGTAGTCTAAATAGGTTAAAACTCGAAAATAAAGGGTTTAGAGCTTTTTGAATGTTAAAAAAGATTAGAAAATAATTGTGAAAAGTGGTTAAATAAGGTGATATAAAAGTTTAGTAAGTTTGTCAGTCTTAAATATACCAATAAAATAGTCTAAATAGGTTAAAAATTAAAATAAAGAGTTTAGAGCTTTTTGAAAGTTAAAAAAGATTAGAAATTAAGTGTGAAACCTGGTTAAATAAGCTGATCTAAAGAGTTTAGTAAGTTTATCTATCTTAAATATACTAATAAAGTAGTCTAAATAGGTTAAGACTGTCAAATAAAGTGTTTTGGGCTTTATTAAAGTTAAAAAAGATTAGAAATTAACTGTGAAAACAGGTTAAACAAGCAGATCCAAAGAGTTTAGTAAGTTTATCTGTCTTGAATATACTAATAATGTAGTCTAAATAGGTTAACACTCTAAAATAAAGTGTTTAGAGCTTTTTGAAAGTTAAAAAAGATAAGAAATTAACGGTGAAACCTTTTTAAAAAAGCTAATCTAAAGTGTTTAGTAAGTTTATTTGTCTTAAATATACTAATAAAGTAGTCTAAATAGGTTAAACTCGAAAATGAAGATTTTTGAGCTTTGTGAAAGTTAAAAAAGATTAGAAATTAATTGTGAAAAATAGTTAAATAAGGTGATCTATAGAGTTTAGTAAGTTTATCTGTCTTAAATGTACGAATAAAGTAGTCTAAATAGGTTAAAACACTAAAATAAAGTATTTAGAGGTTTTTGAAAGTTAAAAAAGATTAGAAATTAAGTGTGAAAACTGGTTAAATAAGCTGATCTAAAGAGTTCAGTAAGTTTATCTGTGTGAAATATACTAATAAAGTAGTCTAAATAGGTTAAAACTGTAAAATAAAGTGTTTAGAGCTTTTTGAAAGTTAAAAAGATTAGAAATTAACTGTGAAAACTGGTTAAATAAGCTGATCAAAAGAGTTTAGTAAGTTTATCTGTCTTAAATATTCTAATAAAGTAGTCTAAATAGGTTAAAAATCTAAACTAAAGAGTTTAGAGCTTTTTGAAAGTAAAAAAAGATTAGAAATTAACTGTGAAAACTGGTTAAATAAGCTGATCTAAAGAGTTTAGTAAGTTTATCTGTCTTAAATATACTAATAAAGTAGTCTAAATAGGTTAAAACTCTAAAATAAAGAGTTTAGAGCTTCTTGAAAGTTAAAAAAAATTAGAAATTAATGTGGAAAATGGTTAAATAAGGTGATCTATAGAGTTTAGTTAGTTTATCTATCTTAAATATAATAATAAAGTAGTCTAAATAGGTTAAAACTCTAAAATAAAGAGTTTAGATCTTTTTGAAAGTTAAAAAAGATTAGAAATTAAGTGTGAAAAATAGTTAAATAACCTAATCTATAGAGTTTAGTAAGTTTTTTATCTTAAATATACTAATAAAGTAGTCTAAATAGGGTAAAACTCTAAATAAAGAGTTTAGAGCTTCTTGAATGTTAAAAAAGATTAGAAAACAATTGTGAAAAATGGTTAATAATAAGGTGCTATAAAGAGTTTAGTAACTTTATCAGTCTTAAGTATATCAATAAAATAGTCTAATAAGGTTAAATCTTAAAATAAAGAGTTTAGAGCTTTTTGAAAGTTCAAAAAGATTAGAAATTAAGTGTGAAACCTGGTTAAATAAGCTGATATAAAGAGTTTAGTAAGTTTAACTATCTTAAATATACTAATAAAGTAGTCTAAATAGGTTAAAACTCTATAATAAAGTGTTTAGAGCTTTTTGAAAGTTAAAAAAGATTAGAAATTAATCGTGAAAACTGGTTAAATAAGCTGATCTAAAGAGTTTAGCAAGCTATCTATCTTAAATATACTAATAAAGAAGTCTAAATAGGTTAAAACTCTAAAATAAAGAGTTTAGAGCTTTTTGAAAGTTAAAAAGATTAGAAATTAACTGTGAAAACTGGTTAAATAAGCTGATCTAAAGAGTTTAGTAAGTTTATTTGTCTTAAATATATAATAAAGTAGTCTAAATAGGTTAAAACTCTAAAAGAAAGAGTTAGGAGCTTTTTGAAAGTTAAAAAAGATTAGAAATTAACTGTGAAAACTGGTTAAATAAGCTGATCTAAAGTGTTTAGTAAGTTTATCTATCTTAAATATACTAATAAAGTAGTCTAAATAGGTTAAAACTCTAAAATAAAGAGTTTAGAGCTTTTTGAAAGATAAAAAAAATTAGAAATTAATTGTGAAAAATGGTTAAATAAGGTGATCTACAGAGTTTAGTTAGTTTATCTGTCTTAAATATAATAATAAAGTAGTCTAAATAGGTTAAAACTCTAAAATAAAGAGTTTAGAGCTTTTTGAAAGTTAAAAAAATTAGAAATTAATTGTGAAAAATGGTTAAATAAGGTGATTTATAGAGTTTAGTTAGTTTATCTGTCTTAAATATAATAATAAAGTAGTCTAAATAGGTTAAAACTCTAAAATAAAGAGTTTAGATCTTTTTGAAAGTTAAAAAAGATTAGAAATTAAGTGTGAAAACTAGTTAAATAAGCTAATCTATAGAGTTTAGTAATTTTTTTATCTTAAATATACTAATAAAATAGTCTAATTAGGTTAAAACTTAAAATAAAGAGTTTAGAGCTTTTTGAAAGTTAAAAAAGATTAGAAATTAAGTGTGAAACCTGGTTAAATAAGCTCATATAAAGAGTTTAGTAAGTTTATCTATCTTAAATAGACTAATAAAGTAGTCTAAATAGGTTAAAACTCTATAATAAAGTGTTTAGAGCTTTTTGAAAGTTAAAAAAGATTACAAATTAATTGTGAAATCTAGTTAAATAATCTGAACTAAAGAGTTTAGTAAGTTTATCTGTCTTAAATATACTAATAAAGTAGTTAAATAGGTTAAGACTGTCAAATAAAGTGTTTTGGGCTTTATGAAAGTTAAAAAAGATTAGAAATTAACTGTGAAAACAAGTTAAACAAGCAGATCCAAAGAGTTTAGTAAGTTTATCTGTCTTGAATATACTAATAATGTAGTCTAAATAGGTTAACACTCTAAAATAAAGAGTTTAGAGCTTTTTGAAAGTTAAAAAAGGTAAGAAATTAACGGTGAAACCTTTTTAAAAAAGCTAATCTAAAGTGTTTAGTAAGTTTATTTGTCTTAAATATACTAATAAAGTAGTCTAAATAGGTTAAACTCGAAAATGAAGATTTTTGAGCTTTGTGAAAGTTAAAAAAGATTAGAAATTAATTGTGAAAAATAGTTAAATAAGGTGATCTATAGAGTTTAGTAAGTTTATCTGTCTTAAATGTACGAATAAAGTAGTCTAAATAGATTAAAACACTAAAATAAAGTATTTAGAGGTTTTTGAAAGTTAAAAAAGATTAGAAATTAAGTGTGAAAACTGGTTAAATAAGCTGATCAAAAGAGTTTAGTAAGTTTATCTGTCTTAAATATTCTAATAAAGTAGTCTAAATAGGTTAAAACTCTAAACTAAAGAGTTTAGAGCTTTTTGAAAGTTAAAAAAGATTAGAAATTAACTGTGAAAACTGGTTAAATAAGCTGATCTAAAGAGTTTAGTAAGTTTATCTGTCTTAAATATACTAATAAAGTAGTCTAAATAGGTTAAAACTCTAAAATAAAGAGTTTAGAGCTTCTTGAAAGTTAAAAAAAATTAGAAATTAATGTGGAAAATGGTTAAATAAGTTGATCTATAGAGTTTAGTTAGTTTATCTATCTTAAATATAATAATAAAGTAGTCTAAATAGGTTAAAACTCTAAAATAAAGAGTTTAGAGCTTTTTGAAAATTAAAAAAGATTAGAAATTAACTGTGAAAACTGTTTAAATAAGCTGATCTAAAGAGTTTAGTAAGTTTATCTGTCTTAAATATACAAATAAAGTAATCTAAATAGGTTAAAACTCTAAAATAAAGTGCTAAGAGCTTTTTGAAAGTAAAAAATGATTAGAAATCAAGTGTGAAAACTGGTCAAATAAGCTGATCTAAAGAGTTTAGTAAGTTTATCTGTCTTAAATACACTAATAAAGTTGTCTAAATAGGTTAAAACTCTAAAATAAAGAGTTAAGAGCTTTTTGAAAGTTAAAAAAAATTAGAAATTAATTGTGAAAAATGCTTAAATAAGGTGATCTATAGAGTTTAGTAAGTTTATCTATCTTAAACATACTAATAAAGTAGTCTAAATAGGTTAAAACTCTAAAAGAAAGTGTTTAGAGCTTTTTGAAAGTTAAAAAAGATTAGAAATTAAGTGTGAAATCTGGTTAAATAAGCTGATCTAAAGAGTTTAGTAAGTTTATCTGTCTTAAATATACAAATAAAGTAATCTAAATAGGTTAAAACTCTAAAATAAAGTGCTAAGAGCTTTTTGAAAGTAAAAAATGATTAGAAATTAACTGAGAAAACTGGTTAAATAAGCTGATCTAAAGAATTTAGTAAGTTTATCTGTCTTAAATATACGAATAAAGTAGTCTAAATAGGTTAAAACTCTAAAATAAAGAGTTTAAATCTTTATGAAAGTTAAAACAGATTAGAAATTAAGTGTAAATACTGCTTAAAAAAGCTGATTAAAAGAGTTTAGTAACTTTTTTATCTTAAATATACTAAAAAAGTAGTCTAAATAGGTTAAAACTGTAAAATAAAGAGTTTAGAGCTTTTTGACTTTTAAAAAAGATTAGAAATTAATTGTGAAAACTGGTTAAATAAGGTGATCTAAAGAGTTTAGTAAGTTTATCTGTCTTAAATATACTAATAAAGTAGTCTAAATAGGTTAAAACTCTAAATTAAACTGTTTAGAGCTTTTTGAATGTAAAAAAAGTTAGCAATTAACCGTGAAAACAGGTTAAATAAGCTGATCTAAAGAGTTTAGTAAGTTTATCTGTCTTAAATATACTAATAAAGTAGTCTAAATAGGTTAAAACTCTAAAATAAAGAGTTTAGAGCTTTTTGAAAGTTAAAAAAGATTAGAATTTAAGTGTAAAAACTGCTTAAATAAGGTGATCTATACAGTTTAGAAAGTTTATCTGTCTTAAATATACTAATAAAGAAGTCTAAATAGGTTAAAACTCTAAAAGAAAGTGCTTAGAGCTTTTTTAAAGTTAAAAATAATTATAAATTAACTGTGAAAACTGGTCAAATAAACTGATCTAAACAGTTTAGTAAGTTTCTCTCTCTTAAATATACTAATAAAGCATTATAAATAGATTAAAACTCTAAAATAAAGAGTTTAGAGCTTTTTCAATATTAAAAAAGATTAGAAAATAATTGTGAAAAATGGTTAAATAATGTGATATAAAGAGTTCAGTCAGTTTATCAGTCTTAAATATACCAATAAAATAGTCTAAATAGGCAAAACTCTATAATAAAGTGTTTAGACCTTTTTGAAAGTTAAAAAAGATTAGAAATTAATTGTGAAAACTAGTTAAATAATCTGATCTAAAGAGTTTAGTAAGTTTATCTGTCTTAAATATACTAATAAAGTAGTCTAAATAGGTTAAGACTGTCAAATAAAGTGTTTTGTGCTTTATGAAAGTTAAAAAAAGATTAGAAATTAACTGTGAAAACAGGTTAAACAAGCAGATCCAAAGAGTTTAGTAAGTTTATCTGTCTTAAATATACTAATAATGTCGTCTAAATAGGTTAACACTCTAAAATAAAGTGTTTAGAGCTTTTTGAAAGCTAAAAAAGATAAGAAATTAACTGTGAAAACTGGTTAAAAAAGCTAATCTAAAGTCTTTAGTAAGTTTATTTCTCTTAAATATACTTATAAAGTAGTCTAAATAGGTTAAAACTCGAAAATGAAGATTTTAGAGCTTTTTGAAAGTTAAAAAAGATTAGAAATTAATTGTAAAAAATGGTTAAATAAGCTGATCTAAAGAGTTTAGTAAGTTTATCTGTCTTAAATGTACTAATAAAGTAGTCTAAATAGGTTAAAACTCTAAAAAAAAGTGTTTAGAGGTTTTTGAAAGTTAAAAAACATTAGAAATTAACTGTGAAAACTGTTTAAATAAGCTGATCTAAAGAGTTTAGTAAGTTAATCTGTCTTAAATATACAAATAAAGTAGTCTAAATAGGTTAAAACTCTAAAATAAAGTGTTTAGAGCTTTTTAAAAGTTAAAAAGAATAGAAAATAACTGTGAAAACTGGTTAAATAAGCTGATCTAAAGAGTTTAGTAAGTTTATCTGTCTTAAATATATAATAAAGTAGTCTAAATAGGTTAAAACTCTAAAATAAAGTGTTTAGAGCTTTTTGAAAGTTAAAAAACATTAGAAATTAAGTGTTAAAACTGGTTAAATAAGCTGATCTAAAGAGTTTAGTTAGTTTATCTATCTTAAATATAATAATAAAGTAGTCTAAATAGGTTAAAACTCTAAAATAAAGAGTTTAGAGCTTTTTGAAAGTTAAAAACAATTAGAAATTAATTGTGAAAAATGGTTAAAGAAGGTGATCTATAGAGTTTAGTAAGTTTATCTGTCTTAAATATAATAATAAAGTAGTCTAAATAGGTTAAAACTCGAAAATAAAGGGTTTAGAGCTTTTTGAATGTTAAAAAAGATTAGAAAATAATTGTGAAAAGTGGTTAAATAAGGTGATATAAAAGTTTAGTAAGTTTGTCAGTCTTAAATATACCAATAAAATAGTCTAAATAGGTTAAAACTTAAAATAAAGAGTTTAGAGCTTTTTGAAAGTTAAAAAAGATTAGAAATTAAGTGTGAAACCTGGTTAAATAAGCTGATCTAAAGAGTTTAGTAAGTTTATCTATCTTAAATATACTAATAAAGTAGTCTAAATAGGTTAAGACTGTCAAATAAAGTGTTTTGGGCTTTTTGAAAGTTAAAAAAGATTAGAAATTAACTGTGAAAACAGGTTAAACAAGCAGATCCAAAGAGTTTAGTAAGTTTATCTGTCTTGAATATACTAATAATGTAGTCTAAATAGGTTAACACTCTAAAATAAAGTGTTTAGAGCTTTTTGAAAGTTAAAAAAGATAAGAAATTAACGGTGAAACCTTTTTAAAAAAGCTAATCTAAAGTGTTTAGTAAGTTTATTTGTCTTAAATATACTAATAAAGTAGTCTAAATAGGTTAAACTCGAAAATGAAGATTTTTGAGCTTTGTGAAAGTTAAAAAAGATTAGAAATTAATTGTGAAAAATAGTTAAATAAGGTGATCTATAGAGTTTAGTAAGTTTATCTGTCTTAAATGTACGAATAAAGTAGTCTAAATAGGTTAAAACACTAAAATAAAGTATTTAGAGGTTTTTGAAAGTTAAAAAAGATTAGAAATTAAGTGTGAAAACTGGTTAAATAAGCTGATCTAAAGAGTTTAGTAAGTTTATCTGTGTGAAATATACTAATAAAGTAGTCTAAATAGGTTAAAACTGTAAAATAAAGTGTTTAGAGCTTTTTGAAAGTTAAAAAGATTAGAAATTAACTGTGAAAACTGGTTAAATAAGCTGATCAAAAGAGTTTAGTAAGTTTATCTGTCTTAAATATTCTAATAAAGTAGTCTAAATAGGTTAAAACTCTAAACTAAAGAGTTTAGAGCTTTTTGAAAGTTAAAAAAGATTAGAAATTAACTGTGAAAACTGGTTAAATAAGCTGATCTAAAGAGTTTAGTAAGTTTATCTGTCTTAAATATACTAATAAAGTAGTCTAAATAGGTTAAAACTCTAAAATAAAGAGTTTAGAGCTTCTTGAAAGTTAAAAAAAATTAGAAATTAATGTGGAAAATGGTTAAATAAGGTGATCTATAGAGTTTAGTTAGTTTATCTATCTTAAATATAATAATAAAGTAGTCTAAATAGGTTAAAACTCTAAAATAAAGAGTTTAGATCTTTTTGAAAGATAAAAAAGATTAGAAATTAAGTGTGAAAAATAGTTAAATAAGCTAATCTATAGAGTTTAGTAAGTTTTTTATCTTAAATATACTAATAAAGTAGTCTAAATAGGGTAAAACTCTAAATAAAGAGTTTAGAGCTTCTTGAATGTTAAAAAAGATTAGAAAACAATTGTGAAAAATGGTTAATAATAAGGTGCTATAAAGAGTTTAGTAACTTTATCAGTCTTAAGTATATCAATAAAATAGTCTAATAAGGTTAAATCTTAAAATAAAGAGTTTAGAGCTTTTTGAAAGTTCAAAAAGATTAGAAATTAAGTGTGAAACCTGGTTAAATAAGCTGATATAAAGAGTTTAGTAAGTTTAACTATCTTAAATATACTAATAAAGTAGTCTAAATAGGTTAAAACTCTATAATAAAGTGTTTAGAGCTTTTTGAAAGTTAAAAAAGATTAGAAATTAATCGTGAAAACTGGTTAAATAAGCTGATCTAAAGAGTTTAGCAAGCTATCTATCTTAAATATACTAATAAAGAAGTCTAAATAGGTTAAAACTCTAAAATAAAGAGTTTAGAGCTTTTTGAAAGTTAAAAAGATTAGAAATTAACTGTGAAAACTGGTTAAATAAGCTGATCTAAAGAGTTTAGTAAGTTTATTTGTCTTAAATATATAATAAAGTAGTCTAAATAGGTTAAAACTCTAAAAGAAAGAGTTAGGAGCTTTTTGAAAGTTAAAAAAGATTAGAAATTAACTGTGAAAACTGGTTAAATAAGCTGATCTAAAGTGTTTAGTAAGTTTATCTATCTTAAATATACTAATAAAGTAGTCTAAATAGGTTAAAACTCTAAAATAAAGAGTTTAGAGCTTTTTGAAAGATAAAAAAAATTAGAAATTAATTGTGAAAAATGGTTAAATAAGGTGATCTACAGAGTTTAGTTAGTTTATCTGTCTTAAATATAATAATAAAGTAGTCTAAATAGGTTAAAACTCTAAAATAAAGAGTTTAGAGCTTTTTGAAAGTTAAAAAAATTAGAAATTAATTGTGAAAAATGGTTAAATAAGGTGATTTATAGAGTTTAGTTAGTTTATCTGTCTTAAATATAATAATAAAGTAGTCTAAATAGGTTAAAACTCTAAAATAAAGAGTTTAGATCTTTTTGAAAGTTAAAAAAGATTAGAAATTAAGTGTGAAAACTAGTTAAATAAGCTAATCTATAGAGTTTAGTAATTTTTTTATCTTAAATATACTAATAAAATAGTCTAATTAGGTTAAAACTTAAAATAAAGAGTTTAGAGCTTTTTGAAAGTTAAAAAAGATTAGAAATTAAGTGTGAAACCTGGTTAAATAAGCTCATATAAAGAGTTTAGTAAGTTTATCTATCTTAAATAGACTAATAAAGTAGTCTAAATAGGTTAAAACTCTATAATAAAGTGTTTAGAGCTTTTTGAAAGTTAAAAAAGATTACAAATTAATTGTGAAATCTAGTTAAATAATCTGAACTAAAGAGTTTAGTAAGTTTATCTGTCTTAAATATACTAATAAAGTAGTTAAATAGGTTAAGACTGTCAAATAAAGTGTTTTGGGCTTTATGAAAGTTAAAAAAGATTAGAAATTAACTGTGAAAACAAGTTAAACAAGCAGATCCAAAGAGTTTAGTAAGTTTATCTGTCTTGAATATACTAATAATGTAGTCTAAATAGGTTAACACTCTAAAATAAAGTGTTTAGAGCTTTTTGAAAGTTAAAAAAGGTAAGAAATTAACGGTGAAACCTTTTTAAAAAAGCTAATCTAAAGTGTTTAGTAAGTTTATTTGTCTTAAATATACTAATAAAGTAGTCTAAATAGGTTAAACTCGAAAATGAAGATTTTTGAGCTTTGTGAAAGTTAAAAAAGATTAGAAATTAATTGTGAAAAATAGTTAAATAAGGTGATCTATAGAGTTTAGTAAGTTTATCTGTCTTAAATGTACGAATAAAGTAGTCTAAATAGATTAAAACACTAAAATAAAGTATTTAGAGGTTTTTGAAAGTTAAAAAAGATTAGAAATTAAGTGTGAAAACTGGTTAAATAAGCTGATCAAAAGAGTTTAGTAAGTTTATCTGTCTTAAATATTCTAATAAAGTAGTCTAAATAGGTTAAAACTCTAAACTAAAGAGTTTAGAGCTTTTTGAAAGTTAAAAAAGATTAGAAATTAACTGTGAAAACTGGTTAAATAAGCTGATCTAAAGAGTTTAGTAAGTTTATCTGTCTTAAATATACTAATAAAGTAGTCTAAATAGGTTAAAACTCTAAAATAAAGAGTTTAGAGCTTCTTGAAAGTTAAAAAAAATTAGAAATTAATGTGGAAAATGGTTAAATAAGTTGATCTATAGAGTTTAGTTAGTTTATCTATCTAAAATATAATAATAAAGTAGTCTAAATAGGTTAAAACTCTAAAATAAAGAGTTTAGATCTTTTTGAAAGTTAAAAAAGATTAGAAATTAAGTGTGAAAAATAGTTAAATAAGCTAATCTATAGAGTTTAGTAAGTTTTTTATCTTAAATATACTAATAAAGTAGTCTAAATAGGGTAAAACTCTAAATAAAGAGTTTAGAGCTTCTTGAATGTTAAAAAAGATTAGAAAACAATTGTGAAAAATGGTTAATAATAAGGTGCTATAAAGAGTTTAGTAACTTTATCAGTCTTAAGTATATCAATAAAATAGTCTAATAAGGTTAAATCTTAAAATAAAGAGTTTAGAGCTTTTTGAAAGTTCAAAAAGATTAGAAATTAAGTGTGAAACCTGGTTAAATAAGCTGATATAAAGAGTTTAGTAAGTTTAACTATCTTAAATATACTAATAAAGTAGTCTAAATAGGTTAAAACTCTATAATAAAGTGTTTAGAGGTTTTTGAAAGTTAAAAAAGATTAGAAATTAATCGTGAAAACTGGTTAAATAAGCTGATCTAAAGAGTTTAGCAAGTTATCTATCTTAAATATACTAATAAAGAAGTCTAAATAGGTTAAAACTCTATAATAAAGTGTTTAGAGCTTTTTGAAAGTTAAAAAAGATTACAAATTAATTGTGAAATCTAGTTAAATAATCTGAACTAAAGAGTTTAGTAAGTTTATCTGTCTTAAATATACTAATAAAGTAGTTAAATAGGTTAAGACTGTCAAATAAAGTGTTTTGGGCTTTATGAAAGTTAAAAAAGATTAGAAATTAACTGTGAAAACAAGTTAAACAAGCAGATCCAAAGAGTTTAGTAAGTTTATCTGTCTTAAATATACTAATAATGTAGTCAAATATGTTAAAACTCTAAAATAAGGTGTTTAGAGCTTTTTGAAAGTTAAAAAAGATAAGAAATTAACGGTGAAAACTGGTTAAAAAATCTCATCTAAAGTGTTCAGTAAGTTTATTTGTCTTAAATATTCTAATAAAGTAGTCTAAATAGGTTAAAACTCGAAAGTGAAGATTTTAGAGCTTTTTGAAAGTTAAAAAAGATTAGAAATTAATTGAGAAAAATGGTTAAATAATGTGATCTATAGAGTTTAGTAAGTTTATCTGTGTTAAATCTACTAATAAAGTAGTCTAAATAGCTTAAAATAAAGTGTTTAGAGGTTTTTGAAAGTTAAAAAAGATTAGAAATTAACTGTGAAAACTGGTTAAATAAGCTGATCTAAAGAGTTTAGTAAGTTTATCTGTCTTAAATATACTAATAAAGTGGTCTAAATAGGTTAAAACTCTAAAATAAAGAGTTTAGAGCTTTTTGAAAGTTAAAGGAGATTAGAAATTAACTGTGAAAACTGGTTAAATAAGCTGATCTAAAGAGTTTAGTAAGTTTATCTGTCTTAAATATACTAATAAAGTAGTCTAAATAGGTTAAAACTCTAAATTAAAGTGTTTAGAGCTTTTTGAAAGTTAAAAAAGATTAGAAATTAACTGTAAAAACTGATTAAAAGCTGATCTAAAGAGTTTAGTAAGTTTATCTGTCTTAAATATACTAATAAAGTGGTCTAAATAGGTTAAAACTCTAAAATAAAGAGTTTAGAGCTTTTTGAAAGTTAAAGGAGATTAGAAATTAACTGTGAAAACTGGTTAAATAAGCTGATCTAAAGAGTTTAGTAAGTTTATCTGTCTTAAATATACTAATAATGTAGTCAAATATGTTAAAACTCTAAAATAAGGTGTTTAGAGCTTTTTGAAAGTTAAAAAAGATAAGAAATTAACGGTGAAAACTGGTTAAAAAATCTCATCTAAAGTGTTCAGTAAGTTTATTTGTCTTAAATATTCTAATAAAGTAGTCTAAATAGGTTAAAACTCGAAAGTGAAGATTTTAGAGCTTTTTGAAAGTTAAAAAAGATTAGAAATTAATTGAGAAAAATGGTTAAATAATGTGATCTATAGAGTTTAGTAAGTTTATCTGTGTTAAATCTACTAATAAAGTAGTCTAAATAGCTTAAAATAAAGTGTTTAGAGGTTTTTGAAAGTTAAAAAAGATTAGAAATTAACTGTGAAAACTGGTTAAATAAGCTGATCTAAAGAGTTTAGTAAGTTTATCTGTCTTAAATATACTAATAAAGTGGTCTAAATAGGTTAAAACTCTAAAATAAAGAGTTTAGAGCTTTTTGAAAGTTAAAGGAGATTAGAAATTAACTGTGAAAACTGGTTAAATAAGCTGATCTAAAGAGTTTAGTAAGTTTATCTGTCTTAAATATACTAATAAAGTAGTCTAAATAGGTTAAAACTCTAAATTAAAGTGTTTAGAGCTTTTTGAAAGTTAAAAAAGATTAGAAATTAACTGTAAAAACTGATTAAAAGCTGATCTAAAGAGTTTAGTAAGTTTATCTCTTTTAAATATACTAATAAAGTAGTCTAAATAGGTTAAAACTCTAAAATAAAGAGTTTAGAGCTTTTTGAAAGTTAAAAAAGATTAGAAATTAACTGTGAAAACTGGTTAAATAAGTTGAACTAAACAGTTTAGTGAGTTTATCTCTCTTAAATATACTAATAAAGTAGTCTAAATAGGTTAAAACTCTAAAATAAAGTGTTTAGTGCATTTTGAAAGTTAAAAAAGATTAGAAATTAATTGTGAAAACTGGTTAAATAAGCTGATCTAAAGAGTTTAGTAAGTTTATCTCTCTTAAATATACTAATAAAGTAGTCTAAATAGGTTAAAAGACTAAAATAAACAGTTTAGAGCTTTTTGAAAGTTAAAAAAGATTAGAAATTAACTGTGAAAACTGGTTAAATAAGCTGATCTAAAGAGTTTAGTAAGTTTATCTGTCTTAAATATACTAATAAAGTAGTCTAAATAGGTTAAAAGACTAAAATATAGTGTTTAGAGCTTTTTGAAAGTTAAAAAAGATTAGAAATTAACTGTGAAAACTGGTTAAATAAGCTGATCTAAAGAGTTTAGTAAGTTTATCTGTCTTAAATATACTAATAAAGTAGTCTAAATAGGTTAAAACTCTAAAATAAAGAGTTTAGAGCTTTTTTGAAAGTTAAAAAAGATTAGAAATTAACTGTGAAAAGTGGTTAAATAAGCTGATCAAAAGAGTTTAGTAAGTTTATCTGTCTTAAATATTCTAATGAAGTAGTCTAAATAGGTTAAAACTCGAAAGTGAAGATTTTAGAGCTTTTTGAAAGTTAAAAAAGATTAGAAATTAATTGAGAAAAATGGTTAAATAATGTGATCTATAGAGTTTAGTAAGTTTATCTGTATTAAATCTACTAATAAAGTAGTCTAAATAGGTTAAAACTCTAAAATAAAGTGTTTAGAGGTTTTTGAAAGTTAAAAAAGATTAGAAATTAAGTGTGAAAACTGGTTAAATAAGCTGATCAAAAGAGTTTAGTAAGTTTATCTGTCTTAAATATTCTAATAAAGTAGTCTAAATAGGTTAAAACTCTAAACTAAAGAGTTTAGAGCTTTTTGAAAGTTAAAAAAGATTAGAAATTAACTGTGAAAACTGGTTAAATAAGCTGATCTAAAGAGTTTAGTAAGTTTATCTGTCTTAAATATACTAATAAAGTAGTCTAAATAGGTTAAAACTCTAAAATAAAGAGTTTAGAGCTTCTTGAAAGTTAAAAAAAATTAGAAATTAATGTGGAAAATGGTTAAATAAGTTGATCTATAGAGTTTAGTTAGTTTATCTATCTTAAATATAATAATAAAGTAGTCTAAATAGGTTAAAACTCTAAAATAAAGAGTTTAGATCTTTTTGAAAGTTAAAAAAGATTAGAAATTAAGTGTGAAAACTAGTTAAATAAGCTAATCTATAGAGTTTAGTAATTTTTTTATCTTAAATATACTAATAAAATAGTCTAATTAGGTTAAAACTTAAAATAAAGAGTTTAGAGCTTTTTGAAAGTTAAAAAAGATTAGAAATTAAGTGTGAAACCTGGTTAAATAAGCTCATATAAAGAGTTTAGTAAGTTTATCTATCTTAAATAGACTAATAAAGTAGTCTAAATAGGTTAAAACTCTATAATAAAGTGTTTAGAGCTTTTTGAAAGTTAAAAAAGATTACAAATTAATTGTGAAATCTAGTTAAATAATCTGAACTAAAGAGTTTAGTAAGTTTATCTGTCTTAAATATACTAATAAAGTAGTTAAATAGGTTAAGACTGTCAAATAAAGTGTTTTGGGCTTTATGAAAGTTAAAAAAGATTAGAAATTAACTGTGAAAACAAGTTAAACAAGCAGATCCAAAGAGTTTAGTAAGTTTATCTGTCTTGAATATACTAATAATGTAGTCTAAATAGGTTAACACTCTAAAATAAAGTGTTTAGAGCTTTTTGAAAGTTAAAAAAGGTAAGAAATTAACGGTGAAACCTTTTTAAAAAAGCTAATCTAAAGTGTTTAGTAAGTTTATTTGTCTTAAATATACTAATAAAGTAGTCTAAATAGGTTAAACTCGAAAATGAAGATTTTTGAGCTTTGTGAAAGTTAAAAAAGATTAGAAATTAATTGTGAAAAATAGTTAAATAAGGTGATCTATAGAGTTTAGTAAGTTTATCTGTCTTAAATGTACGAATAAAGTAGTCTAAATAGATTAAAACACTAAAATAAAGTATTTAGAGGTTTTTGAAAGTTAAAAAAGATTAGAAATTAAGTGTGAAAACTGGTTAAATAAGCTGATCAAAAGAGTTTAGTAAGTTTATCTGTCTTAAATATTCTAATAAAGTAGTCTAAATAGGTTAAAACTCTAAACTAAAGAGTTTAGAGCTTTTTGAAAGTTAAAAAAGATTAGAAATTAACTGTGAAAACTGGTTAAATAAGCTGATCTAAAGAGTTTAGTAAGTTTATCTGTCTTAAATATACTAATAAAGTAGTCTAAATAGGTTAAAACTCTAAAATAAAGAGTTTAGAGCTTCTTGAAAGTTAAAAAAAATTAGAAATTAATGTGGAAAATGGTTAAATAAGTTGATCTATAGAGTTTAGTTAGTTTATCTATCTTAAATATAATAATAAAGTAGTCTAAATAGGTTAAAACTCTAAAATAAAGAGTTTAGAGCTTTTTGAAAGTTAAAAAAGATTAGAAATTAACTGTGAAAACTGGTTAAATAAGCTGATCTAAAGTGTTTAGTAAGTTTATCTATCTTAAATATACTAATAAAGTAGTCTAAATAGGTTAAAACTCTAAAATAAAGAGTTTAGAGCTTTTTGAAAGTTAAAAAAGATTAGAAATTAAGTGTGAAAAATAGTTAAATAAGCTAATCTATAGAGTTTAGTAAGTTTTTTATCTTAAATATACTAATAAAGTAGTCTAAATAGGGTAAAACTCTAAATAAAGAGTTTAGAGCTTCTTGAATGTTAAAAAAGATTAGAAAACAATTGTGAAAAATGGTTAATAATAAGGTGCTATAAAGAGTTTAGTAACTTTATCAGTCTTAAGTATATCAATAAAATAGTCTAATAAGGTTAAATCTTAAAATAAAGAGTTTAGAGCTTTTTGAAAGTTCAAAAAGATTAGAAATTAAGTGTGAAACCTGGTTAAATAAGCTGATATAAAGAGTTTAGTAAGTTTAACTATCTTAAATATACTAATAAAGTAGTCTAAATAGGTTAAAACTCTATAATAAAGTGTTTAGAGCTTTTTGAAAGTTAAAAAAGATTAGAAATTAATCGTGAAAACTGGTTAAATAAGCTGATCTAAAGAGTTTAGCAAGTTATCTATCTTAAATATACTAATAAAGAAGTCTAAATAGGTTAAAACTCTAAAATAAAGAGTTTAGAGCTTTTTGAAAGTTAAAAAGATTAGAAATTAACTGTGAAAACTGGTTAAATAAGCTGATCTAAAGAGTTTAGTAAGTTTATTTGTCTTAAATATATAATAAAGTAGTCTAAATAGGTTAAAACTCTAAAAGAAAGAGTTTAGAGCTTTTTGAAAGTTAAAAAAGATTAGAAATTAACTGTGAAAACTGGTTAAATAAGCTGATCTAAAGTGTTTAGTAAGTTTATCTATCTTAAATATACTAATAAAGTAGTCTAAATAGGTTAAAACTCTAAAATAAAGAGTTTAGAGCTTTTTGAAAGATAAAAAAAATTAGAAATTAATTGTGAAAAATGGTTAAATAAGGTGATCTACAGAGTTTAGTTAGTTTATCTGTCTTAAATATAATAATAAAGTAGTCTAAATAGGTTAAAACTCTAAAATAAAGAGTTTAGAGCTTTTTGAAAGATAAAAAAAATTAGAAATTAATTGTGAAAAATGGTTAAATAAGGTGATCTATAGAGTGTAGTTAGTTTATCTGTCTTAAATATAATAATAAAGTAGTCTAAATAGATTAAAACTCTAAAATAAAGAGTTTAGATCTTTTTGAAAGTTAAAAAAGATTAGAAATTAAGTGTGAAAACTAGTTAAATAAGCTAATCTATAGAGTTTAGTAATTTTTTTATCTTAAATATACTAATAAAATAGTCTAATTAGGTTAAAACTTAAAATAAAGAGTTTAGAGCTTTTTGAAAGTTAAAAAAGATTAGAAATTAAGTGTGAAACCTGGTTAAATAAGCTCATATAAAGAGTTTAGTAAGTTTATCTATCTTAAATAGACTAATAAAGTAGTCTAAATAGGTTAAAACTCTATAATAAAGTGTTTAGAGCTTTTTGAAAGTTAAAAAAGATTAGAAATTAATCGTGAAAACTGGTTAAATAAGCTGATCTAAAGAGTTTAGCAAGTTATCTATCTTAAATATACTAATAAAGAAGTCTAAATAGGTTAAAACTCTAAAATAAAGAGTTTAGAGCTTTTTGAAAGTTAAAAAGATTAGAAATTAACTGTGAAAACTGGTTAAATAAGCTGATCTAAAGAGTTTAGTAAGTTTATTTGTCTTAAATATATAATAAAGTAGTCTAAATAGGTTAAAACTCTAAAAGAAAGAGTTTAGAGCTTTTTGAAAGTTAAAAAAGATTAGAAATTAACTGTGAAAACTGGTTAAATAAGCTGATCTAAAGTGTTTAGTAAGTTTATCTATCTTAAATATACTAATAAAGTAGTCTAAATTGGTTAAAACTCTAAAATAAAGAGTTTAGAGCTTTTTGAAAGATAAAAAAAATTAGAAATTAATTGTGAAAAATGGTTAAATAAGGTGATCTACAGAGTTTAGTTAGTTTATCTGTCTTAAATATAATAATAAAGTAGTCTAAATAGGTTAAAACTCTAAAATAAAGAGTTTAGAGCTTTTTGAAAGATAAAAAAAATTAGAAATTAATTGTGAAAAATGGTTAAATAAGGTGATCTATAGAGTGTAGTTAGTTTATCTGTCTTAAATATAATAATAAAGTAGTCTAAATAGATTAAAACTCTAAAATAAAGAGTTTAGATCTTTTTGAAAGTTAAAAAAGATTAGAAATTAAGTGTGAAAACTAGTTAAATAAGCTAATCTATAGAGTTTAGTAATTTTTTTATCTTAAATATACTAATAAAATAGTCTAATTAGGTTAAAACTTAAAATAAAGAGTTTAGAGCTTTTTGAAAGTTAAAAAAGATTAGAAATTAAGTGTGAAACCTGGTTAAATAAGCTCATATAAAGAGTTTAGTAAGTTTATCTATCTTAAATAGACTAATAAAGTAGTCTAAATAGGTTAAAACTCTATAATAAAGTGTTTAGAGCTTTTTGAAAGTTAAAAAAGATTACAAATTAATTGTGAAATCTAGTTAAATAATCTGAACTAAAGAGTTTAGTAAGTTTATCTGTCTTAAATATACTAATAAAGTAGTTAAATAGGTTAAGACTGTCAAATAAAGTGTTTTGGGCTTTATGAAAGTTAAAAAAGATTAGAAATTAACTGTGAAAACAAGTTAAACAAGCAGATCCAAAGAGTTTAGTAAGTTTATCTGTCTTAAATATACTAATAATGTAGTCAAATATTTAAAACTCTAAAATAAGGTGTTTAGAGCTTTTTGAAAGTTAAAAAAGATAAGAAATTAACGGTGAAAACTGGTTAAAAAATCTCATCTAAAGTGTTCAGTAAGTTTATTTGTCTTAAATATTCTAATAAAGTAGTCTAAATAGGTTAAAACTCGAAAGTGAAGATTTTAGAGCTTTTTGAAAGTTAAAAAAGATTAGAAATTAATTGAGAAAAATGGTTAAATAATGTGATCTATAGAGTTTAGTAAGTTTATCTGTGTTAAATCTACTAATAAAGTAGTCTAAATAGCTTAAAATAAAGTGTTTAGAGGTTTTTGAAAGTTAAAAAAGATTAGAAATTAACTGTGAAAACTGGTTAAATAAGCTGATCTAAAGAGTTTAGTAAGTTTATCTGTCTTAAATATACTAATAAAGTGGTCTAAATAGGTTAAAACTCTAAAATAAAGAGTTTAGAGCTTTTTGAAAGTTAAAGGAGATTAGAAATTAACTGTGAAAACTGGTTAAATAAGCTGATCTAAAGAGTTTAGTAAGTTTATCTGTCTTAAATATACTAATAAAGTAGTCTAAATAGGTTAAAACTCTAAATTAAAGTGTTTAGAGCTTTTTGAAAGTTAAAAAAGATTAGAAATTAACTGTGAAAACTGATTAAAAGCTGATCTAAAGAGTTTAGTAAGTTTATCTCTTTTAAATATACTAATAAAGTAGTCTAAATAGGTTAAAACTCTAAAATAAAGAGTTTAGAGCTTTTTGAAAGTTAAAAAAGATTAGAAATTAACTGTGAAAACTGGTTAAATAAGTTGAACTAAACAGTTTAGTGAGTTTATCTCTCTTAAATATACTAATAAAGTAGTCTAAATAGGTTAAAACTCTAAAATAAAGTGTTTAGTGCATTTTGAAAGTTAAAAAAGATTAGAAATTAATTGTGAAAACTGGTTAAATAAGCTGATCTAAAGAGTTTAGTAAGTTTATCTCTCTTAAATATACTAATAAAGTAGTCTAAATAGGTTAAAAGACTAAAATAAACAGTTTAGAGCTTTTTGAAAGTTAAAAAAGATTAGAAATTAACTGTGAAAACTGGTTAAATAAGCTGATCTAAAGAGTTTAGTAAGTTTATCTGTCTTAAATATACTAATAAAGTAGTCTAAATAGGTTAAAAGACTAAAATATAGTGTTTAGAGCTTTTTGAAAGTTAAAAAAGATTAGAAATTAACTGTGAAAACTGGTTAAATAAGCTGATCTAAAGAGTTTAGTAAGTTTATCTGTCTTAAATATACTAATAAAGTAGTCTAAATAGGTTAAAACTCTAAAATAAAGAGTTTAGAGCTTTTTTGAAAGTTAAAAAAGATTAGAAATTAACTGTGAAAAGTGGTTAAATAAGCTGATCAAAAGAGTTTAGTAAGTTTATCTGTCTTAAATATTCTAATGAAGTAGTCTAAATAGGTTAAAACTCGAAAGTGAAGATTTTAGAGCTTTTTGAAAGTTAAAAAAGATTAGAAATTAATTGAGAAAAATGGTTAAATAATGTGATCTATAGAGTTTAGTAAGTTTATCTGTATTAAATCTACTAATAAAGTAGTCTAAATAGGTTAAAACTCTAAAATAAAGTGTTTAGAGGTTTTTGAAAGTTAAAAAAGATTAGAAATTAAGTGTGAAAACTGGTTAAATAAGCTGATCAAAAGAGTTTAGTAAGTTTATCTGTCTTAAATATTCTAATAAAGTAGTCTAAATAGGTTAAAACTCTAAACTAAAGAGTTTAGAGCTTTTTGAAAGTTAAAAAAGATTAGAAATTAACTGTGAAAACTGGTTAAATAAGCTGATCTAAAGAGTTTAGTAAGTTTATCTGTCTTAAATATACTAATAAAGTAGTCTAAATAGGTTAAAACTCTAAAATAAAGAGTTTAGAGCTTCTTGAAAGTTAAAAAAAATTAGAAATTAATGTGGAAAATGGTTAAATAAGTTGATCTATAGAGTTTAGTTAGTTTATCTATCTTAAATATAATAATAAAGTAGTCTAAATAGGTTAAAACTCTAAAATAAAGAGTTTAGATCTTTTTGAAAGTTAAAAAAGATTAGAAATTAAGTGTGAAAACTAGTTAAATAAGCTAATCTATAGAGTTTAGTAATTTTTTTATCTTAAATATACTAATAAAATAGTCTAATTAGGTTAAAACTTAAAATAAAGAGTTTAGAGCTTTTTGAAAGTTAAAAAAGATTAGAAATTAAGTGTGAAACCTGGTTAAATAAGCTCATATAAAGAGTTTAGTAAGTTTATCTATCTTAAATAGACTAATAAAGTAGTCTAAATAGGTTAAAACTCTATAATAAAGTGTTTAGAGCTTTTTGAAAGTTAAAAAAGATTACAAATTAATTGTGAAATCTAGTTAAATAATCTGAACTAAAGAGTTTAGTAAGTTTATCTGTCTTAAATATACTAATAAAGTAGTTAAATAGGTTAAGACTGTCAAATAAAGTGTTTTGGGCTTTATGAAAGTTAAAAAAGATTAGAAATTAACTGTGAAAACAAGTTAAACAAGCAGATCCAAAGAGTTTAGTAAGTTTATCTGTCTTGAATATACTAATAATGTAGTCTAAATAGGTTAACACTCTAAAATAAAGTGTTTAGAGCTTTTTGAAAGTTAAAAAAGGTAAGAAATTAACGGTGAAACCTTTTTAAAAAAGCTAATCTAAAGTGTTTAGTAAGTTTATTTGTCTTAAATATACTAATAAAGTAGTCTAAATAGGTTAAACTCGAAAATGAAGATTTTTGAGCTTTGTGAAAGTTAAAAAAGATTAGAAATTAATTGTGAAAAATAGTTAAATAAGGTGATCTATAGAGTTTAGTAAGTTTATCTGTCTTAAATGTACGAATAAAGTAGTCTAAATAGATTAAAACACTAAAATAAAGTATTTAGAGGTTTTTGAAAGTTAAAAAAGATTAGAAATTAAGTGTGAAAACTGGTTAAATAAGCTGATCAAAAGAGTTTAGTAAGTTTATCTGTCTTAAATATTCTAATAAAGTAGTCTAAATAGGTTAAAACTCTAAACTAAAGAGTTTAGAGCTTTTTGAAAGTTAAAAAAGATTAGAAATTAACTGTGAAAACTGGTTAAATAAGCTGATCTAAAGAGTTTAGTAAGTTTATCTGTCTTAAATATACTAATAAAGTAGTCTAAATAGGTTAAAACTCTAAAATAAAGAGTTTAGAGCTTCTTGAAAGTTAAAAAAAATTAGAAATTAATGTGGAAAATGGTTAAATAAGTTGATCTATAGAGTTTAGTTAGTTTATCTATCTTAAATATAATAATAAAGTAGTCTAAATAGGTTAAAACTCTAAAATAAAGAGTTTAGAGCTTTTTGAAAGTTAAAAAAGATTAGAAATTAACTGTGAAAACTGGTTAAATAAGCTGATCTAAAGTGTTTAGTAAGTTTATCTATCTTAAATATACTAATAAAGTAGTCTAAATAGGTTAAAACTCTAAAATAAAGAGTTTAGAGCTTTTTGAAAGTTAAAAAAGATTAGAAATTAAGTGTGAAAAATAGTTAAATAAGCTAATCTATAGAGTTTAGTAAGTTTTTTATCTTAAATATACTAATAAAGTAGTCTAAATAGGGTAAAACTCTAAATAAAGAGTTTAGAGCTTCTTGAATGTTAAAAAAGATTAGAAAACAATTGTGAAAAATGGTTAATAATAAGGTGCTATAAAGAGTTTAGTAACTTTATCAGTCTTAAGTATATCAATAAAATAGTCTAATAAGGTTAAATCTTAAAATAAAGAGTTTAGAGCTTTTTGAAAGTTCAAAAAGATTAGAAATTAAGTGTGAAACCTGGTTAAATAAGCTGATATAAAGAGTTTAGTAAGTTTAACTATCTTAAATATACTAATAAAGTAGTCTAAATAGGTTAAAACTCTATAATAAAGTGTTTAGAGCTTTTTGAAAGTTAAAAAAGATTAGAAATTAATCGTGAAAACTGGTTAAATAAGCTGATCTAAAGAGTTTAGCAAGTTATCTATCTTAAATATACTAATAAAGAAGTCTAAATAGGTTAAAACTCTAAAATAAAGAGTTTAGAGCTTTTTGAAAGTTAAAAAGATTAGAAATTAACTGTGAAAACTGGTTAAATAAGCTGATCTAAAGAGTTTAGTAAGTTTATCTGTCTTAAATATACTAATAAAGTAGTCTAAATAGGTTAAAACTCTAAAATAAAGAGTTTAGAGCTTCTTGAAAGTTAAAAAAAATTAGAAATTAATGTGGAAAATGGTTAAATAAGTTGATCTATAGAGTTTAGTTAGTTTATCTATCTTAAATATAATAATAAAGTAGTCTAAATAGGTTAAAACTCTAAAATAAAGAGTTTAGAGCTTTTTGAAAGTTAAAAAAGATTAGAAATTAACTGTGAAAACTGGTTAAATAAGCTGATCTAAAGTGTTTAGTAAGTTTATCTATCTTAAATATACTAATAAAGTAGTCTAAATAGGTTAAAACTCTAAAATAAAGAGTTTAGAGCTTTTTGAAAGTTAAAAAAGATTAGAAATTAAGTGTGAAAAATAGTTAAATAAGCTAATCTATAGAGTTTAGTAAGTTTTTTATCTTAAATATACTAATAAAGTAGTCTAAATAGGGTAAAACTCTAAATAAAGAGTTTAGAGCTTCTTGAATGTTAAAAAAGATTAGAAAACAATTGTGAAAAATGGTTAATAATAAGGTGCTATAAAGAGTTTAGTAACTTTATCAGTCTTAAGTATATCAATAAAATAGTCTAATAAGGTTAAATCTTAAAATAAAGAGTTTAGAGCTTTTTGAAAGTTCAAAAAGATTAGAAATTAAGTGTGAAACCTGGTTAAATAAGCTGATATAAAGAGTTTAGTAAGTTTAACTATCTTAAATATACTAATAAAGTAGTCTAAATAGGTTAAAACTCTATAATAAAGTGTTTAGAGCTTTTTGAAAGTTAAAAAAGATTAGAAATTAATCGTGAAAACTGGTTAAATAAGCTGATCTAAAGAGTTTAGCAAGTTATCTATCTTAAATATACTAATAAAGAAGTCTAAATAGGTTAAAACTCTAAAATAAAGAGTTTAGAGCTTTTTGAAAGTTAAAAAGATTAGAAATTAACTGTGAAAACTGGTTAAATAAGCTGATCTAAAGAGTTTAGTAAGTTTATTTGTCTTAAATATATAATAAAGTAGTCTAAATAGGTTAAAACTCTAAAAGAAAGAGTTTAGAGCTTTTTGAAAGTTAAAAAAGATTAGAAATTAACTGTGAAAACTGGTTAAATAAGCTGATCTAAAGTGTTTAGTAAGTTTATCTATCTTAAATATACTAATAAAGTAGTCTAAATAGGTTAAAACTCTAAAATAAAGAGTTTAGAGCTTTTTGAAAGATAAAAAAAATTAGAAATTAATTGTGAAAAATGGTTAAATAAGGTGATCTACAGAGTTTAGTTAGTTTATCTGTCTTAAATATAATAATAAAGTAGTCTAAATAGGTTAAAACTCTAAAATAAAGAGTTTAGAGCTTTTTGAAAGATAAAAAAAATTAGAAATTAATTGTGAAAAATGGTTAAATAAGGTGATCTATAGAGTTTAGTTAGTTTATCTGTCTTAAATATAATAATAAAGTAGTCTAAATAGATTAAAACTCTAAAATAAAGAGTTTAGATCTTTTTGAAAGTTAAAAAAGATTAGAAATTAAGTGTGAAAACTAGTTAAATAAGGTAATCTATAGAGTTTAGTAATTTTTTTATCTTAAATATACTAATAAAATAGTCTAATTAGGTTAAAACTTAAAATAAAGAGTTTAGAGCTTTTTGAAAGTTAAAAAAGATTAGAAATTAAGTGTGAAACCTGGTTAAATAAGCTCATATAAAGAGTTTAGTAAGTTTATCTATCTTAAATAGACTAATAAAGTAGTCTAAATAGGTTAAAACTCTATAATAAAGTGTTTAGAGCTTTTTGAAAGTTAAAAAAGATTACAAATTAATTGTGAAATCTAGTTAAATAATCTGAACTAAAGAGTTTAGTAAGTTTATCTGTCTTAAATATACTAATAAAGTAGTTAAATAGGTTAAGACTGTCAAATAAAGTGTTTTGGGCTTTATGAAAGTTAAAAAAGATTAGAAATTAACTGTGAAAACAAGTTAAACAAGCAGATCCAAAGAGTTTAGTAAGTTTATCTGTCTTAAATATACTAATAATGTAGTCAAATATGTTAAAACTCTAAAATAAGGTGTTTAGAGCTTTTTGAAAGTTAAAAAAGATAAGAAATTAACGGTGAAAACTGGTTAAAAAATCTCATCTAAAGTGTTCAGTAAGTTTATTTGTCTTAAATATTCTAATAAAGTAGTCTAAATAGGTTAAAACTCGAAAGTGAAGATTTTAGAGCTTTTTGAAAGTTAAAAAAGATTAGAAATTAATTGAGAAAAATGGTTAAATAATGTGATCTATAGAGTTTAGTAAGTTTATCTGTGTTAAATCTACTAATAAAGTAGTCTAAATAGCTTAAAATAAAGTGTTTAGAGGTTTTTGAAAGTTAAAAAAGATTAGAAATTAACTGTGAAAACTGGTTAAATAAGCTGATCTAAAGAGTTTAGTAAGTTTATCTGTCTTAAATATACTAATAAAGTGGTCTAAATAGGTTAAAACTCTAAAATAAAGAGTTTAGAGCTTTTTGAAAGTTAAAGGAGATTAGAAATTAACTGTGAAAACTGGTTAAATAAGCTGATCTAAAGAGTTTAGTAAGTTTATCTGTCTTAAATATACTAATAAAGTAGTCTAAATAGGTTAAAACTCTAAATTAAAGTGTTTAGAGCTTTTTGAAAGTTAAGAAAGATTAGAAATTAACTGTGAAAACTGATTAAAAGCTGATCTAAAGAGTTTAGTAAGTTTATCTCTTTTAAATATACTAATAAAGTAGTCTAAATAGGTTAAAACTCTAAAATAAAGAGTTTAGAGCTTTTTGAAAGTTAAAAAAGATTAGAAATTAACTGTGAAAACTGGTTAAATAAGTTGAACTAAACAGTTTAGTGAGTTTATCTCTCTTAAATATACTAATAAAGTAGTCTAAATAGGTTAAAACTCTAAAATAAAGTGTTTAGTGCATTTTGAAAGTTAAAAAAGATTAGAAATTAATTGTGAAAACTGGTTAAATAAGCTGATCTAAAGAGTTTAGTAAGTTTATCTCTCTTAAATATACTAATAAAGTAGTCTAAATAGGTTAAAAGACTAAAATAAACAGTTTAGAGCTTTTTGAAAGTTAAAAAAGATTAGAAATTAACTGTGAAAACTGGTTAAATAAGCTGATCTAAAGAGTTTAGTAAGTTTATCTGTCTTAAATATACTAATAAAGTAGTCTAAATAGGTTAAAAGACTAAAATATAGTGTTTAGAGCTTTTTGAAAGTTAAAAAAGATTAGAAATTAACTGTGAAAACTGGTTAAATAAGCTGATCTAAAGAGTTTAGTAAGTTTATCTGTCTTAAATATACTAATAAAGTAGTCTAAATAGGTTAAAACTCTAAATTAAAGTGTTTAGAGCTTTTTGAAAGTTAAGAAAGATTAGAAATTAACTGTGAAAACTGATTAAAAGCTGATCTAAAGAGTTTAGTAAGTTTATCTCTTTTAAATATACTAATAAAGTAGTCTAAATAGGTTAAAACTCTAAAATAAAGAGTTTAGAGCTTTTTGAAAGTTAAAAAAGATTAGAAATTAACTGTGAAAACTGGTTAAATAAGTTGAACTAAACAGTTTAGTGAGTTTATCTCTCTTAAATATACTAATAAAGTAGTCTAAATAGGTTAAAACTCTAAAATAAAGTGTTTAGTGCATTTTGAAAGTTATAAAAGATTAGAAATTAATTGTGAAAACTGGTTAAATAAGCTGATCTAAAGAGTTTAGTAAGTTTATCTCTCTTAAATATACTAATAAAGTAGTCTAAATAGGTTAAAAGACTAAAATAAACAGTTTAGAGCTTTTTGAAAGTTAAAAAAGATTAGAAATTAACTGTGAAAACTGGTTAAATAAGCTGATCTAAAGAGTTTAGTAAGTTTATCTGTCTTAAATATACTAATAAAGTAGTCTAAATAGGTTAAAAGACTAAAATATAGTGTTTAGAGCTTTTTGAAAGTTAAAAAAGATTAGAAATTAACTGTGAAAACTGGTTAAATAAGCTGATCTAAAGAGTTTAGTAAGTTTATCTGTCTTAAATATACTAATAAAGTAGTCTAAATAGGTTAAAACTCTAAAATAAAGAGTTTAGAGCTTTTTTGAAAGTTAAAAAAGATTAGAAATTAACTGTGAAAAGTGGTTAAATAAGCTGATCAAAAGAGTTTAGTAAGTTTATCTGTCTTAAATATTCTAATGAAGTAGTCTAAATAGGTTAAAACTCGAAAGTGAAGATTTTAGAGCTTTTTGAAAGTTAAAAAAGATTAGAAATTAATTGAGAAAAATGGTTAAATAATGTGATCTATAGAGTTTAGTAAGTTTATCTGTATTAAATCTACTAATAAAGTAGTCTAAATAGGTTAAAACTCTAAAATAAAGTGTTTAGAGCTTTTTGAAAGTTAAAAAAGATTAGAAATTAAGTGTGAAAACTGGTTAAATAAGCTGATCTAAAGAGTTTAGTAAGTTTATCTGTCTTAAATACACAAATAAAGTAATCTAAATAGGGAAAGCTGTAAAATAAACTGTTTAGACCTTTTTGAAAGTTAAAAAGATTAGAAATTAACTGTGAAAATTGGTTAAATAAGCTGATCTAAAGAGTTTAGTAAGTTTATCTGTCTAAAATATATATTAAGGTAGTCTAAATAGGTTAAAACTCTAAAATAAAGTATTTAGAGCTTTTTGAAACTTAAAAAAGATTAGAAATTAAGTGTAAAAACTGCTTAAATAAGCTGATCTAAACAGTTTAGTAAGTTTTTTATCTTACATTTACTAATAAAGTAGTTTAAATAAGTTAAAACTCTAAAATAAACTGTTTAGAGTGTTTTGAAAGGTAAAAAAAATTAGAAATTAAGTGTGAAATCTGGTTAAATAAGCTGATCTAAAAAGTTTAGTAAGTTTATCTGTCTTAAATATACTAATAAAGTAGTCTAAATTCGTTAAAACTCTATAATAATGTGTTTAGAGCTTTTTGAAAGTTAAAAAAGATTAGAAATTAATTGAGAAAAATGGTTAAATAATGTGATCTATAGAGTTTAGTAAGTTTATCTGTGTTAAATCTACTAATAAAGTAGTCTAAATAGGTTAAAATAAAGTGTTTAGAGCTTTTTGAAAGTTAAAAAAGATTAGAAATTAACTGTGAAAACTGGTTAAATAAGCTGATCTAAAGAGTTTAGTAAGTTTATCTGTCTTAAATATACTAATAAAGTGGTCTAAATAGGTTAAAACTCTAAAATAAAGAGTTTAGAGCTTTTTGAAAGTTAAAGGAGATTAGAAATTAACTGTGAAAACTGGTTAAATAAGCTGATCTAAAGAGTTTAGTAAGTTTATCTGTCTTAAATATACTAATAAAGTAGTCTAAATAGGTTAAAACTCTAAAATAAAGTGTTTAGAGCTTTTTGAAAGTTAAAAAAGATTAGAAATTAACTGTGAAAACTGATTAAAAGCTGATCTAAAGAGTTTAGTAAGTTTATCTCTTTTAAATATACTAATAAAGTAGTCTAAATAGGTTAAAACTCTAAAATAAAGAGTTTAGAGCTTTTTGAAAGTTAAAAAAGATTAGAAATTAACTGTGAAAACTGGTTAAATAAGTTGAACTAAACAGTTTAGTGAGTTTATCTCTCTTAAATATACTAATAAAGTAGTCTAAATAGGTTAAAACTCTAAAATAAAGTGTTTAGTGCATTTTGAAAGTTAAAAAAGATTAGAAATTAATTGTGAAAACTGGTTAAATAAGCTGATCTAAAGAGTTTAGTAAGTTTATCTGTCTTAAATATACTAATAAAGTAGTCTAAATAGGTTAAAAGACTAAAATATAGTGTTTAGAGCTTTTTGAAAGTTAAAAAAGATTAGAAATTAACTGTGAAAACTGGTTAAATAAGCTGATCTAAAGAGTTTAGTAAGTTTATCTGTCTTAAATATACTAATAAAGTAGTCTAAATAGGTTAAAACTCTAAAATAAAGAGTTTAGAGCTTTTTTTAAAGTTAAAAAAGATTAGAAATTAACTGTGAAAAGTGGTTAAATAAGCTGATCAAAAGAGTTTAGTAAGTTTATCTGTCTTAAATATTCTAATGAAGTAGTCTAAATAGGTTAAAACTCGAAAGTGAAGATTTTAGAGCTTTTTGAAAGTTAAAAAAGATTAGAAATTAATTGAGAAAAATGGTTAAATAATGTGATCTATAGAGTTTAGTAAGTTTATCTGTATTAAATCTACTAATAAAGTAGTCTAAATAGGTTAAAACTCTAAAATAAAGTGTTTAGAGCTTTTTGAAAGTTAAAAAAGATTAGAAATTAAGTGTGAAAACTGGTTAAATAAGCTGATCTAAAGAGTTTAGTAAGTTTATCTGTCTTAAATACACAAATAAAGTAATCTAAATAGGGAAAGCTGTAAAATAAACTGTTTAGACCTTTTTGAAAGTTAAAAAGATTAGAAATTAACTGTGAAAATTGGTTAAATAAGCTGATCTAAAGAGTTTAGTAAGTTTATCTGTCTAAAATATATATTAAGGTAGTCTAAATAGGTTAAAACTCTAAAATAAAGTATTTAGAGCTTTTTGAAACTTAAAAAAGATTAGAAATTAAGTGTAAAAACTGCTTAAATAAGCTGATCTAAACAGTTTAGTAAGTTTTTTATCTTACATTTACTAATAAAGTAGTTTAAATAAGTTAAAACTCTAAAATAAACTGTTTAGAGTGTTTTGAAAGGTAAAAAAAATTAGAAATTAAGTGTGAAATCTGGTTAAATAAGCTGATCTAAAAAGTTTAGTAAGTTTATCTGTCTTAAATATACTAATAAAGTAGTCTAAATTCGTTAAAACTCTATAATAATGTGTTTAGAGCTTTTTGAAAGTTAAAAAAGATTAGAAATTAACTGTGAAAACTGGTTAAATAATCTGATCTAAAGAGTTTAGTAAGTTTATCTATCCTAAATATACTAATAAAGTAGTCTAAATAGGTTAAAACTCTAAAATAAAGTGCTTAAAGTCTTTTAAAAGTTAAAAAAGATTAGAAATTAATTGTGAAAACTGGTTAAATAAGCTGATCTAAAGAGTTTAATAAGTTTATCTGTCTTAAATATACTAATAAAGTAGTCTAAATAGGTCAAAACTCTAAAATAAAGTGTTTAAAGCGTTTTAAAGGTTAAAAAAGATTAGAAATTAATTGTGAAAACTGGCTAAATAAGGTGATCTAAAGAGTTTAGTATGTCTATCTGTCTTAAATATATTAATAAAGTAGTCTAAATAGGTTAAAACTCTAAAATAAAGTGATTAGATCCTTTTCAAAGTTAAAATACATTAGAAATTAAGTGTGAAACCTGGGTAATAAGCTGATCTAAAGAGTTTAGTAAGTTTATCTGGCTTAAATATATTAATAAAGTAGTCTAAATAGGTTAAAACTCTAAAATAAAGTGATTAGAGCTTTTTGAAAGTTAAAGAAGATTAGAAATTAATTGTGAAAAGTGGTTAAATAAGCTGATTTAAAGAGTTTAGTAAGTATATCTGTGTTAAATATACAAACAAAGTAGTCTAAATAGGTTAAAACTCTAAAATAAAGTGGTTGAAGCCTTTTAAAAGTTAAAAAAGATTAGAAATTAATTGTGAAAACTGGTTAAATAAGCTGATCTAAAGACTTTAGTAAGTTTATCTGTCTTAAATATACTAATAAAGTAGTCTAAATAGGTCAAAACTCTGAAATAAACTGTTTAAAGCTTTTAAAGGTTAAAAAAGATTAGAAATTAATTGTGAAAACTGGCTAAATAAGGTGATCTAAAGAGTTTAGTATGTCTATCTGTCTTAAATATATTAATAAAGTAGTCTAAATAGGTTAAAACTCTAAAATAAAGTGATTAGATCCTTTTCAAAGTTAAAATACATTAGAAATTAAGTGTGAAACCTGGGTAATAAGCTGATCTAAAGAGTTTAGTAAGTTTATCTGTCTTAAATATACTAATAAAGTAGTCTAAATAGGTTAAAACTCTAAAATAAAGTGTTTAGAGCTTTTTTCAAAGTTAAAAAAGATTAAAAATTAAGTGTGAAAAATGGTTAAATAAGCTGATCTAAAGAGTTTAGTAAGTTTATCTGTCTTAAATATGCTAATAAAGTAGTCTAAATAGGTTAAAACTCTAAAATAAAGAGTTTAGAGCTTTTTGAAAATTAAAAATGATTAGAAATTAACAGTGAAAACTGGTTACATAAGCTGGTCTAAAGAGTTTATTAAGTTTATCTGTCTTAAATATACTATAAAGTGGTATAAATAGGTAAAAACTCTAAAATAAAGAGTTTAGAACTTTTTTAAAGTTAAAAAGATTAGAAATTAATTGTAAAAACTGGTTAAATAAGCTGATCTAAAGAGTTTAGTTAGTTTATCTATCTAAAATAATCTAAAAAAGTAGTCTAAATAGATTAAAACTCTAAAATAAAGAGTTTAGAGCTTTTTGAAAGTTAAAAAGATTAGAAATTAATTGTGAAACTGGTTAAATAACGCGATCTAAAGAGTTTAGTAAGTTTATCTGTTTTAAATATACTAATAAAGTAGTCTAAATAGGTTAAAACTCTAAAATAAAGAGTTTAGAGCTTTTTGAAAGTTAAAAGAGATTAGAAATTAACAGTGAAAACTGGTTAAATAAGCTGATCTAAAGAGTTTAGTAAGTTTATCTCTCTTAAATATACTAATAAAGTAGTCTAAATAGGTTAAAACTCTAAAATAAAGAGTTTACAGCTTTTTGAAAGTTAAAAAGATTAGAAATTAACTGTGAAAACTAGTTAAATAAGCTGATCTAAAGAGTTTAGTAAGTTTATCTGTCTTAAATAAACTAATAAAGTAGTCTAAATAGGTTATAACTCTAAAATAAAGTGTTTAGAGCTTTTTGAAAGTTAAAAAAGATTAGAAATTAACTGTGAAAACTGGTTAAATATGGTGATCTAAACAGTTTAGTAACTTTATCTATCTTGAATATACTAATAAAGTAGTCTAAATAGGTTAAAACTCTAAAATGAAGTGTTTAGAGCTTTTTGAAAGTTAAAATACATTAGAAATTAAGTGTGAAAACTGGTTAAATAAGCTGATCTAAAGAGTTTAGTAAGTTTATCTCTCTTAAATATACTAATAAAGTAGTCTAAACAGGTTAAAACTCTAAAATAAAGTGTTTAGAGCTTTTTGAAAGTTAAAAAAGATTAGAAATTAACTGCGAAATCTTGTTAAAAAGCTGATCTAAAGAATTTAGTAAGTTTATCTGTCTTAAATATACTAATAAAGTAGTCTAAATAGGTTAAAACTCTAAAATAAAGTGTTTAGAGGTTTTTGAATGTTAAAAAATATTAGAATAAAGTGTGAAAACTTGATAAATAAGCTGATTTAAGACTTTAGTAAGTTTATCTGTCTTAAATATACTAATAAAGTAGTCTAAATAGGTTAACACTCTAAAATAAAGTGTTTAGAGCTTTTTGAAAGTTAAAAAAGGTAAGAAATTAACGGTGAAACCTTTTTAAAAAAGCTAATCTAAAGTGTTTAGTAAGTTTATTTGTCTTAAATATACTAATAAAGTAGTCTAAATAGGTTAAACTCGAAAATGAAGATTTTTGAGCTTTGTGAAAGTTAAAAAAGATTAGAAATTAATTGTGAAAAATAGTTAAATAAGGTGATCTATAGAGTTTAGTAAGTTTATCTGTCTTAAATGTACGAATAAAGTAGTCTAAATAGATTAAAACACTAAAATAAAGTATTTAGAGGTTTTTGAAAGTTAAAAAAGATTAGAAATTAAGTGTGAAAACTGGTTAAATAAGCTGATCAAAAGAGTTTAGTAAGTTTATCTGTCTTAAATATTCTAATAAAGTAGTCTAAATAGGTTAAAACTCTAAACTAAAGAGTTTAGAGCTTTTTGAAAGTTAAAAAAGATTAGAAATTAACTGTGAAAACTGGTTAAATAAGCTGATCTAAAGAGTTTAGTAAGTTTATCTGTCTTAAATATACTAATAAAGTAGTCTAAATAGGTTAAAACTCTAAAATAAAGAGTTTAGAGCTTCTTGAAAGTTAAAAAAAATTAGAAATTAATGTGGAAAATGGTTAAATAAGTTGATCTATAGAGTTTAGTTAGTTTATCTATCTTAAATATAATAATAAAGTAGTCTAAATAGGTTAAAACTCTAAAATAAAGAGTTTAGAGCTTTTTGAAAGTTAAAAAAGATTAGAAATTAAGTGTGAAAAATAGTTAAATAAGCTAATCTATAGAGTTTAGTAAGTTTTTTATCTTAAATATACTAATAAAGTAGTCTAAATAGGGTAAAACTCTAAATAAAGAGTTTAGAGCTTCTTGAATGTTGAAAAAGATTAGAAAACAATTGTGAAAAATGGTTAATAATAAGGTGCTATAAAGAGTTTAGTAACTTTATCAGTCTTAAGTATATCAATAAAATAGTCTAATAAGGTTAAAACTCTAAAATAAAGTATTTAGAGCTTTTTGAAACTTAAAAAAGATTAGAAATTAAGTGTAAAAACTGCTTAAATAAGCTGATCTAAACAGTTTAGTAAGTTTTTTTATCTTACATTTACTAATAAAGTAGTTTAAATAAGTTAAAACTCTAAAATAAACTGTTTAGAGTGTTTTGAAAGGTAAAAAAAATTAGAAATTAAGTGTGAAATCTGGTTAAATAAGCTGATCTAAAAAGTTTAGTAAGTTTATCTGTCTTAAATATACTAATAAAGTAGTCTAAATTCGTTAAAACTCTATAATAATGTGTTTAGAGCTTTTTGAAAGTTAAAAAAGATTAGAAATTAACTGTGAAAACTGGTTAAATAATCTGATCTAAAGAGTTTAGTAAGTTTATCTATCCTAAATATACTAATAAAGTAGTCTAAATAGGTTAAAACTCTAAAATAAAGTGCTTAAAGTCTTTTAAAAGTTAAAAAAGATTAGAAATTAATTGTGAAAACTGGTTAAATAAGCTGATCTAAAGAGTTTAATAAGTTTATCTGTCTTAAATATACTAATAAAGTAGTCTAAATAGGTCAAAACTCTAAAATAAAGTGTTTAAAGCGTTTTAAAGGTTAAAAAAGAGTAGAAATTAATTATAAAAACTGGCTAAATAAGCTGATCTAAAGATTTTAGTAAGTTTATCTGGCTTAAATATATTAATAAAGTAGTCTAAATAGGTTAAAACTCTAAAATAAAGTGATTAGAGCTTTTTGAAAGTTAAAGAAGATTAGAAATTAATTGTGAAAAGTGGTTAAATAAGCTGATTTAAAGAGTTTAGTAAGTATATCTGTGTTAAATATACAAACAAAGTAGTCTAAATAGGTTAAAACTCTAAAATAAAGTGGTTGAAGCCTTTTAAAAGTTAAAAAAGATTAGAAATTAATTGTGAAAACTGGTTAAATAAGCTGATCTAAAGACTTTAGTAAGTTTATCTGTCTTAAATATACTAATAAAGTAGTCTAAATAGGTCAAAACTCTGAAATAAACTGTTTAAAGCTTTTAAAGGTTAAAAAAGATTAGAAATTAATTGTGAAAACTGGCTAAATAAGGTGATCTAAAGAGTTTAGTATGTCTATCTGTCTTAAATATATTAATAAAGTAGTCTAAATAGGTTAAAACTCTAAAATAAAGTGATTAGATCCTTTTCAAAGTTAAAATACATTAGAAATTAAGTGTGAAACCTGGGTAATAAGCTGATCTAAAGAGTTTAGTAAGTTTATCTGTCTTAAATATACTAATAAAGTAGTCTAAATAGGTTAAAACTCTAAAATAAAGTGTTTAGAGCTTTTTTCAAAGTTAAAAAAGATTAAAAATTAAGTGTGAAAAATGGTTAAATAAGCTGATCTAAAGAGTTTAGTAAGTTTATCTGTCTTAAATATGCTAATAAAGTAGTCTAAATAGGTTAAAACTCTAAAATAAAGAGTTTAGAGCTTTTTGAAAATTAAAAATGATTAGAAATTAACAGTGAAAACTGGTTACATAAGCTGGTCTAAAGAGTTTATTAAGTTTATCTGTCTTAAATATACTATAAAGTGGTATAAATAGGTAAAAACTCTAAAATAAAGAGTTTAGAACTTTTTTAAAGTTAAAAAGATTAGAAATTAATTGTAAAAACTGGTTAAATAAGCTGATCTAAAGAGTTTAGTTAGTTTATCTATCTAAAATAATCTAAAAAAGTAGTCTAAATAGATTAAAACTCTAAAATAAAGAGTTTAGAGCTTTTTGAAAGTTAAAAAGATTAGAAATTAATTGTGAAACTGGTTAAATAACGCGATCTAAAGAGATTAGTAAGTTTATCTGTTTTAAATATACTAATAAAGTAGTCTAAATAGGTTAAAACTCTAAAATAAAGAGTTTAGAGCTTTTTGAAAGTTAAAAGAGATTAGAAATTAACAGTGAAAACTGGTTAAATAAGCTGATCTAAAGAGTTTGGTAAGTTTATCTCTGTTAAATATACTAATAAAGTAGTCTAAATAGGTTAAAACTCTAAAATAAAGAGTTTACAGCTTTTTGAAAGTTAAAAAGATTAGAAATTAACTGTGAAAACTGGTTAAATAAGCTGATCTAAAGAGTTTAGTAAGTTTATCTGTCTTAAATAAACTAATAAAGTAGTCTAAATAGGTTATAACTCTAAAATAAAGAGTTTAGAGCTTTTTGAAAGTTAAAAAAGATTAGAAATTAACTGTGAAAACTGGTTAAATATGGTGATCTAAACAGTTTAGTAACTTTATCTATCTTGAATATACTAATAAAGTAGTCTAAATAGGTTAAAACTCTAAAATGAAGTGTTTAGAGCTTTTTGAAAGTTAAAATACATTAGAAATTAAGTGTGAAAACTGGTTAAATAAGCTGATCTAAAGAGTTTAGTAAGTTTATCTCTCTTAAATATACTAATAAAGTAGTCTAAACAGGTTAAAACTCTAAAATAAAGTGTTTAGAGCTTTTTGAAAGTTAAAAAAGATTAGAAATTAACTGCGAAATCTTGTTAAAAAGCTGATCTAAAGAATTTAGTAAGTTTATCTGTCTTAAATATACTAATAAAGTAGTCTAAATAGGTTAAAACTCTAAAATAAAGTGTTTAGAGGTTTTTGAATGTTAAAAAATATTAGAATAAAGTGTGAAAACTTGATAAATAAGCTGATTTAAGACTTTAGTAAGTTTATCTGTCTTAAATATACTAATAAAGTAGTCTAAATAGGTTAACACTCTAAAATAAAGTGTTTAGAGCTTTTTGAAAGTTAAAAAAGGTAAGAAATTAACGGTGAAACCTTTTTAAAAAAGCTAATCTAAAGTGTTTAGAAAGTTTATTTGTTTAAATATACTAATAAAGTAGTCTAAATAGGTTAAACTCGAAAATGAAGATTTTTGAGCTTTGTGAAAGTTAAAAAAGATTAGAAATTAATTGTGAAAAATAGTTAAATAAGGTGATCTATAGAGTTTAGTAAGTTTATCTGTCTTAAATGTACGAATAAAGTAGTCTAAATAGATTAAAACACTAAAATAAAGTATTTAGAGGTTTTTGAAAGTTAAAAAAGATTAGAAATTAAGTGTGAAAACTGGTTAAATAAGCTGATCAAAAGAGTTTAGTAAGTTTATCTGTCTTAAATATTCTAATAAAGTAGTCTAAATAGGTTAAAACTCTAAACTAAAGAGTTTAGAGCTTTTTGAAAGTTAAAAAAGATTAGAAATTAACTGAAAACTGGTTAAATAAGCTGATCTAAAGAGTTTAGTAAGTTTATCTGTCTTAAATATACTAATAAAGTAGTCTAAATAGGTTAAAACTCTAAAATAAAGAGTTTAGAGCTTCTTGAAAGTTAAAAAAAATTAGAAATTAATGTGGAAAATGGTTAAATAAGTTGATCTATAGAGTTTAGTTAGTTTATCTATCTTAAATATAATAATAAAGTAGTCTAAATAGGGTAAAACTCTAAATAAAGAGTTTAGAGCTTCTTGAATGTTAAAAAAGATTAGAAAACAATTGTGAAAAATGGTTAATAATAAGGTGCTATAAAGAGTTTAGTAACTTTATCAGTCTTAAGTATATCAATAAAATAGTCTAATAAGGTTAAATCTTAAAATAAAGAGTTTAGAGCTTTTTGAAAGTTCAAAAAGATTAGAAATTAAGTGTGAAACCTGGTTAAATAAGCTGATATAAAGAGTTTAGTAAGTTTAACTATCTTAAATATACTAATAAAGTAGTCTAAATAGGTTAAAACTCTATAATAAAGTGTTTAGAGCTTTTTGAAAGTTAAAAAAGATTAGAAATTAATCGTGAAAACTGGTTAAATAAGCTGATCTAAAGAGTTTAGCAAGTTATCTATCTTAAATATACTAATAAAGAAGTCTAAATAGGTTAAAACACTAAAATAAAGAGTTTAGAGCTTTTTGAAAGTTAAAAAGATTAGAAATTAACTGTGAAAACTGGTTAAATAAGCTGATCTAAAGAGTTTAGTAAGTTTATTTGTCTTAAATATATAATAAAGTAGTCTAAATAGGTTAAAACTCTAAAAGAAAGAGTTTAGAGCTTTTTGAAAGTTAAAAAAGATTAGAAATTAACTGTGAAAACTGGTTAAATAAGCTGATCTAAAGTGTTTAGTAAGTTTATCTATCTTAAATATACTAATAAAGTAGTCTAAATAGGTTAAAACTCTAAAATAAAGAGTTTAGAGCTTTTTGAAAGATAAAAAAAATTAGAAATTAATTGTGAAAAATGGTTAAATAAGGTGATCTATAGAGTTTAGTTAGTTTATCTGTCTTAAATATAATAATAAAGTAGTCTAAATAGATTAAAACTCTAAAATAAAGAGTTTAGATCTTTTTGAAAGTTAAAAAAGATTAGAAATTAAGTGTGAAAACTAGTTAAATAAGCTAATCTATAGAGTTTAGTAATTTTTTTATCTTAAATATACTAATAAAATAGTCTAATTAGGTTAAAACTTAAAATAAAGAGTTTAGAGCTTTTTGAAAGGTAAAAAAGATTAGAAATTAACTGTGAAAACTGGTTAAATATGGTGATCTAAACAGTTTAGTAACTTTATCTATCTTGAATATACTAATAAAGTAGTCTAAATAGGTTAAAACTCTAAAATGAAGTGTTTAGAGCTTTTTGAAAGTTAAAATACATTAGAAATTAAGTGTGAAAACTGGTTAAATAAGCTGATCTAAAGAGTTTAGTAAGTTTATCTCTCTTAAATATACTAATAAAGTAGTCTAAACAGGTTAAAACTCTAAAATAAAGTGTTTAGAGCTTTTTGAAAGTTAAAAAAGATTAGAAATTAACTGCGAAATCTTGTTAAAAAGCTGATCTAAAGAATTTAGTAAGTTTATCTGTCTTAAATATACTAATAAAGTAGTCTAAATAGGTTAAAACTCTAAAATAAAGTGTTTAGAGGTTTTTGAATGTTAAAAAATATTAGAATAAAGTGTGAAAACTTGATAAATAAGCTGATTTAAGACTTTAGTAAGTTTATCTGTCTTAAATATACTAATAAAGTAGTCTAAATAGGTTAACACTCTAAAATAAAGTGTTTAGAGCTTTTTGAAAGTTAAAAAAGGTAAGAAATTAACGGTGAAACCTTTTTAAAAAAGCTAATCTAAAGTGTTTAGAAAGTTTATTTGTCTTAAATATACTAATAAAGTAGTCTAAATAGGTTAAACTCGAAAATGAAGATTTTTGAGCTTTGTGAAAGTTAAAAAAGATTAGAAATTAATTGTGAAAAATAGTTAAATAAGGTGATCTATAGAGTTTAGTAAGTTTATCTGTCTTAAATGTACGAATAAAGTAGTCTAAATAGATTAAAACACTAAAATAAAGTATTTAAAGGTTTTTGAAAGTTAAAAAAGATTAGAAATTAAGTGTGAAAACTGGTTAAATAAGCTGATCAAAAGAGTTTAGTAAGTTTATCTGTCTTAAATATACTAATAAAGTAGTCTAAATAGGTTAAAACTCTAAAATAAAGAGTTTAGAGCTTCTTGAAAGTTAAAAAAAATTAGAAATTAATGTGGAAAATGGTTAAATAAGTTGATCTATAGAGTTTAGTTAGTTTATCTATCTTAAATATAATAATAAAGTAGTCTAAATAGGTTAAAACTCTAAAATAAAGAGTTTAGATCTTTTTGAAAGTTAAAAAAGATTAGAAATTAAGTGTGAAAAATAGTTAAATAAGCTAATCTATAGAGTTTAGTAAGTTTTTTATCTTAAATATACTAATAAAGTAGTCTAAATAGGGTAAAACTCTAAATAAAGAGTTTAGAGCTTCTTGAATGTTAAAAAAGATTAGAAAACAATTGTGAAAAATGGTTAATAATAAGGTGCTATAAAGAGTTTAGTAACTTTATCAGTCTTAAGTATATCAATAAAATAGTCTAATAAGGTTAAATCTTAAAATAAAGAGTTTAGAGCTTTTTGAAAGTTCAAAAAGATTAGAAATTAAGTGTGAAACCTGGTTAAATAAGCTGATATAAAGAGTTTAGTAAGTTTAACTATCTTAAATATACTAATAAAGTAGTCTAAATAGGTTAAAACTCTATAATAAAGTGTTTAGAGCTTTTTGAAAGTTAAAAAAGATTAGAAATTAATCGTGAAAACTGGTTAAATAAGCTGATCTAAAGAGTTTAGCAAGTTATCTATCTTAAATATACTAATAAAGAAGTCTAAATAGGTTAAAACACTAAAATAAAGAGTTTAGAGCTTTTTGAAAGTTAAAAAGATTAGAAATTAACTGTGAAAACTGGTTAAATAAGCTGATCTAAAGAGTTTAGTAAGTTTATTTGTCTTAAATATATAATAAAGTAGTCTAAATAGGTTAAAACTCTAAAAGAAAGAGTTTAGAGCTTTTTGAAAGTTAAAAAAGATTAGAAATTAACTGTGAAAACTGGTTAAATAAGCTGATCTAAAGTGTTTAGTAAGTTTATCTATCTTAAATATACTAATAAAGTAGTCTAAATAGGTTAAAACTCTAAAATAAAGAGTTTAGAGCTTTTTGAAAGATAAAAAAAATTAGAAATTAATTGTGAAAAATGGTTAAATAAGGTGATCTATAGAGTTTAGTAATTTTTTTATCTTAAATATACTAATAAAATAGTCTAATTAGGTTAAAACTTAAAATAAAGAGTTTAGAGCTTTTTGAAAGTTAAAAAAGATTAGAAATTAAGTGTGAAACCTGGTTAAATAAGCTCATATAAAGAGTTTAGTAAGTTTATCTATCTTAAATAGACTAATAAAGTAGTCTAAATAGGTTAAAACTCTATAATAAAGTGTTTAGAGCTTTTTGAAAGTTAAAAAAGATTACAAATTAATTGTGAAATCTAGTTAAATAATCTGAACTAAAGAGTTTAGTAAGTTTATCTGTCTTAAATATACTAATAAAGTAGTTAAATAGGTTAAGACTGTCAAATAAAGTGTTTTGGGCTTTATGAAAGTTAAAAAAGATTAGAAATTAACTGTGAAAACAAGTTAAACAAGCAGATCCAAAGAGTTTAGTAAGTTTATCTGTCTTAAATATACTAATAATGTAGTCAAATATGTTAAAACTCTAAAATAAAGTGTTTAGAGCTTTTTGAAAGTTAAAAAAGATAAGAAATTAACGGTGAAAACTGGTTAAAAAATCTAATCTAAAGTGTTGAGTAAGTTTATTTGTCTTAAATATTCTAATAAAGTAGTCTAAATAGGTTAAAACTCGAAAGTGAAGATTTTAGAGCTTTTTGAAAGTTAAAAAAGATTAGAAATTAATTGAGAAAAATGGTTAAATAATGTGATCTATAGAGTTTAGTAAGTTTATCTGTGTTAAATCTACTAATAAAGTAGTCTAAATAGGTTAAAATAAAGTGTTTAGAGCTTTTTGAAAGTTAAAAAAGATTAGAAATTAACTGTGAAAACTGGTTAAATAAGCTGATCTAAAGAGTTTAGTAAGTTTATCTGTCTTAAATATACTAATAAAGTAGTCTAAATAGGTTAAAACTCTAAAATAAAGAGTTTAGAGCTTTTTGAAAGTTAAAGGAGATTAGAAATTAACGGTGAAAACTGGTTAATTAAGCTGATCTAAAGAGTTTAGTAAGTTTATCTGTCTTAAATATACTAATAAAGTAGTCTAAATAGGTTAAAACTCTAAATTAAAGTGTTTAGAGCTTTTTGAAAGTTAAAAAAGATTAGAAATTAACTGTGAAAACTGATTAAAAGCTGATCTAAAGAGTTTAGTAGGTTTATCTCTTTTAAATATACTAATAAAGTAGTCTAAATAGGTTAAAACTCGAAAATAAAGAGTTTAGAGCTTTTTGAAAGTTAAAAAAGATTAGAAATTAACTGTGAAAACTGGTTAAATAACTTGAACTAAACAGTTTAGTGAGTTTATCTCTCTTAAATATACTAATAAAGTAGTCTAAATAGGTTAAAACTCTAAAATAAAGTGTTTAGTTCATTTTGAAAGTTAAAAAAGATTAGAAATTAAGTGTGAAAACTGGTTAAATAAGCTGATCTAAAGAGTTTAGTAAGTTTATCTGTCTTAAATATACTAATAAAGTAGTCTAAATAGGTTAAAACTCTAAAATAAAGTGTTTAGAGCTTTTTGAAAGTTAAAAAAGATTAGAAATTAACTGTGAAAACTGGTTAAATAAGCTGATCTAAAGAGTTTAGTAAGTTTATCTGTCTTAAATATTCTAATAAAGTAGTCTAAATAGGTTAAAACTCGAAAGTGGAAGATTTTAGAGCTTTTTGAAAGTTAAAGGAGATTAGAAATTAACTGTGAAAACTGGTTAAATAAGCTGATCTAAAGAGTTTAGTAAGTTTATCTGTCTTAAATATACTAATAAAGTAGTCTAAATAGGTTAAAACTCTAAAATAAAGTGTTTAGAGCTTTTTGAAAGTTAAAAAAGATTAGAAATTAAGTGTGAAAACTGGTTAAATAAGCAGATCTAAAGAGTTTAGTAAGTTTATCTGTCTTAAATACACAAATAAAGTAATCTAAATAGGGAAAGCTGTAAAATAAACTGTTTAGACCTTTTTGAAAGTTAAAAAGATTAGAAATTAACTGTGAAAATTGGTTAAATAAGCTGATCTAAAGAGTTTAGTAAGTTTATCTGTCTAAAATATATATTAAGGTAGTCTAAATAGGTTAAAACTCTAAAATAAAGTATTTAGAGCTTTTTGAAACTTAAAAAAGATTAGAAATTAAGTGTAAAAACTGCTTAAATAAGCTGATCTAAACAGTTTAGTAAGTTTTTTATCTTACATTTACTATTAAAGTAGTTTAAATAAGTTAAAACTCTAAAATAAACTGTTTAGAGTGTTTTGAAAGGTAAAAAAAATTTGAAATTAAGTGTGAAATCTGGTTAAATAAGCTGATCTAAAAAGTTTAGTAAGTTTATCTGTCTTAAATATACTAATAAAGTAGTCTAAATTCGTTAAAACTCTATAATAATGTGTTTAGAGCTTTTTGAAAGTTAAAAAAGATTAGAAATTAACTGTGAAAACTGGTTAAATAATCTGATCTAAAGAGTTTAGTAAGTTTATCTATCCTAAATATACTAATAAAGTAGTCTAAATAGGTTAAAACTCTAAAATAAAGTGCTTAAAGTCTTTTAAAAGTTAAAAAAGATTAGAAATTAATTGTGAAAACTGGTTAAATAAGCTGATCTAAAGAGTTTAATAAGTTTATCTGTCTTAAATATACTAATAAAGTAGTCTAAATAGGTCAAAACTCTAAAATAAAGTGTTCAAAGCGTTTTAAAGGTTAAAAAAGAGTAGAAATTAATTATAAAAACTGGCTAAATAAGCTGATCTAAAGATTTTAGTAAGTTTATCTGGCTTAAATATATTAATAAAGTAGTCTAAATAGGTTAAAACTCTAAAATAAAGTGATTAGAGCTTTTTGAAAGTTAAAGAAGATTAGAAATTAATTGTGAAAAGTGGTTAAATAAGCTGATTTAAAGAGTTTAGTAATTATATCTGTGTTAAATATACAAACAAAGTAGTCTAAATAGGTTAAAACTCTAAAATAAAGTGGTTGAAGCCTTTTAAAAGTTAAAAAAGATTAGAAATTAATTGTGAAAACTGGTTAAATAAGCTGATCTAAAGACTTTAGTAAGTTTATCTGTCTTAAATATACTAATAAAGTAGTCTAAATAGGTCAAAACTCTGAAATAAACTGTTTAAAGCTTTTAAAGGTTAAAAAAGATTAGAAATTAATTGTGAAAACTGGCTAAATAAGGTGATCTAAAGAGTTTAGTATGTCTATCTGTCTTAAATATATTAATAAAGTAGTCTAAATAGGTTAAAACTCTAAAATAAAGTGATTAGATCCTTTTCAAAGTTAAAATACATTAGAAATTAAGTGTGAAACCTGGGTAATAAGCTGATCTAAAGAGTTTAGTAAGTTTATCTGTCTTAAATATACTAATAAAGTAGTCTAAATAGGTTAAAACTCTAAAATAAAGTGTTTAGAGCTTTTTTCAAAGTTAAAAAAGATTAAAAATTAAGTGTGAAAAATGGTTAAATAAGCTGATCTAAAGAGTTTAGTAAGTTTATCTGTCTTAAATATGCTAATAAAGTAGTCTAAATAGGTTAAAACTCTAAAATAAAGAGTTTAGAGCTTTTTGAAAATTAAAAATGATTAGAAATTAACAGTGAAAACTGGTTACATAAGCTGGTCTAAAGAGTTTATTAAGTTTATCTGTCTTAAATATACTATAAAGTGGTATAAATAGGTAAAAACTCTAAAATAAAGAGTTTAGAACTTTTTTAAAGTTAAAAAGATTAGAAATTAATTGTAAAAACTGGTTAAATAAGCTGATCTAAAGAGTTTAGTTAGTTTATCTATCTAAAATAATCTAAAAAAGTAGTCTAAATAGATTAAAACTCTAAAATAAAGAGTTTAGAGCTTTTTGAAAGTTAAAAAGATTAGAAATTAATTGTGAAACTGGTTAAATAACGCGATCTAAAGAGTTTAGTAAGTTTATCTGTTTTAAATATACTAATAAAGTAGTCTAAATAGGTTAAAACTCTAAAATAAAGAGTTTAGAGCTTTTTGAAAGTTAAAAGAGATTAGAAATTAACAGTGAAAACTGGTTAAATAAGCTGATCTAAAGAGTTTGGTAAGTTTATCTCTCTTAAATATACTAATAAAGTAGTCTAAATAGGTTAAAACTCTAAAATAAAGAGTTTACAGCTTTTTGAAAGTTAAAAAGATTAGAAATTAACTGTGAAAACTGGTTAAATAAGCTGATCTAAAGAGTTTAGTAAGTTTATCTGTCTTAAATAAACTAATAAAGTAGTCTAAATAGGTTATAACTCTAAAATAAAGTGTTTAGAGCTTTTTGAAAGTTAAAAAAGATTAGAAATTAACTGTGAAAACTGGTTAAATATGGTGATCTAAACAGTTTAGTAACTTTATCTATCTTGAATATACTAATAAAGTAGTCTAAATAGGTTAAAACTCTAAAATGAAGTGTTTAGAGCTTTTTGAAAGTTAAAATACATTAGAAATTAAGTGTGAAAACTGGTTAAATAAGCTGATCTAAAGAATTTAGTAAGTTTATCTCTCTTAAATATACTAATAAAGTAGTCTAAACAGGTTAAAACTCTAAAATAAAGTGTTTAGAGCTTTTTGAAAGTTAAAAAAGATTAGAAATTAACTGCGAAATCTTGTTAAAAAGCTGATCTAAAGAATTTAGTAAGTTTATCTGTCTTAAATATACTAATAAAGTAGTCTAAATAGGTTAAAACTCTAAAATAAAGTGTTTAGAGCTTTTTGAAACTTAAAAAAGATTAGAAATTAAGTGTAAAAACTGCTTAAATAAGCTGATCTAAACAGTTTAGTAAGTTTTTTATCTTACATTTACTATTAAAGTAGTTTAAATAAGTTAAAACTCTAAAATAAACTGTTTAGAGTGTTTTGAAAGGTAAAAAAAATTAGAAATTAAGTGTGAAATCTGGTTAAATAAGCTGATCTAAAAAGTTTAGTAAGTTTATCTGTCTTAAATATACTAATAAAGTAGTCTAAATTCGTTAAAACTCTATAATAATGTGTTTAGAGCTTTTTGAAAGTTAAAAAAGATTAGAAATTAACTGTGAAAACTGGTTAAATAATCTGATCTAAAGAGTTTAGTAAGTTTATCTATCCTAAATATACTAATAAAGTAGTCTAAATAGGTTAAAACTCTAAAATAAAGTGCTTAAAGTCTTTTAAAAGTTAAAAAAAGATTAGAAATTAATTGTGAAAACTGGTTAAATAAGCTGATCTAAAGAGTTTAATAAGTTTATCTGTCTTAAATATACTAATAAAGTAGTCTAAATAGGTCAAAACTCTAAAATAAAGTGTTTAAAGCGTTTTAAAGGTTAAAAAAGAGTAGAAATTAATTATAAAAACTGGCTAAATAAGCTGATCTAAAGATTTTAGTAAGTTTATCTGGCTTAAATATATTAATAAAGTAGTGTAAATAGGTTAAAACTCTAAAATAAAGTGATTAGAGCTTTTTGAAAGTTAAAGAAGATTAGAAATTAATTGTGAAAAGTGGTTAAATAAGCTGATTTAAAGAGTTTAGTAAGTATATCTGTGTTAAATATACAAACAAAGTAGTCTAAATAGGTTAAAACTCTAAAATAAAGTCGTTGAAGCCTTTTAAAAGTTAAAAAAGATTAGAAATTAATTGTGAAAACTGGTTAAATAAGCTGATCTAAAGACTTTAGTAAGTTCATCTGTCTTAAATATACTAATAAAGTAGTCTAAATAGGTCAAAACTCTGAAATAAACTGTTTAAAGCTTTTAAAGGTTAAAAAAGATTAGAAATTAATTGTGAAAACTGGCTAAATAAGGTGATCTAAAGAGTTTAGTATGTCTATCTGTCTTAAATATATTAATAAAGTAGTCTAAATAGGTTAAAACTCTAAAATAAAGTGATTAGATCCTTTTCAAAGTTAAAATACATTAGAAATTAAGTGTGAAACCTGGGTAATAAGCTGATCTAAAGAGTTTAGTAAGTTTATCTGTCTTAAATATACTAATAAAGTAGTCTAAATAGGTTAAAACTCTAAAATAAAGTGTTTAGAGCTTTTTTCAAAGTTAAAAAAGATTAAAAATTAAGTGTGAAAAATGGTTAAATAAGCTGATCTAAAGAGTTTAGTAAGTTTATCTGTCTTAAATATGCTAATAAAGTAGTCTAAATAGGTTAAAACTCTAAAATAAAGAGTTTAGAGCTTTTTGAAAATTAAAAATGATTAGAAATTAACAGTGAAAACTGGTTACATAAGCTGGTCTAAAGAGTTTATTAAGTTTATCTGTCTTAAATATACTATAAAGTGGTATAAATAGGTAAAAACTCTAAAATAAAGAGTTTAGAACTTTTTTAAAGTTAAAAAGATTAGAAATTAATTGTAAAAAATGGTTAAATAAGCTGGTCTAAAGAGTTTAGTTAGTTTATCTATCTAAAATAATCTAAAAAAGTAGTCTAAATAGATTAAAACTCTAAAATAAAGAGTTTAGAGCTTTTTGAAAGTTAAAAAGATTAGAAATTAATTGTGAAACTGGTTAAATAACGCGATCTAAAGAGTTTAGTAAGTTTATCTGTTTTAAATATACTAATAAAGTAGTCTAAATAGGTTAAAACTCTAAAATAAAGAGTTTAGAGTTTTTTGAAAGTTAAAAGAGATTAGAAATTAACAGTGAAAACTGGTTAAATAAGCTGATCTAAAGAGTTTGGTAAGTTTATCTCTCTTAAATATACTAATAAAGTAGTCTAAATAGGTTAAAACTCTAAAATAAAGAGTTTACAGCTTTTTGAAAGTTAAAAAGATTAGAAATTAACTGTGAAAACTGGTTAAATAAGCTGATCTAAAGAGTTTAGTAAGTTTATCTGTCTTAAATAAACTAATAAAGTAGTCTAAATAGGTTATAACTCTAAAATAAAGTGTTTAGAGCTTTTTGAAAGTTAAAAAAGATTAGAAATTAACTGTGAAAACTGGTTAAATATGGTGATCTAAACAGTTTAGTAACTTTATCTATCTTGAATATACTAATAAAGTAGTCTAAATAGGTTAAAACTCTAAAATGAAGTGTTTAGAGCTTTTTGAAAGTTAAAATACATTAGAAATTAAGTGTGAAAACTGGTTAAATAAGCTGATCTAAAGAGTTTAGTAAGTTTATCTCTCTTAAATATACTAATAAAGTAGTCTAAACAGGTTAAAACTCTAAAATAAAGTGTTTAGAGCTTTTTGAAAGTTAAAAAAGTTTAGAAATTAACTACGAAATCTTGTTAAAAAGCTGATCTAAAGAATTTAGTAAGTTTATCTGTCTTAAATATACTAATAAAGTAGTCTAAATAGGTTAAAACTCTAAAATAAAGTGTTTAGAGGTTTTTGAATATTAAAAAATATTATATAAAGTGTGAAAACTTGATAAATAAGCTGATTTAAGACTTTAGTAAGTTTATCTGTCTTAAATATACTAATAAAGTAGTCTAAATAGGTGAAAACTCTAAAATAAAGTGTTTAGAGCTTTTTGAAAGTTAAAAAAGATTAGAAATTAAGTGTGAAAACTGGTTAAATAAGCTGATCTAAAGAGTTTAGTAAGTTTATCTGTCTTAAATACACAAATAAAGTAATCTAAATAGGGAAAGCTGTAAAATAAACTGTTTAGACCTTTTTGAAAGTTAAAAAGATTAGAAATTAACTGTGAAAACTGGTTAAATAAGCTGATCTAAAGAGTTTAGTAAGTTTATCTGTCTAAAATATATATTAAGGTAGTCTAAATAGGTTAAAACTCTAAAATAAAGTATTTAGAGCTTTTTGAACCTTAAAAAAGATTAGAAATTAAGTGTAAAAACTGCTTAAATAAGCTGATCTAAACAGTTTAGTAAGTTTTTTATCTTACATTTACTAATAAAGTAGTTTAAATAAGTTAAAACTCTAAAATAAACTGTTTAGAGCGTTTTGAAAGGTAAAAAAATTAGAAATTACGTGTGAAATCTGGTTAAATAAGCTGATCTAAAAAGTTTAGTAAGTTTATCAGTCTTAAATATACTAATAAAGTAGACTAAATTCGTTAAAACTCTATAATAATGTGTTTAGAGCTTTTTGAAAGTTAAAAAAGATTAGAAATTAACTGTGAAAACTGGTTAAATAATCTGATCTAAAGAGTTTAGTAAGTTTATCTATCCTAAATATACTAATAAAGTAGTCTAAATAGGTTAAAACTCTAAAATAAAGTGCTTAAAGTCTTTTAAAAGTTAAAAAAGATTAGAAATTAATTGTCAAAACTGGTTAAATAAGCTGATCTAAAGAGTTTAATAAGTTTATCTGTCTTAAATATACTAATAAAGTAGTCTAAATAGGTCAAAACTCTAAAATAAAGTGTTTAAAGCGTTTTAAAGGTTAAAAAAGAGTAGAAATTAATTATAAAAACTGGCTAAATAAGCTGATCTAAAGATTTTAGTAAGTTTATCTGGCTTAAATATATTAATAAAGTAGTCTAAATAGGTTAAAACTCTAAAATAAAGTGATTAGAGCTTTTTGAAAGTTAAAGAAGATTAGAAATTAATTGTGAAAAGTGGTTAAATAAGCTGATTTAAAGAGTTTAGTAAGTATATCTGTGTTAAATATACAAACAAAGTAGTCTAAATAGGTTAAAACTCTAAAATAAAGTGGTTGAAGCCTTTTAAAAGTTAAAAAAGATTAGAAATTAATTGTGAAAACTGGTTAAATAAGCTGATCTAAAGACTTTAGTAAGTTTATCTGTCTTAAATATACTAATAAAGTAGTCTAAATAGGTCAAAACTCTGAAATAAACTGTTTAAAGCTTTTAAAGGTTAAAAAAGATTAGAAATTAATTGTGAAAACTGGCTAAATAAGGTGATCTAAAGAGTTTAGTATGTCTATCTGTCTTAAATATATTAATAAAGTAGTCTAAATAGGTTAAACCTCTAAAATAAAGTGATTAGATCCTTTTCAAAGTTAAAATACATTAGAAATTAAGTGTGAAACCTGGGTAATAAGCTGATCTAAAGAGTTTAGTAAGTTTATCTGTCTTAAATATACTAATAAAGTAGTCTAAATAGGTTAAAACTCTAAAATAAAGTGTTTAGAGCTTTTTTCAAAGTTAAAAAAGATTAAAAATTAAGTGTGAAAAATGGTTAAATAAGCTGATCTAAAGAGTTTAGTAAGTTTATCTGTCTTAAATATGCTAATAAAGTAGTCTAAATAGGTTAAAACTCTAAAATAAAGTGTTTAGAGCTTTTTGAAAATTAAAAATGATTAGAAATTAACAGTGAAAACTGGTTACATAAGCTGGTCTAAAGAGTTTATTAAGTTTATCTGTCTTAAATATACTATAAAGTGGTATAAATAGGTAAAAACTCTAAAATAAAGAGTTTAGAACTTTCTTTAAAGTTAAAAAGATTAGAAATTAATTGTAAAAACTGGTTAAATAAGCTGATCTAAAGAGTTTAGTTAGTTTGTCTATCTAAAATAATCTAAAAAAGTAGTCTAAATAGATTAAAACTCTAAAATAAAGAGTTTAGAGCTTTTTGAAAGTTAAAAAGATTAGAAATTAATTGTGAAACTGGTTAAATAACGCGATCTAAAGAGTTTAGTAAGTTTATCTGTTTTAAATATACTAATAAAGTAGTCTAAATAGGTTAAAACTCTAAAATAAAGAGTTTAGAGCTTTTTGAAAGTTAAAAAGTTTAGAAATTAACTGTGAAAACTGGTTAAATAAGCTGATCTAAAGAGTTTAGTAAGTTTATCTGTCTTAAATAAACTAATAAAGTAGTCTAAATAGGTTATAACTCTAAAATAAAGTGTTTAGAGCTTTTTGAAAGTTAAAAAAGATTAGAAATTAAGTGTGAAAACTGGTTAAATAAGCTGATCTAAAGAGTTTAGTAAGTTTATCTCCCTTAAATATACTAATAAAGTAGTCTAAATAGGTTAAAACTCTAAAATAAAGAGTTTAGAGCATTTTGAAAGTTAACAAAAGATTAGAAATTAATTATGAAAACTGGTTAAATATGGTGATCTAAAGAGTTTACTAAGTTTATCTGTCTTGAATATACTAATAAAGTAGTCTAAATAGGTTAAAAATCTAAAATAAAGTGTTTAGAGTTTTTTGAAAGTTAAAAAAGATTAGAAATTAACTGTGAAAACTGGTTAAATATGGTGATCTAAACAGTTTAGTAACTTTATCTATCTTGAATATACTAATAAAGTAGTCTAAATAGGTTAAAACTCTAAAATGAAGTGTTTAGAGCTTTTTGAAAGTTAAAATACAGTAGAAATTAAGTGTGAAAACTGGTTAAATAAGCTGATCTAAAGAGTTTAGTAAGTTTATCTGTCTTAAATATGCTAATAAAGTAGTCTAAATAGGTTAAAACTCTAAAATAAAGTGTTTAGAGCTTTTTGAAAATTAAAAATGATTAGAAATTAACAGTGAAAAATGGTTACATAACCTGGTCTAAAGAGTTTATTAAGTTTATCTGTCTTAAATATACTATAAAGTGGTATAAATAGGTAAAAACTCTAAAATAAAGAGTTTAGAACTTTTTTTAAAGTTAAAAAGATTAGAAATTAATTGTAAAAACTGGTTAAATAAGCTGATCTAAAGAGTTTAGTTAGTTTATCTATCTAAAATAATCTAAAAAAGTAGTCTAAATAGATTAAAACTCTAAAATAAAGAGTTTAGAGCTTTTTGAAAGTTAAAAAGATTAGAAATTAATTGTGAAACTGGTTAAATAACGCGATCTAAAGAGTTTAGTAAGTTTATCTGTTTTAAATATACTGATAAAGTAGTCTAAATAGGTTAAAACTCTAAAATAAAGAGTTTAGAGCTTTTTGAAAGTTAAAAGAGATTAGAAATTAACAGTGAAAACTGGTTAAATAAGCTGATCTAAAGAGTTTGGTAAGTTTATCTCTCTTAAATATACTAATAAAGTAGTCTAAATAGGTTAAAACTCTAAAATAAAGAGTTTACAGCTTTTTGAAAGTTAAAAAGTTTAGAAATTAACTGTGAAAACTGGTTAAATAAGCTGATCTAAAGAGTTTAGTAAGTTTATCTGTCTTAAATAAACTAATAAAGTAGTCTAAATAGGTTATAACTCTAAAATAAAGTGTTTAGAGCTTTTTGAAAGTTAAAAAAGATTAGAAATTAAGTGGGAAAACTGGTTAAATAAGCTGATCTAAAGAGTTTAGTAAGTTTATCTCCCTTAAATATACTAATAAAGTAGTCTAAATAGGTTAAAACTCTAAAATAAAGAGTTTAGAGCATTTTGAAAGTTAAAAAAGATTAGAAATTAATTATGAAAACTGGTTAAATATGGTGATCTAAAGAGTTTACTAAGTTTATCTGTCTTGAATATACTAATAAAGTAGTCTAAATAGGTTAAAAATCTAAAATAAAGTGTTTAGAGCTTTTTGAAAGTTAAAAAAGATTAGAAATTAACTGTGAAAACTGGTTAAATATGGTGATCTAAACAGTTTAGTAACTTTATCTATCTTGAATATACTAATAAAGTAGTCTAAATAGGTTAAAACTCTAAAATAAAGTGTTTAGAGCTTTTTGAAAGTTAAAATACATTAGAAATTAAGTGTGAAAACTGGTTAAATAAGCTGATCTAAAGAGTTTAGTAAGTTTATCTCTCTTAAATATACTAATAAAGTAGTCTAAACAAGTTAAAACTCTAAAATAAAGTGTTTAGAGCTTTTTGAAAGTTAAAAAAGATTAGAAATTAACTGCGAAATCTTGTTAAAAAGCTGATCTAAAGAATTTAGTAAGTTTATCTGTCTTAAATATACTAATAAAGTAGTCTAAATAGGTTAAAACTCTAAAATAAAGTGTTTAGAGGTTTTTGAATGTTAAAAAATATTAGAATTATGTGTGAAAACTTGATAAATAAGCTGATTTAAGAGTTTATTAAGTTTATCTGTCTTAAATATACTAATAAAGTAGTCTAAATAGGTTAAAACTCTAAAATAAAATGTTTACAACTTTTTTAAAGTTAAAAAAGATTACAAATTAACTGTGAAAATTGGTTAAATAAGCTTATGTAAAGAGTTTAGTAAGTTTATCTGGTAAACTCTTTAGATCAGCTTATTTAACCAGTTTTCACAGTTATTTTGTGATCTTTTTTAACTTTCAAAAAGCTCTAAACTCTTTATTTTAGAGTTTTAACCTATTTAGACTACATTATTAGTATATTTAAAACATATAAACTTACTAAACTCTTTAGATCAGCTTATTTAACCAGTTTTAACAGTTAATTTCTAATCTTTTTTAACTTTCGAAACGCTCTAAACAACTTTATTTAGTCTTTTAATTTATTTAGACTACTTTATTAGTATATTTAAGACAGATAAACTTACTAAACTCTTTAGATCAGCTTATTTAACCAGTTTTCACAGTTAATTTCTAATCTTTTTTAACTTTCAAAAAGCTCTAAACTCTTTATTTTAGAGTTTTAACCTATTTAGACTACCTTATTAGTATATTTAAGACAGATAAACTTACTAAACTCTTTAGATCAGCTTATTTAACCAGTTTTAACAGTTAATTTCTAATCTTTTTTAACTTTCAAAAAGCTCTAAACACTTTATTTAGTCTTTTAACCTATTTAGACTACTTTATCAGTATATTTAAGACAGATAAATTTACTTAACTCTTTAGATCAGCTTATTTAACCAGTTTTCACAGATAATTTCTAATCTTTTTTTACTTTCAAAACGCTCTAAACTCTTTTTTTTAGAGTTTTAACCTATTTAGACTACTTTATTGGTATATTTAAGACAGATGAACTTACTAAACTCTTTAGATCAGCTATTTAACCAGATTTCACAGTTAATTTCTAATCTTTTTAACTTTCAAAAAGGTCTAAACTGTTTATTTTAGAGTTTTAACCTATTTAGACTACTTTATTAGTATATTTAAGACAGATAAACTTACTAAACTCTTTAGATCAGCTTATTTAACCAGTTTTTAAAGTTATTTGTAATCTTTTTTAACTTTCAAAAATCTTTAAACTCGTTATTGCAGAGTTTTAACCTATTTAGACTACTTTATTAGTATATTTAAGACAGATAAACTTACTAAACTCTTTAGATCAGCTTATTTAACCAGTTTTCACAGTTAATTTCTAATCTTTTTTAACTTTCAAAAAGCTCTAAACTCTTTATTTTAGAGTTTTAACCTATTTAGACTACTTTATTAGTATATTTAAGACAGATAAACTTACTAAACTCTTTAGATCAGCTTATTTAACCAATTTTTCAGTTAATTCTAATCTTTTTAAACTTTCAAAATGCTATAAACTCTTTCTTTTAGTCTTTTAACCTATTTTAACTACCTTTTTAGTATATTTAAGACAGATAAACTTACTAAACTCTTTAGATCAGCTTATTTAACCAGTTTTCACAGTTAATTTCTAATCTTTTTTAACTTTCAAAAAGCTCTAAACTCTTTATTTTAGCGTTATAACCAGTTAAGACTACTTTATTTGTATATTAAGAGAAATAAACTTACTAAACTCTTTAGATCAGCTTATTTAACCAGGTTTAACACTTAATTTCTAATCTTTTTTAACTTTCAAATAGCTATAAACAATTTATTTTAGTCTTTAAACTAGTTTAACTACTTTATTAGTATATTTAAGACAGATAAATTTACTAAACTCTTTAGATCAGCTTAGTTAACCAGTTTTCACAGTTAATTTCTAATCTTTTTTAACTTTCAAAAAGCTCTAAACTCTTTATTTTAGAGTTTTGACCTATTTAGACTACTTTATTAGTATATTTAAAAGAGATAAAGTCACTAAACTCTTTAGATCAGCTTATTTAACTAGTTTTCACAGTTAATTTCTAATCTTTTTTAACTTTCAAAAAGCTCTAAACTCTATATTTTAGAGTTTTAACCTATTTAGACTACTTTATTAGTATATTTAAAACAAATAAACTTACTAAACTCTTTAGATCAGCTTATTTAACGAGTTTTCACAGTTATTTTTCTAATCTTTTTTAACTTTCAAAAAGCTCTAAACACGTTATTATCGTCTTTTAACCTATTTAGACTACTTTATTAGTATATTTAAAACAGATAAACTTACTAAACTCTTTAGATCAGCTTATTTAACCAGTTTTCACAGTTAATTTCTAATCTTTTTTAACTTTCAAAAAGCTCTAAACTCTTTATTTTAGAGTTTTGACCTATTTAGACTACTTTATTAGTATATTTAAAAGAGATAAATTTACTAAACTCATTAGATTAGCTTATTTAACCAGTTTTCACAGTTGATTTCTAATCTTTTTCAACTTTCAAAAAGCTCTAAACTCTCTATTTTAGAGTTTTAACCTATTTAGACTACTTTATTAGTATATTTGCACAGACAAACTTACTAAACTCTTTAGATCAGCTTATTTAACCAGTTTTCACAGTTAATTTCTAATCTTTTTTAACTTTCAAATAGCTCTAAACTCTTTATTTTAGAGTTTTAACCTATTTAGACTACTTTATTAATATATTTAAGACAGATAAACTTACTAAACTCTTTAGATCAACTTATTTAACCAGTTTTCACTGTTAATTTCCAATCTATTTAACTTTCAAAAAGCTCTAAACACATTATTTCAGTCTTTTATCCTATTTAGACTACTTTATTAGGATATTTAAGACAGATAAACTTACTAAACTCTTTAGATCAGCTTATTTAACCAGTTTTCACAGTTAATTTCTAATCTTTTTTAACTTTCAAAAGCTCTAAACTCTTTATTTTAGAGTTTTAACCTATTTAGACTACTTTATTAGTATATTTAAGACAGATAAACTTACTAAACTCTTTAGATCAGCTTATTTAACCAGTATTCACAGTTAATTTCTAATTTTTTTAACTTTCAAAAAGCTAAAAACTCTTTATTTTAGAGTTTTAACCTATTTAGACTACTTTAGTAGTATATTTAAAACAGATAAACTTACTAAACTCTTTAGATCAGCTTATTTAACCAGTTTTCACAGTTAATTTCTAATCTTTTTTAACTTTCAAAAAGCTCTAAACACTTTATTTTACTCTTTTAACCTATTTAGACTACTTTATTAGTATATTTAAGACAGATAAACTTACTAAACACTTTAGATCAGCTTATTTAACCAGTTTTCACAGTTAATTTCTAATCTTTTTTAACTTTCAAAAAGCTCTAAACACTTTATTTTAGAGTTTTAACCTATTTAGACTACTTTATTAGTATATTTAAGAGAGATAAACTTGCTAAACTCTTTAGATCAGCTTATTTAACCAGTTTTCACAGTTAATTTCTAATCTTTTTTAACTTTCAAACCACTCTAAACACTTTATTTTAGAGTTTTAACCTATTTAGACTACTTTATTAGTATATTTAAGAGAGATAAACTTACTAAACTCTTTAGATCAGCTTATTTATCCAGTTTTCACAGTTAATTTCTAATTTTTTTAACTTTCAAAAAGCTAAAAACTCTTTATTTTAGAGTTTTAACCTATTTAGACTACTTTAGTAGTATATTTAAAACAGATAAACTTACTAAACTCTTTAGATCAGCTTATTTAACCAGTTTTCACAGTTAATTTCTAATCTTTTTTAACTTTCAAAAAGCTCTAAACACTTTATTTTACTCTTTTAACCTATTTAGACTACTTTATTAGTATATTTAAGACAGATAAACTTACTAAACACTTTAGATCAGCTTATTTAACCAGTTTTCACAGTTAATTTCTAATCTTTTTTAACTTTCAAAAAGCTCTAAACACTTTATTTTAGAGTTTTAACCTATTTAGACTACTTTATTAGTATATTTAAGAGAGATAAACTTGCTAAACTCTTTAGATCAGCTTATTTAACCAGTTTTCACAGTTAATTTCTAATCTTTTTTAACTTTCAAACCACTCTAAACACTTTATTTTAGAGTTTTAACCTATTTAGACTACTTTATTAGTATATTTAAGAGAGATAAACTTACTAAACTCTTTAGATCAGCTTATTTATCCAGTTTTCACAGTTAATTTCTAATATTTTTTAACTTTCAAAAAGCTCTAAACTCTTTATTTTCGAGTTTTAACCTATTTAGACTACTTTATTAGTATATTTAAGACAGATAAACTTACTAAATTCTTTAGATCAGCTTATTTAACCAGTTTTCACAGTTAATTTCTAATCTTTTTTAACTTTCAAAAAGCTCTAAACACTTTATTTTAGTCTTTTAACCTATTTAGACTACTTTATTAGTATATTTAAAACAGATAAACCTACTCAACTCTTTAGATCAGCTTATTTAACCAGTTTTCACAGTTAATTTCTAATCTTTTTTAACTTTCAAAAAGCTCTGAACTCTATTTTAGAGTTTTAACCTATTTAGACTACTTTATTAGTATATTTAAGAGAGATAAACTTACTAAACTCTTGAGATCAGCTTATTTAACCAGTTTTCACAGTTAATTTCTAATCTTTTTAACTTTGAAAAAGCTCTAAACTCATTATTTTAGTCTTTTAACCTTTTAGACTACTTTATTAGTATATTTAAGACAGATAAACTTACTAAACTCTTTAGATCAGCTTATTTAACCAGTTTTCACAGTTAATTTCTAATCTTTTTTAACTTTCAAAAAGCTCTAAACTCTTTATTTTAGAGTTTTAACCTATTTAGACTACTTTATTAGTATATTTAAGACAGATAAACTTACTAAACTCTTTAGATCAGCTTATTTAACCAGTTTTCACAGTTAATTTCTAATCTTTTTTAACTTTCAAAAAGCTCTAAACTCTTTATTTTAGAGTTTTAACCTATTTAGACTACTTTATTAGTATATTTAAGACAGATAAACTTACTAAACTCTTTAGATCAGCTTATTTAACCAGTTTTCACAGTTAATTTCTAATCTTTTTTAACTTTCCAAAAGCTCTAAACTCTTTATTTTAGTGTTTTAAGATATTTAGATTACTTTATTAGTATATTTAAGAGAGATAAACTTACTAAACTCTTTAGATCAGCTTATTTAACCAGTTTTCACAGTTAATTTCTAATCTTTTTTAACTTTCAAAAAGCTCTAAACTCTTTATTTTAGAGTTTTAACCTATTTAGAATACTTTATTAGTATATTTAAGACAGATAAACTTACTAAACTCTTTAGATTAGCTTATTTAACCAGTTTTCACAGTTAATTTCTAATCTTTTTAACTTTCAAAAAGCTCTAAACTCTTTATTTTAGAGTTTTAACCTATTTAGACTACTTTATTACTATATTTAAGACAGATAAACTTACTAAACTCTTTAGATCAGCTTATTTAACCAGTTTTCACAGTTAATTTCTAATCTTTTTTAACTTTCAAAAAGCTCTAAACTCTTTATTTTAGAGTTATAACCTATTTAGAATACTTTATTAGTATATTTAAGACAGATAAACTTACTAAACTCTTTAGATCAGCTTATTTAACCAGTTTTCACAGTTAATTTCTAATCTTTTTTAATTTTCAAAAAACTCTAAACTCTTTATTTTAGAGTTTTAACCTATTTAGACTACTTTATTAGTATATTTAAGACAGATAAACTTACTAAACTCTTTTTAGATCAGCTTACTTAACCAGTTTTCACAGTTAATTTCTAATTTTTTTAACTTTCAAAAAGCTCTAAACACTTTATTTTAGTCTTTTAACATGTTTAGACTACTTTATTAGTATATTTAAGACAGATAAACTTACTAAACTGTTTAGATCAGCTTATTTAACCAGTTTTCAGAGTTAATTTCTAATCTTTTTTAACTTTCAAAAAGCTCTAAACACTTTATTTTAGAGTTTTAACCTATTTAGACTACTTTATTAGTATGTTTAAGAGAGATAAACTTCCTAAACTCTTTAGATCAGCTTATTTAACCAGTTTTCACAGTTAATTTCTAATCTTTTTTAACTTTCAAAAAGCTCTAAACACTTTATTTTAGAGTTTTAACCTATTTAGACTACTTTATTAGTATATTTAAGAGAGATAAACTTAGTAAACTCTTTAGATCAGCTTATTTAACCAGTTCTCACAGTTAATTTCTAATCTTTTTTAACTTTCAAAAAGCTCTAAACTCTTTATTTTAGAGTTTTAAGCTATTTAGACTACTTTATTAGTATATTTAAGACAGATAAACTTACTAAACTCTTTAGATCAGCTTATTTAACCAGTTTTCACAGTTAATTTCTAATCTTTTTAACTTTCAAAAAGCTCTAAACACTTTATTTTAGAGTTTTAACCTATTTAGACTACTTTATTAGTATATTTAAGACAGATAAACTTACTAAACTCTTTAGATGAGCTTATTTAATCTTTTTCCACAGTTAATTTCTAATCTTTTTAACTTTCAAAAGCTCTAAACTCTTTATTTTAGTCTTTTAACCTATTTAGACTACTTTATTAGTATATTTAAGACAGATAAACTTACTAAACTCTTTAGATCAGCTTATTTAACCAGTTTTCACAGTTAATTTCTAATCTTTTTTAACTTTGAAGAAGCTCTAAACACTTTATTTTAGAGTTTTAAACTATTTAGACTACTTTATTAGTATATTTAAGAGAGATAAACTTACTAAACTCTTTAGATCAGCTTATTTAACCAGTTTTCACAGTTAATTTCTAATCTTTTTTAACTTTCAAAAAGCTCTAAACTCTTTATTTTACTCTTTTAACATATTTAGATTTTATTATTAGTATATTTAAGACAGATAAACTTACTAAACTCTTTAGATCAGCTTATTTAACCAGTTTTCACAGATAATTTCTAATCTTTTTAACTTTCAAAAAGCTCTAAACTCTTTATTTTAGTCTTTTAAGCTATTTAGACTACTTTATTAGTATATTTAAGGCAGATAAACTTACTAAACTCTTTAGATCAGCTTATTTAACCAGTTTTCACAGTTAATTTCTAATCTTTTTTAACTTTCAAAAAGCTCTAAAATCTTTATTTTAGAGTTTTAACCTATTTAGACTACTTTATTAGTATATTTAAAACAGATAAAATTACTAAACTCTTTAGATCAGCTTATTTAACCATTTTTCGCAGTTAATTTCTAATCTTTTTTAACTTTCAAAAAGCTCTAAACTCTTTATTTTAGAGTTTTAACCTATTTAGACTACTTTATTAGCATATTTAAGACAGATAAACTTACTAAACTCTTTAGATCAGCTTATTTAACCAGTTTTCACAGTTAATTTCTAATCTTTTTAACTTTCAAAAAGCTCTAAACTCTTTATTTTAGTCTTTTAAGCTATTTAGACTACTTTATTAGTATATTTAAGGCAGATAAACTTACTAAACTCTTTAGATCAGCTTATTTAACCAGTTTTCACAGTTAATTTCTAATCTTTTTTAACTTTCAAAAACCTCTAAAATCTTTATTTTAGTCTTTTAATCTATTTAGACTACTTTATTAGTATATTTAAGACAGATAAACTTACTAAACTCTTTAGATCAGCTTATTTAACCAGTTTTCACAGTTAATTTCTAATCTTTTTTAACTTTCAAAAAGCTCTAAACTCTTTATTTTAGAGTTTTAACCTATTTAGAATACTTTATTTGTATATTTAAGACAGATAAACTTACTAAACTCTTTAGATCAGCTTATTTAACCAGTTTTCACAGTTAATTTCTAATCTTTTTTAACTTTCAAAAAGCTCTAAACTCTTTATTTTAGAGTTTTAACCTATTTAGACTACTTTATTACTATATTTAAGACAGATAAACTTACTAAACTCTTTAGATCAGCTTATTTAACCAGTTTTCACAGTTAATTTCTAATCTTTTTTAACTTTCAAAAAGCTCTAAACTCTTTATTTTAGAGTTATAACCTATTTAGAATACTTTATTAGTATATTTAAGACAGATAAACTTACTAAACTCTTTAGATCAGCTTATTTAACCAGTTTTCACAGTTAATTTCTAATCTTTTTTAATTTTCAAAAAACTCTAAACTCTTTATTTTAGAGTTTTAACCTATTTAGACTACTTTATTAGTATATTTAAGACAGATAAACTTACTAAACTCTTTTTAGATCAGCTTATTTAACCAGTTTTCACAGTTAATTTCTAATCTTTTTAACTTTCAAAAAGCTCTAAACACTTTATTTTAGAGTTTTAACCTATTTAGACTACTTTATTAGTATGTTTAAGAGAGATAAACTTCCTAAACTCTTTAGATCAGCTTATTTAACCAGTTTTCACAGTTAATTTCTAATCTTTTTAAACTTTCAAAATGCTCTAAACACTTTATTTTAGAGTTTTAACCTATTTAGACTACTTTATTAGTATATTTAAGAGAGATAAACTTACTAAACTCTTTAGATCAGCTTATTTAACCAGTTCTCACAGTTAATTTCTAATCTTTTTTAACTTTCAAAAAGCTCTAAACTCTTTATTTTAGAGTTTTTACCTATTTAGACTACTTTATTAGTATATTTAAGACAGATAAACTTACTAAACTCTTTAGATCAACTTATTTAACCAGTTTTCACAGTTAATTTCTAATCTTTTTTAACTTTCAAAAAGCTCTAAACACTTTATTTTAGAGTTTTAACCTATTTAGACTACTTTATTAGTATATTTAAGACAGATAAACTTACTAAACTCTTTAGATGAGCATATTTAATCTTTTTCCACAGTTAATTTCTAATCTTTTTAACTTTCAAAAAGCTCTAAACTCTTTATTTTAGTCTTTTAACCTATTTAGACTACTTTATTAGTATATTTAAGACAGATAAACTTACTAAACTCTTTAGATCAGCTTATTTAACCAGTTTTCACAGTTAATTTCTAATCTTTTTTAACTTTGAAGAAGCTCTAAACACTTTATTTTAGAGTTTTAAACTATTTAGACTACTTTATTAGTATATTTAAGAGAGATAAACTTACTAAACTCTTTAGATCAGCTTATTTAACCAGTTTTCACAGTTAATTTCTAATCTTTTTTAACTTTCAAAAAGCTCTAAACTCTTTATTTTACTCTTTTAACATATTTAGATTATATTATTAGTATATTTAAGACAGATAAACTTACTAAACTCTTTAGATCAGCTTATTTAACCAGTTTTCACAGATAATTTCTAATCTTTTTAACTTTCAAAAAGCTCTAAACTCTTTATTTTAGTCTTTTAAGCTATTTAGACTACTTTATTAGTATATTTAAGGCAGATAAACTTACTAAACTCTTTAGATCAGCTTATTTAACCAGTTTTCACAGTTAATTTCTAATCTTTTTTAACTTTCAAAAAGCTCTAAAATCTTTATTTTAGAGTTTTAACCTATTTAGACTACTTTATTAGTATATTTAAGACAGATAAACTTACTAAACTCTTTAGATCAGCTTATTTAACCAGTTTTCACAGTTAATTTCTAATCTTTTTTAATTTTCAAAAAACTCTAAACTCTTTATTTTAGAGTTTTAACCTATTTAGACTACTTTATTAGTATATTTAAGACAGATAAACTTACTAAACTCTTTTTAGATCAGCTTATTTAACCAGTTTTCACAGTTAATTTCTAATTTTTTTAACTTTGAAAAAGCTCTAAACACTTTATTTTAGTCTTTTAACATGTTTAGACTACTTTATTAGTATATTTAAGACAGATAAACTTACTAAACTGTTTAGATCAGCTTATTTAACCAGTTTTCAGAGTTAATTTCTAATCTCTTTTAACTTTCAAAAAGCTCTAAACACTTTATTTTAGAGTTTTAACCTATTTAGACTACTTTATTAGTATGTTTAAGAGAGATAAACTTCCTAAACTCTTTAGATCAGCTTATTTAACCAGTTTTCACAGTTAATTTCTAATCTTTTTTAACTTTCAAAAAGCTCTAAACACTTTATTTTAGAGTTTTAACCTATTTAGACTACTTTATTAGTATATTTAAGAGAGATAAACTTACTAAACTCTTTAGATCAGCTTATTTAACCAGTTCTCACAGTTAATTTCTAATCTTTTTTAACTTTCAAAAAGCTCTAAACTCTTTATTTTAGAGTTTTTACCTATTTAGACTACTTTATTAGTATATTTAAGACAGATAAACTTACTAAACTCTTTAGATCAGCTTATTTAACCAGTTTTCACAGTTAATTTCTAATCTTTTTTAACTTTCAAAAAGCTCTAAACACTTTATTTTAGAGTTTTAAGCTATTTAGACTACTTTATTAGTATATTTAAGACAGATAAACTTACTAAACTCTTTAGATGAGCTTATTTAATCTTTTTCCACAGTTAATTTCTAATCTTTTTAACTTTCAAAAAGCTCTAAACTCTTTATTTTAGTCTTTTAACCTATTTAGACTACTTTATTAGTATATTTAAGACAGATAAACTTACTAAACTCTTTAGATCAGCTTATTTAACCAGTTTTCACAGTTAATTTCTAATCTTTTTTAACTTTGAAGAAGCTCTAAACACTTTATTTTAGAGTTTTAAACTATTTAGACTACTTTATTAGTATATTTAAGAGAGATAAACTTACTAAACTCTTTAGATCAGCTTATTTAACCAGTTTTCACAGTTAATTTCTAATCTTTTTTAACTTTCAAAAAGCTCTAAACTCTTTATTTTAGTCTTTTAACATATTTAGATTATATTATTAGTATATTTAAGACAGATAAACTTACTAAACTCTTTAGATCAGCTTATTTAACCAGTTTTCACAGATAATTTCTAATCTTTTTAACTTTCAAAAAGCTCTAAACTCTTTATTTTAGTCTTTTAAGCTATTTAGACTACTTTATTAGTATATTTAAGGCAGATAAACTTACTAAACTCTTTAGATCAGCTTATTTAACCAGTTTTCACAGTTAATTTCTAATCTTTTTTAACTTTCAAAAAGCTCTAAAATCTTTATTTTAGAGTTTTAACCTATTTAGACTACTTTATTAGTATATTTAAAACAGATAAACTTACTAAACTCTTTAGATCAGCTTATTTAACCATTTTTCGCAGTTAATTTCTAATCTTTTTTAACTTTCAAAAAGCTCTAAACTCTTTATTTTAGAGTTTTAACCTATTTAGACTACTTTATTAGTATATTTAAGACAGATAAACTTACTAAACTCTTTAGATCAGCTTATTTAACCAGTTTTCACAGTAAAGTTCTAATCTTTTTAACTTTCAAAAAGCTCTAAACTCTTTATTTTAGTCTTTTAAGCTATTTAGACTACTTTATTAGTATATTTAAGGCAGATAAACTTACTAAACTCTTTAGATCAGCTTATTTAACCAGTTTTCACAGTTAATTTCTAATCTTTTTTAACTTTCAAAAAGCTCTAAAATCTTTATTTTAGAGTTTTAACCTATTTAGACTACTTTATTAGTATATTTAAAACAGATAAACTTACTAAACTCTTTAGATCAGCTTATTTAACCAGTTTTCACAGTTAATTTCTAATCTTTTTTAACTTTCAAAAAGCTCTAAACACATTATTTTAGTCAATATCCTACTTAGACTACTTTATTAGGATATTTAAGACAGATGAACTTACTAAACTCTATAGATCAGCTTATTTAACCAGTTTTCACAGTTAATTTCTAATCTTTTTTAACTTTTAAAAAGCTCTAAACTCTTTATTTTAGAGTTTTAATCTATTTAGAATTCTTTATTAGTATATTTAAGATAGATAAACTTACTAAACTCTTTAGATCAACTTATTTAACCAGTTTTCACAGTTAATTTCTAATCTTTTTAATTTTCAAAAAGCTCTAAACTCTTTATTTTAGTCTTTTAAGCTATTTAGACTACTTTATTAGTATATTTAAGACAGATAAACTTACTAAACTCTTTAGATCAGCTTATTTAACCATTTTTTTCACAGTTAATTTCTAATATTTTTAACTTTCAAAAAGCTCTAAACACATTATTTTAGTCTTTTATCCTACTTAGACTATTTTATTAGGATATTTAAGACAGATAAACTTACTAAACTTTTTAGATAAGCTTATTTAACCAGTTTTCACAGCTAATTTCTAATCTTTTTTAACTTTCAAAAAGGTCTAAACTCTTTATTTTAGAGTTTTAACCTATTTAGACTACTTTATTAGTATATTTAAAAGAGATAAACTTACTAAACTCTTTAGATCAGCTTATTTAACCAGTTTTCACAGTTAATTTCTAATCTTTTTTAACTTTCAAAAAGCTCTAAACACTTTATTTTAGAGTTTTAACCTATTTACACTACTTTATTAGTATATTTAAGACAGATAAACTTATTAAACTCTTTAGATCAGCTTATTTAACCAGTTTTCACAGTTAATTTCTAATCTTTTTTAACTTTCAAAAAGCTCTAAACTCTTTATTTTAGAGTTTTAACCTATTTAGACTACTTTATTATTATATTAAAGACAGATAAACTTACTAAACTCTTTAGATCAGCTTATTTAACCAGTTTTCACAGTTAATTTCTAATCTTTTTTAACTTTCTAAAAGCTCTAAACTCTTTATTTTAGAGTTTTAACCTATTTAGACTACTTTATTAGTATATTTAAGACAGATAAACTTACTAATCTCTTTAGATCAGCTAATTTAACCAGTTTTCACAGTTAATTTCTAATCTTTTTTAACTTTCAAAAAGCTCTAAACTCTTTATCTTACAGGTTTAACCTATTTAGACTACTTTATTAGTATATTTAAGATGATAAACTTACTGAACTCTTTAGATCAATTTATTTAACCAGTTTTCACAGTTAATGTCTAATCTTTTTTAACTCTCAAAAAGCTCTAAAGTCTTTATTTTAGAGTTTTAACCTATTTAGACTACTTTATTAGTATATTTAAGACAGATAAACTTACTAAACTCTTTAGATCAGCTTATTTAACCAGTTTTCACAGTTAATTTCTAATCTTTTTTAACTTTCCAAAAGCTCTAAACTCTTTATTTTAGTGTTTTAAGATATTTAGATTACTTTATTAGTATATTTAAGACAGATAAACTTACTAAACTCTTTAGATCAGCTTATTTAACCAGTTTTCACAGTTAATTTCTAATCTTTTTTAACTTTCAAAAAGCTCTAAACTCTTTATTTTAGAGTTTTAACCTATTTAGACTACTTTATTAGTATATTTAAGAGAGATAAACTTCCTAAACTCTTTAGATCAGCTTATTTAAACAAGTTTCACAGTTAATTTCTAATCTTTTTTAACTTTCAAAAAGTTCTAAACATATATTTTAGTCTTTTAACCTATTTAGACTACTTTATTAGTATATTTAAGACAGATAAACTTACTAAACTCTTTAGATCAGCTTATTTAACCAGTTTTCACAGTTAATTTCTAATCTTTTTAACTTTCAAAAAGCTCTAAACACTTTATTTTAGTTTTTTAACCTATTTAGACTACTTTATTAGTATATTTAACACAGATAAACTTACTAAACTCTTTAGATCAGCTAATTTAACCAGTTTTCACAGTTAATTTCTAATCTTTTTTAACTTTCAAAAAGCTCTAAACTCTTTATTTTAGAGTTTTAATCTATTTAGACTACTTTATTAGTATATTTAAGACAGATAAACTTACTAAACTCTTTAGATCAGCTTATTTAACCAGTTTTCACAGTTAATTTCTAATCTTTTTTAACTTTCAAAAGCTCTAAACACTTTATTTTAGTCTTTTAACCTATTTAAACTAATTTATTAGTATATTTAAAACAGATAAACTTACTAAACTCTTTAGATCAGCTTATTTAACCAGTTTTCACAGTTAATTTCTAATCTTTTTTAACTTTCAAAAAGCTCTAAAGTCTTTATTTTAGAGTTTTAACCTATTTAGACTACTTTATTAGTATATTTAAGACAGATAAACTTACTAAACTCTTTAGATCAATTAATTTAACCGGTTTTCACAATGAATTTCTAATCTTTTTTAAATTTCAAAAAGCTCTAAACACTTTATTTTAGAGTTTTAACCTATTTAGACTACTTTATTAGTATATTTAACACAGATAAACTTACTAAACGCTTTAGATCAGCTTATTTAACCAGTTTTCACAGTTAATTTCTAGTCTTTTTTAACTTTAAAAAGCTCTAAACTCTTTATTTTAGAGTTTTAACCTATTTAGACTACTTTATTAGTATATTTAAGAAAGATAAACTTACTAAACTCTTTAGATCAACTTATTTAACCAGTTTTCACAGTTAATTTCTAATCTTTTTTAACTTTCAAAAAGCTCTAAACTCTTTATTTTACTCTTTTAACATATTTAGATTATATTATTAGTATATTTAAGACAGATAAACTTACTAAACTCTTTAGATCAGCTTATTTAACCAGTTTTCACAGAGAATTTCTAATCTTTTTAACTTTCAAAAAGCTCTAAACTCTTTATTTTAGTCTTTTAAGCTATTTAGACTACTTTATTAGTATATTTAAGGCAGATAAACTTACTAAACTCTTTAGATCAGCTTATTTAACCAGTTTTCACAGTTAATTTCTAATCTTTTTTAACTTTCAAAAAGCTCTAAAATCTTTATTTTAGAGTTTTAACCTATTTAGACTACTTTATTAGTATATTTAAAATAGATAAACTTACTAAACTCTTTAGATCAGCTTATTTAACCAGTTTTCACAGTTAATTTCTAATCTTTTTTAACTTTCAAAAAGCTCTAAACTCTTTATTTTAGAGTTTTAACCTATTTAGACTACTTTATTAGTATATTTAAGGCAGATAAACTTACTAAACTCTTTAGATCAGCTTATTTAACCAGTTTTCACAGTTAATTTCTAATCTTTTTTAACTTTCAAAAAGCTCTAAAATCTTTATTTTAGAGTTTTAACCTATTTAGACTACTTTATTAGTATATTTAAAACAGATAAACTTACTAAACTCTTTAGATCAGCTTATTTAACCAGTTCTCACAGTTAATTTCTAATCTTTTTTAACTTTCAAAAAGCTCTAAACTCTTTATTTTAGTCTTTTAACCTATTTAGACTACTTTATTAGTATATTTAAAACAGATAAACTTACTAAACTCTTTAGATCACCTTATTTAACCATTTTTCGCAATTAATTTCTAATCTTTTTTAACTTTCAAAAAGCTCTAAACTCTTTATTTTAGAGTTTTAACCTATTTAGACTACTTTATTAGTATATTTAAGACAGATAAACTTACTAAACTCTTTAGATCAGCTTATTTAACCAGTTTTCACAGTTAATTTCTAATCTTTTTAACTTTCAAAAAGCTCTAAACTCTTTATTTTAGTCTTTTAAGCTATTTAGACTACTTTATTAGTATATTTAAGGCAGATAAACTTACTAAACTCTTTAGATCAGCTTATTTAACCAGTTTTCACAGTTAATTTCTAATCTTTTTTAACTTTCAAAAAGCTCTAAAATCTTTATTTTAGAGTTTTAACCTATTTAGACTACTTTATTAGTATATTTAAAACAGATAAACTTACTAAACTCTTTAGATCAGCTTATTTAACCAGTTTTCACAGTTAATTTCTAATCTTTTTTAACTTTCAAAAAGCTCTAAACACATTATTTTAGTCAATATCCTACTTAGACTACTTTATTAGGATATTTAAGACAGATGAACTTACTAAACTCTATAGATCAGCTTATTTAACCAGTTTTCACAGTTAATTTCTAATCTTTTTTAACTTTTAAAAAGCTCTAAACTCTTTATTTTAGAGTTTTAATCTATTTAGAATTCTTTATTAGTATATTTAAGATAGATAAACTTACTAAACTCTTTAGATCAACTTATTTAACCAGTTTTCACAGTTAATTTCTAATCTTTTTAATTTTCAAAAAGCTCTAAACTCTTTATTTTAGTCTTTTAAGCTATTTAGACTACTTTATTAGTATATTTAAGACAGATAAACTTACTAAACTCTTTAGATCAGCTTATTTAACCATTTTTTTCACAGTTAATTTCTAATATTTTTAACTTTCAAAAAGCTCTAAACACATTATTTTAGTCTTTTATCCTACTTAGACTATTTTATTAGGATATTTAAGACAGATAAACTTACTAAACTTTTTAGATCAGCTTATTTAACCAGTTTTCACAGTTAATTTCTAATCTTTTTTAACTTTCAAAAAGGTCTAAACTCTTTATTTTAGAGTTTTAACCTATTTAGACTACTTTATTAGTATATTTAAAAGAGATAAACTTACTAAACTCTTTAGATCAGCTTATTTAACCAGTTTTCACAGTTAATTTCTAATCTTTTTTAACTTTCAAAAAGCTCTAAACACTTTATTTTAGAGTTTTAACCTATTTACACTACTTTATTAGTATATTTAAGACAGATAAACTTATTAAACTCTTTAGATCAGCTTATTTAACCAGTTTTCACAGTTAATTTCTAATCTTTTTTAACTTTCAAAAAGCTCTAAACTCTTTATTTTAGAGTTTTAACCTATTTAGACTACTTTATTATTATATTAAAGACAGATAAACTTACTAAACTCTTTAGATCAGCTTATTTAACCAGTTTTCACAGTTAATTTCTAAACTTTTTTAACTTTCTAAAAGCTCTAAACTCTTTATTTTAGAGTTTTAACCTATTTAGACTACTTTATTAGTATATTTAAGACAGATAAACTTACTAATCTCTTTAGATCAGCTAATTTAACCAGTTTTCACAGTTAATTTCTAATCTTTTTTAACTTTCAAAAAGCTCTAAACTCTTTATCTTAGAAGTTTAACCTATTTAGACTACTTTATTAGTATATTTAAGATGATAAACTTACTAAACTCTTTAGATCAATTTATTTAACCAGTTTTCACAGTTAATGTCTAATCTTTTTTAACTCTCAAAAAGCTCTAAAGTCTTTATTTTAGAGTTTTAACCTATTTAGACTACTTTATTAGTATATTTAAGACAGATAAACTTACTAAACTCTTTAGATCAGCTTATTTAACCAGTTTTCACAGTTAATTTCTAATCTTTTTTAACTTTCCAAAAGCTCTAAACTCTTTATTTTAGTGTTTTAAGATATTTAGATTACTTTATTAGTATATTTAAGACAGATAAACTTACTAAACTCTTTAGATCAGCTTATTTAACCAGTTTTCACAGTTAATTTCTAATCTTTTTTAACTTTCAAAAAGCTCTAAACTCTTTATTTTAGAGTTTTAACCTATTTAGACTACTTTATTAGTATATTTAAGGCAGATAAACTTACTAAACTCTTTAGATCAGCTTATTTAACCAGTTTTCACAGTTAATTTCTAATCTTTTTTAACTTTCAAAAAGCTCTAAAATCTTTATTTTAGAGTTTTAACCTATTTAGACTACTTTATTAGTATATTTAAAACAGATAAACTTACTAAACTCTTTAGATCAGCTAATTTAACCAGTTCTCACAGTTAATTTCTAATCTTTTTTAACTTTCAAAAAGCTCTAAACTCTTTATTTTAGAGTTTTAACCTATTTAGACTACTTTATTAGTATATTTAAAACAGATAAACTTACTAAACTCTTTAGATCAGCTTATTTAACCATTTTTCGCAATTAATTTCTAATCTTTTTTAAATTTCAAAAAGCTCTAAACTCTTTATTTTAGAGTTTTAACCTATTTAGACTACTTTATTAGTATATTTAAGACAGATAAACTTACTAAACTCTTTAGATCAGCTTATTTAACCAGTTTTCACAGTTAATTTCTAATCTTTTTAACTTTCAAAAAGCTCTAAACTCTTTATTTTAGTCTTTTAAGCTATTTAGACTACTTTATTAGTATATTTAAGACAGATAAACTTACTAAACTCTTTAGATCAGCTTATTTAACCACTTTTCACAGTTAATTTCTAATCTTTTTTAACTTTCAAAAAGCTCTAAAATCTTTATTTTAGAGTTTTAACCTATTTAGACTACTTTATTAGTATATTTAAAACAGATAAACTTACTAAACTCTTTAGATCAGCTTATTTAACCAGTTTTCACAGTTAATTTCTAATCTTTTTTAACTTTCAAAAAGCTCTAAACACATTATTTTAGTCAATATCCTACTTAGACTACTTTATTAGGATATTTAAGACAGATGAACTTACTAAACTCTATAGATCAGCTTATTTAACCAGTTTTCACAGTTAATTTCTAATCTTTTTTAACTTTTAAAAAGCTCTAAACTCTTTATTTTAGAGTTTTAATCTATTTAGAATTCTTTATTAGTATATTTAAGATAGATAAACTTACTAAACTCTTTAGATCAACTTATTTAACCAGTTTTCACAGTTAATTTCTAATCTTTTTTAACTTTCAAAAAGCTCTAAACTCTTTATTTTAGAGTTTTAACCTATTTAGACTACTTTATTAGTATATTTAAGACAGATAAACTTACTAATCTCTTTAGATCAGCTAATTTAACCAGTTTTCACAGTTAATTTCTAATCTTTTTTAACTTTCAAAAAGCTCTAAACTCTTTATCTTAGAGGTTTAACCTATTTAGACTACTTTATTAGTATATTTAAGATGATAAACTTACTAAACTCTTTAGATCAATTTATTTAACCAGTTTTCACAGTTAATGTCTAATCTTTTTTAACTCTCAAAAAGCTCTAAAGTCTTTATTTTAGAGTTTTAACCTATTTAGACTACTTTATTAGTATATTTAAGACAGATAAACTTACTAAACTCTTTAGATCAGCTTATTTAACCAGTTTTCACAGTTAATTTCTAATCTTTTTTAACTTTCCAAAAGCTCTAAACTCTTTATTTTAGTGTTTTAAGATATTTAGATTACTTTATTAGTATATTTAAGACAGATAAACTTACTAAACTCTTTAGATCAGCTTATTTAACCAGTTTTCACAGTTAATTTCTAATCTTTTTTAACTTTCAAAAAGCTCTAAACTCTTTATTTTAGAGTTTTAACCTATTTAGACTACTTTATTAGTATATTTCAGAGAGATAAACTTCCTAAACTCTTTAGATCAGCTTATTTAAACAAGTTTCACAGTTAATTTCTAATCTTTTTTAACTTTCAAAAAGTTCTAAACATATATTTTAGTCTTTTAACCTATTTAGACTACTTTATTAGTATATTTAAGACAGATAAACTTACTAAACTCTTTAGATCAGCTTATTTAACCAGTTTTCACAGTTAATTTCTAATCTTTTTAACTTTCAAAAAGCTCTAAACACTTTATTTTAGTTTTTTAACCTATTTAGACTAGTTTATTAGTATATTTAACACAGATAAACTTACTAAACTCTTTAGATCAGCTAATTTAACCAGTTTTCACAGTTAATTTCTAATCTTTTTTAACTTTCAAAAAGCTCTAAACTCTTTATTTTAGAGTTTTAATCTATTTAGACTACTTTATTAGTATATTTAAGACAGATAAACTTACTAAACTCTTTAGATCAGCTTATTTAACCAGTTTTCACAGTTAATTTCTAATCTTTTTTAACTTTCAAAAGCTCTAAACACTTTATTTTAGTCTTTTAACCTATTTAAACTAATTTATTAGTATATTTAAAACAGATAAACTTACTAAACTCTTTAGATCAGCTTATTTAACCAGTTTTCACAGTTAATTTCTAATCTTTTTTAACTTTCAAAAAGCTCTAAACTCTTTATTTTAGAGTTTTAACCTATTTAGACTACTTTATTATTATATTTAAGACAGATAAACTTACTAAACTCTTTAGATCAATTTATTTAACCGGTTTTCACAATGAATTTCTAATTTTTTTTAAATTTCAAAAAGCTCTAAACACTTTATTTTAGAGTTTTAACCTATTTAGACTACTTTATTAGTATATTTAAGACAGATAAACTTACTAAACGCTTTAGATCAGCTTATTTAACCAGTTTTCACAGTTAATTTCTAGTCTTTTTTAACTTTAAAAAGCTCTAAACTCTTTATTTTAGAGTTTTAACCTATTTAGACTACTTTATTAGTATATTTAAGAAAGATAAACTTACTAAACTCTTTAGATCAGCTTATTTAACCAGTTTTCACAGTTAATTTCTAATCTTTTTTAACTTTCAAAAAGCTCTAAACTCTTTATTTTACTCTTTTAACATATTTAGATTATATTATTAGTATATTTAAGACAGATAAACTTACTAAACTCTTTAGATCAGCTTATTTAACCAGTTTTCACAGATAATTTCTAATCTTTTTAACTTTCAAAAAGCTCTAAACTCTTTATTTTAGAGTTTTAACCTATTTAGACTACTTTATTAGTATATTTAAGACAGATAAACTTACTAAACTCTTTAGATCAGCTTATTTAACCAGTTTTCACAGTTAATTTCTAATCTTTTTAACTTTCAAAAAGCTCTAAACTCTTTATTTTAGTCTTTTAAGCTATTTAGACTACTTTATTAGTATATTTAAGGCAGATAAACTTACTAAACTCTTTAGATCAGCTTATTTAACCAGTTTTCACAGTTAATTTCTAATCTTTTTTAACTTTCAAAAAGCTCTAAAATCTTTATTTTAGAGTTTTAACCTATTTAGACTACTTTATTAGTATATTTAAAACAGATAAACTTACTAAACTCTTTAGATCAGCTTATTTAACCAGTTCTCACAGTTAATTTCTAATCTTTTTTAACTTTCAAAAAGCTCTAAACTCTTTATTTTAGAGTTTTAACCTATTTAGACTACTTTATTAGTATATTTAAGGCAGATAAAGTTACTAAACTCTTTAGATCAGCTTATTTAACCAGTTTTCACAGTTAATTTCTAATCTTTTTTAACTTTCAAAAAGCTCTAAAATCTTTATTTTAGAGTTTTAACCTATTTAGACTACTTTATTAGTATATTTAAAACAGATAAACTTACTAAACTCTTTAGATCAGCTTATTTAACCAGTTCTCACAGTTAATTTCTAATCTTTTTTAACTTTCAAAAAGCTCTAAACTCTTTATTTTAGAGTTTTAACCTATTTAGACTACTTTATTAGTATATTTAAAACAGATAAACTTACTAAACTCTTTAGATCAGCTTATTTAACCATTTTTCGCAGTTAATTTCTAATCTTTTTTAACTTTCAAAAAGCTCTAAACTCTTTATTTTAGAGTTTTAACCTATTTAGACTACTTTATTAGTATATTTAAGACAGATAAACTTACTAAACTCTTTAGATCAGCTTATTTAACCAGTTTTCACAGTTAATTTCTAATCTTTTTAACTTTCAAAAAGCTCTAAACTCTTTATTTTAGTCTTTTAAGCTATTTAGACTACTTTATTAGTATATTTAAGGCAGATAAACTTACTAAACTCTTTAGATCAGCTTATTTAACCAGTTTTCACAGTTAATTTCTAATCTTTTTTAACTTTCAAAAAGCTCTAAAATCTTTATTTTAGAGTTTTAACCTATTTAGACTACTTTATTTGTATATTTAAAACAGATAAACTTACTAAACTCTTTAGATCAGCTTATTTAACCAGTTTTCACAGTTAATTTCTAATCTTTTTTAACTTTCAAAAAGCTCTAAACACATTATTTTAGTCTTTTATCCTACTTAGACTATTTTATTAGGATATTTAAGACAGATAAACTTACTAAACTTTTTAGATCAGCTTATTTAACCAGTTTTCACAGTTAATTTCTAATCTTTTTTAACTTTCAAAAAGCTCTAAACACTTTATTTTAGAGTTTTAACCTATTTACACTACTTTATTAGTATATTTAAGACAGATAAACATATTAAACTCTTTAGATCAGCTTATTTAACCAGTTTTCACAGTTAATTTCTAATCTTTTTTAACTTTCAAAAAGCTCTAAACTCTTTATTTTAGAGTTTTAACCTATTTAGACTACTTTATTATTATATTAAAGACAGATAAACTTACTAAACTCTTTAGATCAGCTTATTTAACCAGTTTTCACAGTTAATTTCTAATCTTTTTTAACTTTCTAAAAGCTCTAAACTCTTTATTTTAGAGTTTTAACCTATTTAGACTACTTTATTAGTATATTTAAGACAGATAAACTTACTAATCTCTTTAGATCAGCTAATTTAACCAGTTTTCACAGTTAATTTCTAATCTTTTTTAACTTTCAAAAAGCTCTAAACTCTTTATCTTAGAGGTTTAACCTATTTAGACTACTTTATTAGTATATTTAAGATGATAAACTTACTAAACTCTTTAGATCAATTTATTTAACCAGTTTTCACAGTTAATGTCTAATCTTTTTTAACTCTCAAAAAGCTCTAAAGTCTTTATTTTAGAGTTTTAACCTATTTAGACTACTTTATTAGTATATTTAAGACAGATAAACTTACTAAACTCTTTAGATCAGCTTATTTAACCAGTTTTCACAGTTAATTTCTAATCTTTTTTAACTTTCCAAAAGCTCTAAACACTTTATTTTAGAGTTTTAACCTATTTACACTACTTTATTAGTATATTTAAGACAGATAAACATATTAAACTCTTTAGATCAGCTTATTTAACCAGTTTTCACAGTTAATTTCTAATCTTTTTTAACTTTCAAAAAGCTCTAAACTCTTTATTTTAGAGTTTTAACCTATTTAGACTACTTTATTATTATATTAAAGACAGATAAACTTACTAAACTCTTTAGATCAGCTTATTTAACCAGTTTTCACAGTTAATTTCTAATCTTTTTTAACTTTCTAAAAGCTCTAAACTCTTAATTTTAGAGTTTTAACCTATTTAGACTACTTTATTAGTATATTTAAGACAGATAAACTTACTAATCTCTTTAGATCAGCTAATTTAACCAGTTTTCACAGTTAATTTCTAATCTTTTTTAACTTTCAAAAAGCTCTAAACTCTTTATCTTAGAGGTTTAACCTATTTAGACTACTTTATTAGTATATTTAAGATGATAAACTTACTAAACTCTTTAGATCAATTTATTTAACCAGTTTTCACAGTTAATGTCTAATCTTTTTTAACTCTCAAAAAGCTCTAAAGTCTTTATTTTAGAGTTTTAACCTATTTAGACTACTTTATTAGTATATTTAAGACAGATAAACTTACTAAACTCTTTAGATCAGCTTATTTAACCAGTTTTCACAGTTAATTTCTAATCTTTTTTAACTTTCCAAAAGCTCTAAACTCTTTATTTTAGTGTTTTAAGATATTTAGATTACTTTATTAGTATATTTAAGACAGATAAACTTACTAAACTCTTTAGATCAGCTTATTTAACCAGTTTTCACAGTTAATTTCTAATCTTTTTTAACTTTCAAAAAGCTCTAAACTCTTTATTTTAGAGTTTTAACCTATTTAGACTACTTTATTAGTATATTTAAGAGAGATAAACTTCCTAAACTCTTTAGATCAGCTTATTTAAACAAGTTTCACAGTTAATTTCTAATCTTTTTTAACTTTCAAAAAGTTCTAAACATATATTTTAGTCTTTTAACCTATTTAGACTACTTTATTAGTATATTTAAGACAGATAAACTTACTAAACTCTTTAGATCAGCTTATTTAACCAGTTTTCACAGTTAATTTCTAATCTTTTTAACTTTCAAAAAGCTCTAAACACTTTATTTTAGTTTTTTAACCTATTTAGACTACTTTATTAGTATATTTAAAAAGATAAACTTACTAAACTCTTTAGATCAGCTAATTTAACCAGTTTTCACAGTTAATTTCTAATCTTTTTTAACTTTCAAAAAGCTCTAAACTCTTTATTTTAGTCTTTTAACCTATTTAAACTAATTTATTAGTATATTTAAAACAGATAAACTTACTAAACTCTTTAGATCAGCTTATTTAACCAGTTTTCACAGTTAATTTCTAATCTTTTTTAACTTTCAAAAAGCTCTAAAGTCTTTATTTTAGAGTTTTAACCTATTTAGACTACTTTATTAGTATATTTAAGACAGATAAACTTACTAAACTCTTTAGATCAATTTATTTAACCGGTTTTCACAATGAATTTCTAATCTTTTTTAAATTTCAAAAAGTTCTAAACACTTTATTTTAGAGTTTTAACCTATTTAGACTACTTTATTAGTATATTTAAGACAGATAAACTTACTAAACGCTTTAGATCAGCTTATTTAACCAGTTTTCACAGTTAATTTCTAGTCTTTTTTAACTTTAAAAAGCTCTAAACTCTTTATTTTAGAGTTTTAACCTATTTAGACTACTTTATTAGTATATTTAAGAAAGATAAACTTACTAAACTCTTTAGATCAGCTTATTTAACCAGTTTTCACAGTTAATTTCTAATCTTTTTTAACTTTCAAAAAGCTCTAAACACTTTGTTTCTGTCTTTTAACCTATTTAGACTACTTTATTAGTATATTAAACACTGATAAACTTACTAAACTCTTTAGATCAGCTTATTTAACCAGTTTTCACAGTTAATTTCTAATCTCTTTTAACTTTCAAAAAGCTCTAAACTCTTTATTTTAGAGTTTTAACCTATTTAGACTACTTTATTAGTATATTTAAGACAGATAAACTTACTAAAATCTTTAGATCAGCTTATTTAACCAGTTTTCACAGTTAATTTCTAATCTCTTTTAACTTTCAAAAAGCTCTAAACTGTTTATCTTAGAGGTTTAACCTATTTAGACTACTTTATTAGTATATTTAAGATGATAAACTTACTAAACTCTTTAGATCAATTTATTTAACCAGTTTTCACAGTTAATTTCTAATCTTTTTTAACTCTCAAAAAGCTCTAAAGTCTTTATTTTAGAGTTTTAACCTATTTAGACTACTTTATTAGTATATTTAAGACAGATAAACTTACTAAACTCTTTAGATCAGCTTATTTAACCAGTTTTCACAGTTGATTTCTAATCTTTTTTAACTCTCAAAAAGCTCTAAAGTCTTTATTTTAGAGTTTTAACCTATTTAGACTACTTTATTAGTATATTTAAGACAGATAAACTTACTAAACTCTTTAGATCAGCTTATTTAACCAGTTTTCACAGTTAATTTCTAATCTTTTTTAACTTTCCAAAAGCTCTAAACTCTTTATTTTAGTGTTTTAAGATATTTAGATTACTTTATTAGTATATTTAAGACAGATAAACTTACTAAACTCTTTAGATCAGCTTATTTAACCAGTTTTCACAGTTAATTTCTAATCTTTTTTAACTTTTCAAAAAGCTCTAAACTCTTTATTTTAGAGTTTTAAGCTATTTAGACTACTTTATTAGTATATTTAAGAGAGATAAACATCCTAAACTCTTTAGATTAGCTTATTTAAACAAGTTTCACAGTTAATTTCTAATCTTTTTTAACTTTCAAAAAGTTCTAAACATATATTTTAGTCTTTTAACCTATTTAGACTACTTTATTAGTATATTTAAGACAGGTAAACTTACTAAAGACTTTAGATCAGCTTATTTAACCAGTTTTCACAGTTAATTTCTAATCTTTTTAACTTTCAAAAAGCTCTAAACACTTTATTTTAGTTTTTTAACCTATTTAGACTACTTTATTAGTATATTTAAGACAGATAAACTTACTAAACTCTTTAGATCAGCTTATTTAACCAGTTTGAACAGTTAATTTCTAATCTTTTTAACTTTCAAAAAGCTCTTAACACTTTATTTTAGTCTTTTAACCTATTTAGACTACTTTATTAGTATATTTAAGACAGATAAACTTACTAAACTCGTTAGATCAGCTTATTTAACCAGTTTTCACAGTTAATTTCTAAATTTTTTTAACTTTCAAAAAGCTCTAAACTCTTTATTTTAGTCTTTTAACCTATTTAGACTACTTTATTAGTATATTTAAAACAGATAAACTTACTAAACTCTTTAGATCAGCTTATTTAACCAGTTTTCACAGTTAATTTCTAAATTTTTTTAACTTTCAAAAAGCTCTAAACTCTTTATTTTAGTCTTTTAACATTTTTAGATTACTTTATTGGTGTATCTAACACAGATAAACTTACTAAACTCTTTAGATCAGCTTATTTAACCAGTTTTCACAGTTAATTTCTAATCTTTTTTAACTTTCAAAAAGGTCTAAACTCTTTATTTTAGTCTTTTAACATATTTAGATTACATTATTAGTATATTTAACACAGATAAACTTACTAAACTCTTTAGATCAGCTTATTTAACCAGTTTTCACAGTTAATTTCTAATTTTTTTTAACTTTCAAAAAGCTCTAAACACTTTATTTTAGAGTTTTAACCTATTTAGACTACTTTATTAGTATATTTAAGACAGATAAACTTACTAAACTCTTTAGATCAGCTTATTTAACCAGTTTTCACAGTGAATTTCTAATCTTTTTTAACTTTCAAAAAGCTCTAAACTCTTTATTTTAGAGTTTTAATCTATTTAGACTATTTTATTAGTATATTTAAGACAGATAAACTTACTAAACTCTTTAGATCAGCTTATTTATCTATCTTTCACAGTTAATTTCTAATCTTTTTTAACTTTCAAAAAACTCTAAACACTATATTTTAGTCTTTTAACCTATTTAGACTACTTTATTAGTATATTTAAGACAGATAAACTTACTAAACTCTTTAGATCAGCTTATTTAGCCAGTTTTCACAGTTAATTTCTAATCTTTTTTAACTTTCAAAAAGCTCTAAACTCTTTAATTTAGTCTTTTAACATATTTAGTTTACTTTATTAGTATATTTAACACAGATAAACTTACTAAACTCATTAGATCAGCTTATTTAACCAGTTTTCACAGTTAATTTCTAATCTTTTTTAACTTTCAAAAAGCTCTAAACTCTTTATTTTAGAGTTTTAACCTATTTAGACTACTTTATTAGTATATTTAAGACAGATAAACTTACTAAACTCTTAAGATCAATTTATTTAACCAGTTTTCACAATTAATTTCTAATCTTTTTTATCTTTCAAAAAGCTCTAAACACTTTATTTTAGTCTTTTAACATATTTAGATTATATTATTAGTATATTTAACACAGATAAACTTGCTAAACTCTTTAGATCAGCTTATTTAACCAGTTTTCACAGTTAATTTCTAATCTTTTTAACTTTCAAAAAGCTCTAAACACTTTATTTTAGTTTTTTAACCTATTTAGACTACTTTATTAGTATATTTAAAAAGATAAACTTACTAAACTCTTTAGATCAGCTAATTTAACCAGTTTTCACAGTTAATTTCTAATCTTTTTTAACTTTCAAAAAGCTCTAAACTCTTTATTTTAGTCTTTTAACCTATTTAAACTAATTTATTAGTATATTTAAAACAGATAAACTTACTAAACTCTTTAGATCAGCTTATTTAACCAGTTTTCACAGTTAATTTCTAATCTTTTTTAACTTTCAAAAAGCTCTAAAGTCTTTATTTTAGAGTTTTAACCTATTTAGACTACTTTATTAGTATATTTAAGACAGATAAACTTACTAAACTCTTTAGATCAATTTATTTAACCGGTTTTCACAATGAATTTCTAATCTTTTTTAAATTTCAAAAAGTTCTAAACACTTTATTTTAGAGTTTTAACCTCTTTAGACTACTTTATTAGTATATTTAAGACAGATAAACTTACTAAACGCTTTAGATCAGCTTATTTAACCAGTTTTCACAGTTAATTTCTAGTCTTTTTTAACTTTAAAAAGCTCTAAACTCTTTATTTTAGAGTTTTAACCTATTTAGACTACTTTATTAGTATATTTAAGAAAGATAAACTTACTAAACTCTTTAGATCAGCTTATTTAACCAGTTTTCACAGTTAATTTCTAATCTTTTTTAACTTTCAAAAAGCTCTAAACACTTTGTTTCTGTCTTTTAACCTATTTAGACTACTTTATTAGTATATTAAACACTGATAAACTTACTAAACTCTTTAGATCAGCTTATTTAAACAGTTTTCACAGTTAATTTCTAATCTTTTTTAACTTTCAAAAAGCTCTAAACTCTTTATTTTAGAGTTTTAACCTATTTAGACTACTTTATTAGTATATTTAAGACAGATAAACTTACTAAAATCTTTAGATCAGCTTATTTAACCAGTTTTCACAGTTAATTTCTAATCTCTTTTAACTTTCAAAAAGCTCTAAACTGTTTATCTTAGAGGTTTAACCTATTTAGACTACTTTATTAGTATATTTAAGATGATAAACTTACTAAACTCTTTAGATCAATTTATTTAACCAGTTTTCACAGTTAATTTCTAATCTTTTTTAACTCTCAAAAAGCTCTAAAGTCTTTATTTTAGAGTTTTAACCTATTTAGACTACTTTATTAGTATATTTAAGACAGATAAACTTACTAAACTCTTTAGATCAGCTTATTTAACCAGTTTTCACAGTTGATTTCTAATCTTTTTTAACTCTCAAAAAGCTCTAAAGTCTTTATTTTAGAGTTTTAACCTATTTAGACTACTTTATTAGTATATTTAAGACAGATAAACTTACTAAACTCTTTAGATCAGCTTATTTAACCAGTTTTCACAGTTAATTTCTAATCTTTTTTAACTTTCCAAAAGCTCTAAACTCTTTATTTTAGTGTTTTAAGATATTTAGATTACTTTATTAGTATATTTAAGACAGATAAACTTACTAAACTCTTTAGATCAGCTTATTTAACCAGTTTTCACAGTTAATTTCTAATCTTTTTTAACTTTTCAAAAAGCTCTAAACTCTTTATTTTAGAGTTTTAAGCTATTTAGACTACTTTATTAGTATATTTAAGAGAGATAAACATCCTAAACTCTTTAGATTAGCTTATTTAAACAAGTTTCACAGTTAATTTCTAATCTTTTTTAACTTTCAAAAAGTTCTAAACATATATTTTAGTCTTTTAACCTATTTAGACTACTTTATTAGTATATTTAAGACAGGTAAACTTACTAAAGACTTTAGATCAGCTTATTTAACCAGTTTTCACAGTTAATTTCTAATCTTTTTAACTTTCAAAAAGCTCTAAACACTTTATTTTAGTTTTTTAACCTATTTAGACTACTTTATTAGTATATTTAAGACAGATAAACTTACTAAACTCTTTAGATCAGCTAATTTAACCAGTTTTCACAGTTAATTTCTAATCTTTTTTAACTTTTAAAAAGCTCTAAACTCTTTATTTTAGAGTTTTAATCTATTTAGACTACTTTATTAGTATATTTAAGACAGATAAACTTACTAAACTCTTTAGATCAGCTTATTTAACCAGTTTTCACAGTTAATTTCTAATCTTTTTTAACTTTCAAAAAGCTCTAAACACTTTATTTTAGTCTTTTAACCTATTTAAACTACTTTATTAGTATATTTAAAACAGATAAACTTACTAAACTCTTTAGATCAGCTTATTTAACCAGTTTGAACAGTTAATTTCTAATCTTTTTAACTTTCAAAAAGCTCTTAACACTTTATTTTAGTCTTTTAACCTATTTAGACTACTTTATTAGTATATTTAAGACAGATAAACTTACTAAACTCGTTAGATCAGCTTATTTAACCAGTTTTCACAGTTAATTTCTAAATTTTTTTAACTTTCAAAAAGCTCTAAACTCTTTATTTTAGTCTTTTAACCTATTTAGACTACTTTATTAGTATATTTAAAACAGATAAACTTACTAAACTCTTTAGATCAGCTTATTTAACCAGTTTTCACAGTTAATTTCTAAATTTTTTTAACTTTCAAAAAGCTCTAAACTCTTTATTTTAGTCTTTTAACATTTTTAGATTACTTTATTGGTGTATCTAACACAGATAAACTTACTAAACTCTTTAGATCAGCTTATTTAACCAGTTTTCACAGTTAATTTCTAATCTTTTTTAACTATCAAAAAGGTCTAAACTCTTTATTTTAGTCTTTTAACATATTTAGATTACATTATTAGTATATTTAACACAGATAAACTTACTAAACTCTTTAGATCAGCTTATTTAACCAGTTTTCACAGTTAATTTCTAATCTTTTTTAACTTTCAAAAAGCTCTAAACACTTTATTTTAGAGTTTTAACCTATTTAGACTACTTTATTAGTATATTTAAGACAGATAAACTTACTAAACTCTTTAGATCAGCTTATTTAACCAGTTTTCACAGTGAATTTCTAATCTTTTTTAACTTTCAAAAAGCTCTAAACTCTTTATTTTAGAGTTTTAATCTATTTAGACTATTTTATTAGTATATTTAAGACAGATAAACTTACTAAACTCTTTAGATCAGCTTATTTATCTATCTTTCACAGTTAATTTCTAATCTTTTTTAACTTTCAAAAAACTCTAAACACTATATTTTAGTCTTTTAACCTATTTAGACTACTTTATTAGTATATTTAAGACAGATAAACTTACTAAACTCTTTAGATCAGCTTATTTAGCCAGTTTTCACAGTTAATTTCTAATCTTTTTTAACTTTCAAAAAGCTCTAAACTCTTTAATTTAGTCTTTTAACATATTTAGTTTACTTTATTAGTATATTAAAGACAGATAAACTTACTAAACTCATTAGATCAGCTTATTTAACCAGTTTTCACAGTTAATTTCTAATCTTTTTTAACTTTCAAAAAGCTCTAAACTCTTTATTTTAGAGTTTTAACCTATTTAGACTACTTTATTAGTATATTTAAGACAGATAAACTTACTAAACTCTTAAGATCAATTTATTTAACCAGTTTTCACAATTAATTTCTAATCTTTTTTATCTTTCAAAAAGCTCTAAACACTTTATTTTAGTCTTTTAACATATTTAGATTATATTATTAGTATATTTAACACAGATAAACTTGCTAAACTCTTTAGATCAGCTTATTTAACCAGTTTTCACAGTTAATTTCTTATCTTTTTTAACTTTAAAAAGCTCTAAACTCTTTATTTTAGAGTTTTAACCTATTTAGACTACTTTATTAGTATATTTAAGACAGATAAACTTACTAAACTCTTAAGATCAGCTTATTTAACCAGTTTTCACAGTTAATTTCTAATCTTTTTTAACTTTCAAAAAGCTCTAAACTCTTTATTTTAGAGTTTTAACCTATTTAGACTACTTTATTAGTATATTTAAGACAGATAAACTTACTAAACTCTTTAGATCAGCTTATTTAACTAGTTTTCACAGTTAATTTCTAATCTTTTTTAACTTTCAAAAAGCTCTAAACTCTTTATTTTAGAGTTTTAATCTATTTAGTCTACTTTATGAGTATATTTAAGAAAGATAAACTTACTAAACTCTTTAGATCAGCTTATTTAACCAGTTTTCACAATTAAATTCTAATCTTTTTTAACTTTCAAAAAGCTCTAAACTCTTTATTTTAGAGTTTTAACCTATTTAGACTACTTTATTAGTATATTTAACACAGATAAACTTACTAAACTCTTTAGATCAGCTTATTTAACCAGTTTTCACAGTTAATTTCTAATCTTTTTTAACTTTCAAAAAGCTCTAAACTCTTTATTTTAGTCTTTTAACATATTTAGATTATATTATTAGTATATTTAAGACAGATAAACTTACTAAACTCTTTAGATCAGCTTATTTAACCAGTTTTCACAGTTAATTTCTAATCTTTTTTAACTTTCAAAAAGCTCTAAACTCTTTATTTTAGAGTTTTATCCTATTTAGACTACTTTATTAGTATATTTAAGACAATAAACTTACTAAACTCTTTAGATCAGCTTATTTAAACAGGTTTTGAGAATTAATTTCTAATCTTTTTTAACTTTCAAAAAGTTTAAACACATATATTAGTCTTTTAACCTATTTAGACTACTTTATTAGTATATTTAAGACAGATAAACTTACTAAACTCTTTAGATCAGCTTATTTAACCAGTTTTCACAGTTAATTTCTAATCTTTTTAACTTTCAAAAAGCTCTAAACACTTTATTTTAGTCTTTTAACCTATTTAGACTACTTTATTAGTATATTTAAGACAGATAAACTTACTAAACTCTTTAGATCAGCTTATTTAACCAGTTTTCACAGTTAATTTCTAATATCTTTTAACTTTCAAAAAGCTCTAAACACTTTATTTTAGTCTTTTAACCTTTTTAGACTACTTTATTAGTATATTTAAAACAGATAAACTTACTAAACTCTTTAGATCAGCTTATTTAACCAGTTTTCACAGTTAATTTCTAAATTTTTTTAACTTTCAAAAAGTTCTAAACTCTTTATTTTAGTCTTTTAACATTTTTAGATTACTTTATTGGTGTATCTAACACAGATAAACTTACTAAACTCTTTAGATCAGCTTATTTAACCAGTTTTCACAGTTAATTTCTAATCTTTTTTAACTTTCAAAAAGGTCTAAACTCTTTATTTTAGTCTTTTAACATATTTAGATTACATTATTAGTATATTTAAGACAGATAAACTTACTAAACTCTTTAGATCAGCTTATTTAACTAGTTTTCACAGTTAATTTCTAATCTTTTTTAACTTTCAAAAAGCTCTAAACTCTTTATTTTAGAGTTTTAATCTATTTAGTCTACTTTATGAGTATATTTAAGAAAGATAAACTTACTAAACTCTTTAGATCAGCTTATTTAACCAGTTTTCACAATTAAATTCTAATCTTTTTTAACTTTCAAAAAGCTCTAAACTCTTTATTTTAGAGTTTTAACCTATTTAGACTACTTTATTAGTATATTTAACACAGATAAACTTACTAAACTCTTTAGATCAGCTTATTTAACCAGTTTTCACAGTTAATTTCTAATCTTTTTTAACTTTCAAAAAGCTCTAAACTCTTTATTTTAGTCTTTTAACATATTTAGATTATATTATTAGTATATTTAAGACAGATAAACTTACTAAACTCTTTAGATCAGCTTATTTAACCAGTTTTCACAGTTAATTTCTAATCTTTTTTAACTTTCAAAAAGCTCTAAACTCTTTATTTTAGAGTTTTATCCTATTTAGACTACTTTATTAGTATATTTAAGACAATAAACTTACTAAACTCTTTAGATCAGCTTATTTAAACAGGTTTTGAGAATTAATTTCTAATCTTTTTTAACTTTCAAAAAGTTTAAACACATATATTAGTCTTTTAACCTATTTAGACTACTTTATTAGTATATTTAAGACAGATAAACTTACTAAACTCTTTAGATCAGCTTATTTAACCAGTTTTCACAGTTAATTTCTAATCTTTTTAACTTTCAAAAAGCTCTAAACACTTTATTTTAGTCTTTTAACCTATTTAGACTACTTTATTAGTATATTTAAGACAGATAAACTTACTAAACTCTTTAGATCAGCTTATTTAACCAGTTTTCACAGTTAATTTCTAATATCTTTTAACTTTCAAAAAGCTCTAAACACTTTATTTTAGTCTTTTAACCTATTTAGACTACTTTATTAGTATATTTAAAACAGATAAACTTACTAAACTCTTTAGATCAGCTTATTTAACCAGTTTTCACAGTTAATTTCTACATTTTTTTAACTTTCAAAAAGCTCTAAACTCTTTATTTTAGTCTTTTAACATTTTTAGATTACTTTATTGGTGTATCTAACACAGATAAACTTACTAAACTCTTTAGATCAGCTTATTTAACCAGTTTTCACAGTTAATTTCTAATCTTTTTTAACTTTCAAAAAGGTCTAAACTCTTTATTTTAGTCTTTTAACATATTTAGATTACATTATTAGTATATTTAACACAGATAAACTTACTAAACTCTTTAGATCAGCTTATTTAACCAGTTTTCACAGTTAATTTCTAATCTTTTTTAACTTTCAAAAAGCTCTAAACTCTTTATTTTAGAGTTTTAACCTATTTAGACTACTTTATTAGTATATTTAAGACAGATAAACTTACAAAACTCTTTAGATCAATTTATTTAACCGGTTTTCACAACGAATTTCTAATCTTTTTTAACTTTCAAAAAGCTCTAACCACTTTAATTTAGTGTTTTAACCTATTTAGACTACTTTATTAGTATATTTAAGACAGATAAACTTACTAAACTCTTTAGATCAGCTTATTTAACCAGTTTTCACAGTTAATTTCTAATCTTTTTAACTTTCAAAAAGCTCTAAACTCTTTATTTTCGAGTTTTAACCTATTTAGACTACTTTATTAGTATGTTTAAGACAGATAAACTTAGTAAACTCTTTAGATCAGCTTATTTAACCAGTTTTCACAGTTAATTTCTAATCTTTTTTAACTTTCAAAAAGCTCTAAACTCTTTATTTTAGAGTTTCAACCTATTTAGACTACTTTATTAGTATATTTAAGACAGATAAACTTACTAAACTCTTTAGATCAGCTTATTTAACCAGTTTTCACAGTTAATTTCTAATCTTTTTTAACATTCAAAAAGCTCTAAACTCTTTATTTTAGTCTTTTAAGATATTTAGATTACTTTATTAGTATATTTAACACAGATAAACTTACTACACTCTTTAGATCAGCTTATTTAACCAGTTTTCACAGTTAATTTCTAATCTTTTTAACTTTCAACAAGCTCTAACCACTTCATTTTATTCTGTTAACCTATTTAGACTACTTTATTAGTATATTTAAGACAGATAAACTTACTAAACTCTTTAGATCAGCTTATTTAACCAGTTTTCACAGTTAATTTCTAATCTTTTTTAACTTTCAAAAAGCTCTAAACTCTTTATTTTACTCTTTTAACATATTTAGATTATATTATTAGTATATTTAAGACAGATAAACTTACTAAACTCTTTAGATCAGCTTATTTAACCAGTTTTCACAGTTAATTTCTAATCTTTTTAACTTTCAAAAAGCTCTAAACACTTTATTTTAGTCTTTTAACCTATTTAGACTACTTTATTAGTATATTTAAGACAGATAAACTTACTAAACTCTTTAGATCAGCTTATTTAACCAGTTTTCACAGTTAATTTCTAATCTTTTTTAACTTTCAAAAAGCTCTAAACACTTTATTTTAGTCTTTTAACCTATTTAGACTACTTTATTAGTATATTTAAACAGATAAACTTACTAAACTCTTTAGATCAGCTTATTTAACCAGTTTTCACAGTTAATTTCTAAATTTTTTTAACTTTCAAAAAGCTCTAAACTCTTTATTTTAGTCTTTTAACATTTTTAGATTACTTTATTGGTGTATCTAACACAGATAAACTTACTAAACTCTTTAGATCAGCTTATTTAACCAGTTTTCACAGTTAATTTCTAATCTTTTTTAACTTTCAAAAAGGTCTAAACTCTTTATTTTAGTCTTTTAACATATTTAGATTACATTATTAGTATATTTAACACAGATAAACTTACTAAACTCTTTAGATCAGCTTATTTAACCAGTTTTCACAGTTAATTTCTAATCTTTTTTAACTTTCAAAAAGCTCTAAACTCTTTATTTTAGAGTTTTAACCTATTTAGACTACTTTATTAGTATATTTAAGACAGATAAACTTACAAAACTCTTTAGATCAATTTATTTAACCGGTTTTCACAATGAATTTCTAATCTTTTTTAACTTTCAAAAAGCTCTAAACACTTTATTTTAGAGTTTTAACCTATTTAGACTACTTTATTAGTATATTTAAGACAGATAAACTTACTAAACTCTTTAGATCAGCTAATTTAACCAGTTTTCACAGTTAATTTCTAATCTTTTTTAACTTTCAAAAAGCTCTAAACTCTTTTTTTTAGTCTTTTAACCTATTTAGACTACTTTATCAGTATATTTAAGACAGATAAACTTACTAAACTCTTTAGATCAGCTTATTTAACCAGTTTTCACAGTTAATTTCTAATCTTTTTTAACTTTCAAAAAGCTCTAAACTCTTTATTTTAGAGTTTTAATCTATTTAGACTATTTTATTAGTATATTTAAGACAGATAAACTTACTAAACTCTTTAGATCAGCTTATTTAACTATGTTTCACAGTCAATTTCTAATCTTTTTTAACTTTCAAAAAACTCTAAAAACTATATTTTAGTCTTTTAACCTATTTAGACTACTTTATTAGTATATTTAAGACAGATAAACTTACTAAACTCTTTAGATCAGCTTATTTAGCCAGTTTTCACAGTTAATTTCTAATCTTTTTTAACTTTCAAAAAGCTCTAAACTCTTTAATTTAGTCTTTTAACATATTTAGTTTACTTTATTAGTATATTTAACACAGATAAACTTACTAAACTCATTAGATCAGCTTATTTAACCAGTTTTCACAGTTAATTTCTAATCTTTTTTAACTTTCAAAAAGCTCTAAACTCTTTATTTTAGAGTTTTAACCTATTTAGACTACTTTATTAGTATATTTAAGACAGATAAACTTACTAAACTCTTAAGATCAATTTATTTAACCAGTTTTCACAATTAATTTCTAATCTTTTTTATCTTTCAAAAAGCTCTAAACACTTTATTTTATTCTTTTAACATATTTAGATTATATTATTAGTATATTTAACACAGATAAACTTACTAAACTCTTTAGATCAGCTTATTTAACCAGTTTTCACAGTTTATTTATTATGTTTTTTAACTTTAAAAAGCTCTAAACTCTTTATTTTAGAGTTTTAACCTATTTAGACTACTTTATTAGTATATTTAAGACAGATAAACTTACTAAACTCTTAAGATCAGCTTATTTAACCAGTTTTCACAGTTAATTTCTAATCTTTTTTAACTTTCAAAAAGCTCTAAACTCTTTATTTTAGAGTTTTAACCTATTTAGACTACTTTATTAGTATATTTAAGACAGATAAACTTACTAAACTCTTTAGATCAGCTTATTTAACTAGTTTGCACAGTTAATTTCTAATCTTTTTTAACTTTCAAAAAGCTCTAAACTCTTTATTTTAGAGTTTTAATCTATTTAGTCTACTTTATGAGTATATTTAAAAAAGATAAACTTACTAAACTCTTTAGATCAGCTTATTTAACCAGTTTTCACAATTAATTTCTAATCTTTTTTAACTTTCAAAAAGCTCTAAACTCTTTATTTTAGAGTTTTAACCTATTTAGACTACTTTATTAGTATATTTAAGACAGATAAACTTACTAAACTCTTTAGATCAGCTTATTTAACCAGTTTTCACAGTTAATTTCTAATCTTTTTTAACTTTCAAAAAGCTCTAAACTCTTTATTTTAGTCTTTTAACATATTTAGATTATATTATTAGTATATTTAAGACAGATAAACTTACTAAACTCTTTAGATCAGCTTATTTAACCAGTTTTCACAGTTAATTTCTAATCTTTTTTAACTTTCAAAAAGCTCTAAACTCTTTATTTTAGAGTTTTAACCTATTTAGACTACTTTATTAGTATATTTAAGACAGATAAACTTACTAAACTCTTTAGATCAGCTTATTTAAACAGGTTTCACAATTAATTTCTAATCTTTTTTAACTTTCAAAAAGTTTAAACACATATTTTAGTCTTTTAACCTATTTAGACTACTTTATTAGTATATTTAAGACAGATAAACTTACTAAACTCTTTAGATCAGCTTATTTAAACAGGTTTCACAATTAATTTCTAATCTTTTTTAACTTTCAAAAAGTTTAAACACATATTTTAGTCTTTTAACCTATTTAGACTACTTTATTAGTATATTTAAGACAGATAAACTTACTAAACTCTTTAAATCAGCTTATTTAACCAGTTTTCACAGTTAATTTCTAATCTTTTTAACTTTCAAAAAGCTCTAAACACTTTATTTTAGTCTTTTAACCTATTTAGACTACTTTATTAGTATATTTAAGACAGATAAACTTACTAAACTCTTTAGATCAGCTTATTTAACCAGTTTTCACAGTTAATTTCTAATATGTTTTAACTTTCAAAAAGCTCTAAACACTTTATTTGAGTCTTTTAACCTATTTAGACTACTTTATTAGTATATTTAAAACAGATAAACTTACTAAACTCTTTAGATCAGCTTATTTAACCAGTTTTCACAGTTAATTTCTAAATTTTTTTAACTTTCAAAAAGCTCTAAACTCTTTATTTTAGTCTTTTAACATTTTTAGATTACTTTATTGGTGTATCTAACACAGATAAACTTACTAAACTCTTTAGATCAGCTTATTTAACCAGTTTTCACAGTTAATTTCTAATCTTTTTTAACTTTCAAAAAGGTCTAAACTCTTTATTTTAGTCTTTTAACATATTTAGATTACATTATTAGTATATTTAACACAGATAAACTTACTAAACTCTTTAGATCAGCTTATTTAACCAGTTTTCACAGTTAATTTCTAATCTTTTTTAACTTTCAAAAAGCTCTAAACTCTTTATTTTAGAGTTTTAACCTATTTAGACTACTTTATTAGTATATTTAAGACAGATAAACTTACAAAACTCTTTAGATCAATTTATTTAACCGGTTTTCACAATGAATTTCTAATCTTTTTTAACTTTCAAAAAGCTCTAACCACTTTAATTTAGTGTTTTAACCTATTTAGACTACTTTATTAGTATATTTAAGACAGATAAACTTACTAAACTCTTTAGATCAGCTTATTTAACCAGTTTTCACAGTTAATTTCTAATCTTTTTAACTTTCAAAAAGCTCTAAACTCTTTATTTTAGAGTTTTAACCTATTTAGACTACTTTATTAGTATGTTTAAGACAGATAAACTTAGTAAACTCTTTAGATCAGCTTATTTAACCAGTTTTCACAGTTAATTTCTAATCTTTTTTAACTTTCAAAAAGGTCTAAACTCTTTATTTTAGTCTTTTAACATATTTAGATTACATTATTAGTATATTTAACACAGATAAACTTACTAAACTCTTTAGATCAGCTTATTTAACCAGTTTTCACAGTTAATTTCTAATCTTTTTTAACTTTCAAAAAGCTCTAAACACTTTATTTTAGTCTTTTAACCTATTTAGACTACTTTATGAGTATATTTAAGACAGATAAACTTACTAAACTCTTTAGATCAGCTTATTTAACCAGTTTTCACAGTTAATTTCTAATCTTTTTTAACTTTCAAAAAGCTCTAAACTCTTTATTTTAGAGTTTTAATCTATTTAGACTATTTTATTAGTATATTTAAGACAGATAAACTTACTAAACTCTTTAGATCAGCTTATTTAAGTATGTTTCACAGTTAATTTCTAATCTTTTTTAACTTTCAAAAAACTCTAAACACTATATTTTAGTCTTTTAACCTATTTAGACTACTTTATTAGTATATTTAAGACAGATAAACTTACTAAACTCTTTAGATCAGCTTATTTAACCAGTTTTCACAGTTAATTTCTAATCTTTTTTAACTTTCAAAAAGCTCTAAACTCTTTATTTTAGAGTTTTAACCTATTTAGACTACTTTATTAGTATATTTAAGACAGATAAACTTACTAAACTCTTAAGATCAATTTATTTAACTAGTTTTCACAATTAATTTCTAATCTTTTTTATCTTTCAAAAAGCTCTAAACACTTTATTTTAGTCTTTTAACATATTTAGATTATATTATTAGTATATTTAACACAGATAAACTTACTAAACTCTTTAGATCAGCTTATTTAACCAGTTTTCACAGTTTATTTATTATGTTTTTTAACTTTAAAAAGCTCTAAACTCTTTATTTTAGAGTTTTAACCTATTTAGACTACTTTATTAGTATATTTAAGACAGATAAACTTACTAAACTCTTAAGATCAGCTTATTTAACCAGTTTTCACAGTTAATTTCTAATCTTTTTTAACTTTCAAAAAGCTCTAAACTCTTTATTTTAGAGTTTTAACCTATTTAGACTACTTTATTAGTATATTTAAGACAGATAAACTTACTAAACTCTTTAGATCAGCTTATTTAACTAGTTTGCACAGTTAATTTCTAATCTTTTTTAACTTTCAAAAAGCTCTAAACTCTTTATTTTATTGTTTTAATCTATTTAGTCTACTTTATGAGTATATTTAAGAAAGATAAACTTACTAAACTCTTTAGATCAGCTTATTTAACCAGTTTTCACAATTAATTTCTAATCTTTTTTAACTTTGAAAAAGCTCTAAACTCTTTATTTTAGAGTTTTAACCTATTTAGACTACTTTATTAGTATATTTAAGACAGATAAACTTACTAAACTCTTTAGATCAGCTTATTTAACCAGTTTTCACAGTTAATTTCTAATCTTTTTTAACATTCAAAAAGCTCTAAACTCTTTATTTTAGTCTTTTAACATATTTAGATTATATTATTAGTATATTTAAGACAGATAAACTTACTAAACTCTTTAGATCAGCTTATTTAACCAGTTTTCACAGTTAATTTCTAATCTTTTTTAACTTTCAAAAAGGTCTAAACTCTTTATTTTAGTCTTTTAACATATTTAGATTACATTATTAGTATATTTAACACAGATAAACTTACTAAACTCTTTAGATCAGCTTATTTAACCAGTTTTCACAGTTAATTTCTAATCTTTTTTAACTTTCAAAAAGCTCTAAACTCTTTATTTTAGAGTTTTAACCTATTTAGACTACTTTATTAGTATATTTAAGACAGATAAACTTACAAAACTCTTTAGATCAATTTATTTAACCGGTTTTCACAATGAATTTCTAATCTTTTTTAACTTTCAAAAAGCTCTAACCACTTTAATTTAGTGTTTTAACCTATTTAGACTACTTTATTAGTATATTTAAGACAGATAAACTTACTAAACTCTTTAGATCAGCTTATTTAACCAGTTTTCACAGTTAATTTCTAATCTTTTTAACTTTCAAAAAGCTCTAAACTCTTTATTTTAGAGTTTTAACCTATTTAGACTACTTTATTAGTATGTTTAAGACAGATAAACTTAGTAAACTCTTTAGATCAGCTTATTTAACCAGTTTTCACAGTTAATTTCTAATCTTTTTTAACTTTCAAAAAGCTCTAAACTCTTTATTTTAGAGTTTTAACCTATTTAGACTACTTTATTAGTATATTTAAGACAGATAAACTTACTAAACTCTTTAGATCAGCTTATTTAACTAGTTTTCACAGTTAATTTCTAATCTTTTTTAACTTTCAAAAAGCTCTAAACTCTTTATTTTATTGTTTTAATCTATTTAGTCTACTTTATGAGTATATTTAAGAAAGATAAACTTACTAAACTCTTTAGATCAGCTTATTTAACCAGTTTTCACAATTAATTTCTAATCTTTTTTAACTTTCAAAAAGCTCTAAACTCTTTATTTTAGAGTTTTAACCTATTTAGACTACTTTATTAGTATATTTAAGACAGATAAACTTACTAAACTCTTTAGATCAGCTTATTTAACCAGTTTTCACAGTTAATTTCTAATCTTTTTTAACTTTCAAAAAGCTCTAAACTCTTTATTTTAGTCTTTTAACATATTTAGATTATATTATTAGTATATTTAAGACAGATAAACTTACTAAACTCTTTAGATCAGCTTATTTAACCAGTTTTCACAGTTAATTTCTAATCTTTTTTAACTTTCAAAAAGGTCTAAACTCTTTATTTTAGTCTTTTAACATATTTAGATTACATTATTAGTATATTTAAGACAGATAAACTTACTAAACTCTTTAGATCAGCTTATTTAACCAGTTTTCACAGTTAATTTCTAATCTTTTTTAACTTTCAAAAAGCTCTAAACTCTTTATTTTAGAGTTTTAACCTATTTAGACTACTTTATTAGTATATTTAAGACAGATAAACTTACAAAACTCTTTAGATCAATTTATTTAACCGGTTTTCACAGTTAATTTCTAATCTTTTTTAACTTTCAAAAAGCTCTAACCACTTTAATTTAGTGTTTTAACCTATTTAGACTACTTTATTAGTATATTTAAGACAGATAAACTTACTAAACTCTTTAGATCAGCTTATTTAACCAGTTTTCACAGTTAATTTCTAATGTTTTTAACTTTCAAAAAGCTCTAAACTCTTTATTTTAGAGTTTTAACCTATTTAGACTACTTTATTAGTATGTTTAAGACAGATAAACTTAGTAAACTCTTTAGATCAGCTTATTTAACCAGTTTTCACAGTTAATTTCTAATCTTTTTTAACTTTCAAAAAGGTCTAAACTCTTTATTTTAGTCTTTTAACATATTTAGATTACATTATTAGTATATTTAAGACAGATAAACTTACTAAACTCTTTAGATCAGCTTATTTAACCAGTTTTCACAGTTAATTTCTAATCTTTTTTAACTTTCAAAAAGCTCTAAACTCTTTATTTTAGAGTTTTAACCTATTTAGACTACTTTATTAGTATATTTAAGACAGATAAACTTACAAAACTCTTTAGATCAATTTATTTAACCGGTTTTCACAATGAATTTCTAATCTTTTTTAACTTTCAAAAAGCTCTAAACACTTTATTTTAGAGTTTTAACCTATTTAGACTACTTTATTAGTATATTTAAGACAGATAAACTTACTAAACTCTTTAGATCAGCTAATTTAACCAGTTTTCACAGTTAATTTCTAATCTTTTTTAACTTTCAAAAAGCTCTAAACACTTTATTTTAGTCTTTTAACCTATTTAGACTACTTTATTAGTATATTTAAGACAGATAAACTTACTAAACTCTTTAGATCAGCTTATTTAACCAGTTTTCACAGTTAATTTCTAATCTTTTTTAACTTTCAAAAAGCTCTAAACTCTTTATTTTAGAGTTTTAATCTATTTAGACTATTTTATTAGTATATTTAAGACAGATAAACTTACTAAACTCTTTGGATCAGCTTATTTAACTATGTTTCACAGTTAATTTCTAATCTTTTTTAACTTTCAAAAAACTCTAAACACTATATTTTAGTCTTTTAACCTATTTAGACTACTTTATTAGTATATTTAAGACAGATAAACTTACTAAACTCTTTAGATCAGCTTATTTAGCCAGTTTTCACAGTTAATTTCTAATCTTTTTTAAATTTTAAAAAGCTCTAAACTCTTTAATTTAGTCTTTTAACATATTTAGTTTACTTTATTAGTATATTTAAGACAGATAAACTTACTAAACTCATTAGATCAGCTTATTTAACCAGTTTTCACAGTTAATTTCTAATCTTTTTTATCTTTCAAAAAGCTCTAAACACTTTATTTTAGTCTTTTAACATATTTAGATTATATTATTAGTATATTTAACACAGATAAACTTACTAAACTCTTTAGATCAGCTTATTTAACCAGTTTTCACAGTTTATTCATTATGTTTTTTAACTTTAAAAAGCTCTAAACTCTTTATTTTAGAGTTTTAACCTATTTAGACTACTTTATTAGTATATTTAAGACAGATAAACTTACTAAACTCTTAAGATCAGCTTATTTAACCAGTTTTCACAGTTAATTTCTAATCTTTTTTAACTTTCAAAAAGCTCTAAACTCTTTATTTTAGAGTTTTAACCTATTTAGACTACTTTATTAGTATATTTAAGACAGATAAACTTACTAAACTCTGTAGATCAGCTTATTTAACTAGTTTGCACAGCTAATTTCTAATCTTTTTTAACTTTCAAAAAGCTCTAAACTCTTTATTTTATTGTTATATCTATTTAGTCTACTTTATGAGTATATTTAAGAAAGATAAACTTAGTAAACTCTTTAGATCAGCTTATTTAACCAGTTTTCACAATTAATTTCTAATCTTTTTTAACTTTCAAAAAGCTCTAAACTCTTTATTTTAGAGTTTTAACCTATTTAGACTACTTTATTAGTATATTTAAGACAGATAAACTTACTAAACTCTTTAGATCAGCTTATTTAACCAGTTTTCACAGTTAATTTCTAATCTTTTTTAACTTTCAAAAAGCTCTAAACTCTTTATTTTAGTCTTTTAACATATTTAGATTATATTATTAGTATATTTAAGACAGATAAACTTACTAAACTCTTTAGATCAGCTTATTTAACCAGTTTTCATAGTTAATTTCTAATCTTTTTTAACTTTCAAAAAGCTCTAAACTCTTTATTTTAGAGTTTTAACCTATTTAGACTACTTTATTAGTATATTTAAGACAGATAAACTTACTAAACTCTTTAGATCAGCTTATTTAAACAGGTTTCACAATTAATTTCTAATCTTTTTTAACTTTCAAAAAGTTTAAACACATATTTTAGTCTTTTAACCTATTTAGACTACTTTATTAGTATATTTAAGACAGATAAACTTACTAAACTCTTTAGATCAGCTTATTTAAACAGGTTTCACAATTAATTTCTAATCTTTTTTAACTTTCAAAAAGTTTAAACACATATTTTAGTCTTTTAACCTATTTAGACTACTTTATTAGTATATTTAAGACAGATAAACTTACTAAACTCTTTAGATCAGCTTATTTAACCAGATTTCACAGTTAATTTCTAATCTTTTTAACTTTCAAAAAGCTCTAAACACTTTATTTTAGTCTTTTAACCTATTTAGACTACTTTATTAGTATATTTAAGACAGATAAACTTACTAAACTCTTTAGATCAGCTTATTTAACCAGTTTTCACAGTTAATTTCTAATATCTTTTAACTTTCAAAAAGCTCTAAACACTTTATTTTAGTCTTTTAACCTATTTAGACTACTTTATTAGTATATTTAAAACAGATAAACTTACTAAACTCTTTAGATCAGCTTATTTAACCAGTTTTCACAGTTAATTTCTAAATTTTTTTAACTTTCAAAAAGCTCTAAACTCTTTATTTTAGTCTTTTAACATTTTTAGATTACTTTATTGGTGTATCTAACACAGATAAACTTACTAAACTCTTTAGATCAGCTTATTTAACCAGTTTTCACAGTTAATTTCTAATCTTTTTTAACTTTCAAAAAGGTCTAAACTCTTTATTTTAGTCTTTTAACATATTTAGATTACATTATTAGTATATTTAACACAGATAAACTTACTAAACTCTTTAGATCAGCTTATTTAACCAGTTTTCACAGTTAATTTCTAATCTTTTTTAACTTTCAAAAAGCTCTAAACTCTTTATTTTAGAGTTTTAACCTATTTAGACTACTTTATTAGTATATTTAAGACAGATAAACTTACAAAACTCTTTAGATCAATTTATTTAACCGGTTTTCACAATGAATTTCTAATCTTTTTTAACTTTCAAAAAGCTCTAACCACTTTAATTTAGTGTTTTAACCTATTTAGACTACTTTATTAGTATATTTAAGACAGATAAACTTACTAAACTCTTTAGATCAGCTTATTTAACCAGTTTTCACAGTTAATTTCTAATCTTTTTAACTTTCAAAAAGCTCTAAACTCTTTATTTTAGAGTTTTAACCTATTTAGACTACTTTATTAGTATGTTTAAGACAGATAAACTTAGTAAACTCTTTAGGTCAGCTTATTTAACCAGTTTTCACAGTTAATTTCTAATCTTTTTTAACTTTCAAAAAGCTCTAAACTCTTTATTTTAGAGTTTTAACCTATTTAGACTACTTTATTAGTATATTTAAGACAGATAAACTTACTAAACTCTTTAGATCAGCTTATTTAACCAGTTTTCACAGTTAATTTCTAATCTTTTTTAACTTTCAAAAAGCTCTAAACTCTTTATTTTAGTCTTTTAAGATATTTAGATTACTTTATTAGTATATTTAACACAGATAAACTTACTAAACTCTTTAGATCAGCTTATTTAACCAGTTTTCACAGTTAATTTCTAATCTTTTTTAACTTTCAAAAAGCTCTAAACTCTTTATTTTAGAGTTTTAACCTATTTAGACTACTTTATTAGTATATTTAAGACAGATAAACTTACTAAACTCTTTAGATCAGCTTATTTAAACAAGTTTCACAGTTAATTTCTAATCTTTTTTAACTTTCAAATAGTTCTAAACACTTTATTTTAGTCTTTTAACCTATTTAGACTACTTTATTAGTATATTTAAGACAGATAAACTTACTAAACTCTTTAGATCAGCTTATTTAACCAGTTTTCACAGTTAATTTCTAATCTTTTTAACTTTCAAAAAGCTCTAACCACTTCATTTTAGTCTGTTAACCTATTTAGACTACTTTATTAGTATATTTAAGACAGATAAACTTACTAAACTCTTTAGATCAGCTAATTTAACCAGTTTTCACAGTTAATTTCTAATCTTTTTTAACTTTCAAAAAACTCTAAACACATTGTTTTAGTCTTTTAACCTATTAAGACTACTTTATTAGTATATTTAAGACAGATAAACTTACTAAACTCTTTAGATCAGCTTATTTAACCAGTTTTCACAGTTAATTTCTAATCTTTTTTAACTTTCAAAAAGCTCTAAACTCTTTATTTTAGAGTTTTAACCTATTTAGACTACTTTATTAGTATATTTAAGACAGATAAACTTACTAAACTCTTTAGATCAGCTTATTTAACCAGTTTTCACAATTAATTTCTAATCTTTTTTATCTTTCAAAAAGCTCTAAACACTTTATTTTAGTCTTTTAACATATTTAGATTACATTATTAGTATATTTAACACAGATAAACTTACTAAACTCTTTAGATCAGCTTATTTAACCAGTTTTCACAGTTAATTTCTAATCTTTTTTAACTTTCAAAAAGCTCTAAACTCTTTATTTTAGAGTTTTAACCTATTTAGACTACTTTATTAGTATATTTAAGACAGATAAACTTACTAAACTCTTTAGATCAATTTATTTAACCAGTTTTCACAATGAATTTCTAATCTTTTTTAACTTTCAAAAAGCTCTAAACTCTTTATTTTAGTCTTTTAACCTATTTAGACTACTTTATTAGTATATTTAAGACAGATAAACTTACTAAACTCTCTAGATCAGCTTATTTAACCAGTTTTCACAGTTAATTTCTAATATTTTTTAACTTTCAAAAAGCACTAAACTCTTTATTTTAGAGTTTTAACCTATTTAGACTACTTTAATATTATATTTAAGAGAGATAAACTTACTAAAATCTTTAGATCAGCTTATTTAACCAGGTGTCACAGTTAATTTCTAATCCTTTTTAACTTTCAAAAAGCTCTAAACTCTTTTTTTTGAGTTTTAACCTATTTAGACTACTTTATTAGTATATTTAACACAGATAGACTTACTAAACTCTTTAGAGCAGCTTATTTAACCAGTTTTCACAGTTAATTTCTAATCTTTTTTAACTTTCAAAAAGCTCTAAACTCTTTATTTTAGAGTTTTAACCTATTTAGACTACTTTATTAGTATATTTAAGAAAGATAAACTTACTAAACTCTTTAGATCAGCTTATTTAACCAGTTTTCACAGTTAATTTCTAATCTTTTTTAACCTTCAAAAAGCTCTAAACACTTTGTTTCTGTCTTTTAACCTATTTAGACTACTTTATTAGTATATTAAACACTGATAAACTTACTAAACTCTTTAGATCAGCTTATTTAACCAGTTTTCACAGTTAATTTCTAATCTTTTTTAACTTTCAAAAAGCTCTAAACTCTTTATTTTAGAGTTTTAACCTATTTAGACTACTTTATTAGTATATTTAAGACAGATAAACTTACTAAACTCTTTAGATCAGCTTATTTAACCAGTTTTCACAGTTAATTTCTAATCTTTTTTAACTTTCAAAAAGCTCTAAACACTTTATTTTAGTCTTTTAACCTATTTAGACTACTTTATTAGTATATTTAAGACAGATAAACTTACTAAACTCTTTAGATCAGCTTATTTAACCAGTTTTCACAGTTAATTTCTAATCTTTTTTAACTTTAAAAAAGCTCTAAACTCTTTATTTTAGAGTTTTAACCTATTTAGACTACTTTATTAGTATATTTAAGACAGATAAACTTACTAAACTCTTTAGATCAGCTTATTTAACCAGTTTTCACAGTTAATTTCTAATCTTTTTTAACTTTCAAAAAGCTCTAAACACTTTGTTTCTGTCTTTTAACCTATTTAGACTACTTTATTAGTATATTAAACACTGATAAACTTACTAAACTCTTTAGATCAGCTTATTTAACCAGTTTTCACAGTTAATTTCTAATCTTTTTTAACTTTCAAAAAGCTCTAAACTCTTTATTTTAGAGTTTTAACCTATTAGACTACTTTATTAGTATATTTAAGACAGATAAACTTACTAAACTCTTTAGATCAGCTTATTTAACTAGTTTTCACAGTTAATTTCTAATCCTTTTTAACTTTCAAAAAGCTCTAAACTCTTTATTTTAGAGTTTTAACCTGTTTAGACTACTTTATTAGTATATTTAAGAGAGATAAACTTACTAAACTCTTTAGATCAGCTAATTTAACCAGTTTTGACAGTTAATTTCTAATATTTTTTAACTTTCAAAAAGCTCTAAACTCTTTATTTTAGAGTTTTAACCTATTTATACTACTTTATTAGTATATTTAAGACAGATAAACTTACTAAACTCTTTAGATCAATTTATTTAACCAGTTTTCACAATTAATTTTAAACTTTTTTATCTTTCAAAAAGCTCTAAACCCTTTATTTGGAGTTTTAACATATTTAGACTACTTTATTATTATATTTAAGAGAGATAAACTTACTAAACTCTTTAGGTCAGCTAATTTAACCAGTTTTCACAGTTAATTTCTAATCTTTTTTAACTTTCAAAAAGCTCTAAACTCTTTATTTTAGTCTTTTAACCTATTTTGACCACTTTATTAGTATATTTAAGACAGATAAACTTACTAAACTCTTTAGATCAGCTTATTAAACCAGTTTTCACAGTTAATTTCTAATCTTTTTTAACTTTCAAAAAGCACTAAACTCTTTATTTTTGAGTTTTAACCTATTTAGACTACTTTATTAGTATATTTAAGACAGATAAACTCACTAAAATCTTTAGATCAGCTTATTTAACCAGTTTTCACAGTTAATTTCTAATCTCTTTTAACTTTCAAAAAGCTCTAAACTCTTTATCTTAGAGGTTTAACCTATTTAGACTACTTTATTAGTATATTTAAGATGATAAACTTACTAAACTCTTTAGATCAATTTATTTAACCAGTTTTCACAGTTAATTTCTAATCTTTTTTAACTCTCAAAAACTCTAAAGTCTTTATTTTAGAGTTTTAACCTATTTAGACTACTTTATTAGTATATTTAAGATAGATAAACTTACTAAACTCTTTAGATCAATTTATTTAAACAGTTTTCACAATGAATTTCTAATCTTTTTTAACTTTCAAAAAGCTCTAAACACTTTATTTTAGAGTTTTAACCTATTTAGACTACTTTATTAGTATATTTAAGACAGATAAACTTACTCAACTCTTTAGATCAGCTAATTTAACCAGTTTTCACAGTTAATTTCTTATCTTTTTTAACTTTCAAAAAGCTCTAAACACTTTATTTTAGTCTTTTAACCTATTTAGACTACTTTATTAGTATATTTAAGACAGATAAACTTACTAAACTCTTTAGATCAGCTTATTTAACCAGTTTTCACAGTTAATTTCTAATCTTTTTTAACTTTCAAAAAGCTCTAAACTCTTTATTTTAGAGTTTTAACCGATTTAGACTACTTTATTAGTATATTTAAGACAGATAAACTTACTAAACTCTTTAGATCAGCTTATTTAACCAGTTTTCACAGTTAATTTCTAATCTTTTTTAACTTTCAAAAAGCTCTAAACACTTTGTTTCTGTCTTTTAACCTATTTAGACTACTTTATTAGTATATTAAACACTGATAAACTTACTAAACTCTTTAGATCAGCTTATTTAACCAGTTTTCACAGTTAATTTCTAATCTTTTTTAACTTTCAAAAAGCTCTAAACTCTTTATTTTAGAGTTTTAACCTATTAGACTACTTTATTAGTATATTTAAGACAGATAAACTTACTAAACTCTTTAGATCAGCTTATTTAACTAGTTTTCACAGTTAATTTCTAATCTTTTTTAACTTTCAAAAAGCTCTAAACTCTTTATTTTAGAGTTTTAACCTGTTTAGACTACTTTATTAGTATATTTAAGAGAGATAAACTTACTAAACTCTTTAGATCAGCTAATTTAACCAGTTTTCACAGTTAATTTCTAATATTTTTTTACTTTCAAAAAGCTCTAAACTCTTTATTTTAGAGTTTTAATCTATTTAGACTACTTTATTAGTATATTTAAGACAGATAAACTTACTAAACTCTTTAGATCAGCTTATTTAACCATGTTTCACAGTTAATTTCCAATCTTTTTTAACTTTCAAAAAGCTCTAAACTCTTTATTTTAGAGTTTTAACCTATTTAGACTACTTTATTAGTATATTTAAGACAGATAAACTTACTAAACTCTTTAGATCAATTTATTTAACCAGTTTTCACAATTAATTTTAAACTTTTTTATCTTTGAAAAAGCTCTAAACCCTTTATTTGGAGTTTTAACATATTTAGACTACTTTATTATTATATTTAAGAGAGATAAACTTACTAAACTCTTTAGATCAGCTAATTTAACCAGTTTTCACAGTTAATTTCTAATCTTTTTTAACTTTCAAAAAGCTCTAAACACTTTATTTTAGTCTTTTAACCTATTTTGACCACTTTATTAGTATATTTAAGACAGATAAACTTACTAAACTCTTTAGATCAGCTTATTTAACCAGTTTTCACAGTTAATTTCTAATCTTTTTTAACTTTCAAAAAGCACTAAACTCTTTATTTTTGAGTTTTAACCTATTTAGACTACTTTATTAGTATATTTAAGACAGATAAAATTACTAAAATCTTTAGATCAGCTTATTTAACTAGTTTTCACAGTTAATTTCTAATCTCTTTTAACTTTCAAAAAGCTCTAAACTCTTTATCTTAGAGGTTTAACCTATTTAGACTACTTTATTAGTATATTTAAGATGATAAACTTACTAAACTCTTTAGATCAATTTATTTAACCAGTTTTCACAGTTAATTTCTAATCTTTTTTAACTCTCAAAAAGCTCTAAAGTCTTTATTTTAGAGTTTTAACCTATTTAGACTACTTTATTAGTATATTTAAGACAGATAAACTTACTAAACTCTTTAGATCAATTTATTTAAACAGTTTTCACAATGAATTTCTAATTTTTTTTAACTTTCAAAAAGCTGTAAACACTTTATTTTAGAGTTTTAACCTATTCAGACTACTTTATTAGTATATTTAAGACAGATAAACTTACTCAACTCTTTAGATCAGCTAATTTAACCAGTTTTCACAGTTATTTTCTTATCTTTTTTAACTTTCAAAAAGCTCTAAACACTTTATTTTAGTCTTTTAACCTATTTAGACTACTTTATTAGTATATTTAAGACAGATAAACTTACTAAACTCTTTAGATCAGCTTATTTAACCAGTTTTCACAGTTAATTTCTAATCTTTTTTAACTTTCAAAAAGCTCTAAACTCTTTATTTTAGAGTTTTAACCTATTTAGACTACTTTATTAGTATATTTAACACAGATAAACTTACTAAACTCTTTAGATCAGCTTATTTAACCAGTTTTCACAGTTAATTTCCAATCTTTTATATCTTTCAAAAAGCTCTAAACTCTTTGTTTTAAAGTTTTAACCTATTTATACTACTTTATTAGTATATTTAAGACAGATAAACTTACTAAACTCTTAACATCAATTTATTTAACCTGTTTACACAATTAATTTTAAACTTTTTTTATCTTTCAAAAAGCTCTAAACCCTTTATTTTGAGTTTTAAACTGTTTAGACTACTTTATTATTACATTTAAGAGAGATAAACTTACTAAACTCCTTAGATCAATTTATTTAACCAGTTTTCACAGTTAATTTCTAATCTTTTTTAACTTTCAAAAAGTTCTAAACATATATTTTAGTCTTTTAACCTATTTAGACTACTTTATTAGTATATTTAAGACAGATAAACTTACTAAACTCTTTAGATCAGCTTATTTAACCAGTTTTCACAGTTAATTTCTAATATTTTTAACTTTCAAAAAGCTCTAAACACTTTATTTTAGTTTTTTAACCTATTTAGACTACTTTATTAGTATATTTAACACAGATAAAGTTACTAAATTCTTTAGATCAGCTAATTTAACCAGTTTTCACAGTTAATTTCTAATCTTTTTTAACTTTCAAAAAGCTCTAAACTCTTTATTTTAGAGTTTTAACCTGTTTAGACTACTTTATTAGTATATTTAAGAGAGATAAACTTACTAAACTCTTTAGATCAGCTAATTTAACCAGTTTTCACAGTTAATTTCTAATATTTTTTTACTTTCAAAAAGCTCTAAACTCTTTATTTTAGAGTTTTAATCTATTTAGACTACTTTATTAGTATATTTAAGACAGATAAACTTACTAAACTCTTTAGATCAGCTTATTTAACCATGTTTCACAGTTAATTTCCAATCTTTTTTAACTTTCAAAAAGCTCTAAACTCTTTATTTTAGAGTTTTAACCTATTTAGACTACTTTATTAGTATATTTAAGACAGATAAACTTACTAAACTCTTTAGATCAATTTATTTAACCAGTTTTCACAATTAATTTTAAACTTTTTTATCTTTGAAAAAGCTCTAAACCCTTTATTTGGAGTTTTAACATATTTAGACTACTTTATTATTATATTTAAGAGAGATAAACTTACTAAACTCTTTAGATCAGCTAATTTAACCAGTTTTCACAGTTAATTTCTAATCTTTTTTAACTTTCAAAAAGCTCTAAACACTTTATTTTAGTCTTTTAACCTATTTTGACCACTTTATTAGTATATTTAAGACAGATAAACTTACTAAACTCTTTAGATCAGCTTATTTAACCAGTTTTCACAGTTAATTTCTAATCTTTTTTAACTTTCAAAAAGCACTAAACTCTTTATTTTTGAGTTTTAACCTATTTAGACTACTTTATTAGTATATTTAAGACAGATAAAATTACTAAAATCTTTAGATCAGCTTATTTAACTAGTTTTCACAGTTAATTTCTAATCTCTTTTAACTTTCAAAAAGCTCTAAACTCTTTATCTTAGAGGTTTAACCTATTTAGACTACTTTATTAGTATATTTAAGATGATAAACTTACTAAACTCTTTAGATCAATTTATTTAACCAGTTTTCACAGTTAATTTCTAATCTTTTTTAACTCTCAAAAAGCTCTAAAGTCTTTATTTTAGAGTTTTAACCTATTTAGACTACTTTATTAGTATATTTAAGACAGATAAACTTACTAAACTCTTTAGATCAATTTATTTAAACAGTTTTCACAATGAATTTCTAATTTTTTTTAACTTTCAAAAAGCTGTAAACACTTTATTTTAGAGTTTTAACCTATTCAGACTACTTTATTAGTATATTTAAGACAGATAAACTTACTCAACTCTTTAGATCAGCTAATTTAACCAGTTTTCACAGTTATTTTCTTATCTTTTTTAACTTTCAAAAAGCTCTAAACACTTTATTTTAGTCTTTTAACCTATTTAGACTACTTTATTAGTATATTTAAGACAGATAAACTTACTAAACTCTTTAGATCAGCTTATTTAACCAGTTTTCACAGTTAATTTCTAATCTTTTTTAACTTTCAAAAAGCTCTAAACTCTTTATTTTAGAGTTTTAACCTATTTAGACTACTTTATTAGTATATTTAACACAGATAAACTTACTAAACTCTTTAGATCAGCTTATTTAACCAGTTTTCACAGTTAATTTCTAATCTTTTTTAACTTTCAAAAAGCTCTAAACACTTTGTTTCTGTCTTTTAACCTATTTAGACTACTTTATTAGTATATTAAACACTGATAAACTTACTAAACTCTTTAGATCAGCTTATTTAACCAGTTTTCACAGTTAATTTCTAATCTTTTTTAACTTTCAAAAAGCTCTAAACTCTTTATTTTAGAGTTTTAACCTATTTAGACTACTTTATTAGTATATTTAAGACAGATAAACTTACTAAACTCTTTAGATCAGCTTATTTAACTAGTTTTCACAGTTAATTTCTAATCTTTTTTAACTTTCAAAAAGCTCTAAACTCTTTATTTTAGAGTTTTAACCTGTTTAGACTACTTTATTAGTATATTTAAGAGAGATAAACTTACTAAACTCTTTAGATAAGCTAATTTAACCAGTTTTCACAGTTAATTTCTAATATTTTTTAACTTTCAAAAAGCTCTAAACTCTTTATTTTAGAGTTTTAATCTATTTAGACTACTTTATTAGTATATTTAAGACAGATAAACTTACTAAACTCTTTAGATCAGCTTATTTAACCATGTTTCATAGTTAATTTCCAATCTTTTTTAACTTTCAAAAAGCTCTAAACTCTTTATTTTAGAGTTTTAACCTATTTAGACTACTTTATTAGTATATTTAAGAGAGATAAACTTACTAAACTCTTTAGATCAGCTTATTTAACCAGTTTTCACAGTTAATTTCTAATCTTTTTTAACTTTCAAAAAGTTCTAAACACTTTATTTTAGAGTTTTAACCTATTAGACTACTTTATTAATATATTTAAGACAATTAAACTTACTAAACTCTTTAGACCACTTATTTAACTAGTTTTCACAGTTAATTTCTAATCTTTTTTAACTTTCAAAAAGCTCTAAACTCTTTATTTTAGAGTTTTAACCTATTTGGACTACTTTATTAGTATATTTAAGAGAGATAAACTTACTAAACTCTTTAGATCAGCTAATTTAACCAGTTTTCACAGTTAATTTCTAATATTTTTTAACTTTCAAAAAGCTCTAAACTCTTTATTTTAGTCTTTTAAGATATTTAGATTACTTTATTAGTATATTTAACACAGATAAACTTACTAAACTCTTTAGATCAATTTATTTAACCAGTTTTCACAATTAATTTTAAACTTTTTTATCTTTCAAAAAGCTGTAAACCCTTTATTTGGAGTTTTAACATATTTAGACTACGTTATTATTATATTTAAGAGAGATAAACTTACTAAACTCTTTAGATCAGCTAATTTAACCAGTTTTCACAGTTAATTTCTAATCTTTTTTAACTTTCAAAAAGCACTAAACTCTTTATTTTATAATTTTAACCTATTTAGACTACTTTATTAGTATATTTAAGACAGATAAACTTACTAAAATCTTTAGATCAGCTTATTTAACCAGTTTTCACAGTTAATTTCTAATCTCTTTTAACTTTCAAAAAGCTCTAAACTGTTTATCTTAGAGGTTTAACCTATTTAGACTACTTTATTAGTATATTTAAGATGATAAACTTACTAAACTCTTTAGATCAATTTATTTAACCAGTTTTCACAGTTAATTTCTAATCTTTTTTAACTTTCAAAAAGCTCTAAACTCTTTATTTTAGAGTTTTAACCTATTTAGACTACTTTATTAGTATATTTAAGACAGATAAACTTACTAAACTCTTTAGATCAGCTTATTTAACCAGTTTTCACAGTTAATTTCTAATCTTTTTTAACTTTCAAAAAGCTCTAAACACTTTATTTTAGTCTTTTAACCTATTTAGACTACTTTATTAGTATATTTAAGACAGATAAACTTACTAAACTCTTTAGATCAGCTTATTTAACCAGTTTTCACAGTTAATTTCTAATCTTTTTTAACATTCAAAAAGCACTAAACTCTTTATTTTAGAGTTTTAACCTATTTAGACTACTTTATTATTATATTTAAGAGAGATAAACTTACTAAACTCTTTAGATCAGCTTATTTAACCAGGTTTCTCAGTTAATTTCTAATCCTTTTTAACTTTCAAAAAGCTCTAAACTCTTTATTTTAGAGTTTTAACCTATTTAGACTACTTTATTAGTATATTTAAGACAGAACAACTTACTAAACTCTTTAGATCAGCTTATTTAACCAGTTTTCACAGTTAATTTCTAATCTTTTTTGACTTTCAAAAAGCTCTAAACTCTTTATTTTAGAGTTTTAACCTATTTAGACTACTTTATTAGTATATTTAAGAGAGATAAACTTACTAAACTCTTTAGATCAGCTTATTTAACCAGTTTTCACAGTTAATTTCTAATCTTTTTTAACTTTCAAAAAGTTCTAAACACTTTATTTTAGAGTTTTAACCTATTAGACTACTTTATTAATATATTTAAGACAGATAAACTTACTAAACTCTTTAGACCAGTTATTTAACTAGTTTTCACAGTTAATTTCTAATCTTTTTTAACTTTCAAAAAGCTCTAAACTCTTTATTTTAGAGTTTTAACCTATTTGGACTACTTTATTAGTATATTTAAGAGAGATAAACTTACTAAACTCTTTAGATCAGCTAATTTAACCAGTTTTCACAGTTAATTTCTAATATTTTTTAACTTTCAAAAAGCTCTAAACTCTTTATTTTAGTCTTTTAAGATATTTAGATTACTTTATTAGTATATTTAACACAGATAAACTTACTAAACTCTTTAGATCAATTTATTTAACCAGTTTTCACAATTAATTTTAAACTTTTTTATCTTTCAAAAAGCTGTAAACCCTTTATTTGGAGTTTTAACATATTTAGACTACTTTATTATTATATTTAAGAGAGATAAACTTACTAAACTCTTTAGATCAGCTAATTTAACCAGTTTTCACAGTTAATTTCTAATCTTTTTTAACTTTCAAAAAGCTCTAAACACTTTATTTTAGTCTTTTAACCTATTTTGACCACTTTATTAGTATATTTAAGACAGATAAACTTACTAAACTCTTTAGATCAGCTTATTTAACCAGTTTTCACAGTTAATTTCTAATCTTTTTTAACTTTCAAAAAGCACTAAACTCTTTATTTTTGAGTTTTAACCTATTTAGACTACTTTATTAGTATATTTAAGACAGATAAACTTACTAAAATCTTTAGATCAGCTTATTTAACCAGTTTTCACAGTTAATTTCTAATCTCTTTTAACTTTCAAAAAGCTCTAAACTCTTTATCTTAGAGGTTTAACCTATTTAGACTACTTTATTAGTATATTTAATATGATAAACTTACTAAACTCTTTAGATCAATTTATTTAACCAGTTTTCACAGTAATTTCTAATCTTTTTTAACTCTCAAAAGGCTCTAAAGTCTTTATTTTAGAGTTTTAACCTATTTAGACTACTTTATTAGTATATTTAAGACAGATAAACTTACTAAACTCTTTAGATCAATTTATTTAAACAGTTTTCACAATGAATTTCTAATCGTTTTTAACTTTCAAAAAGCTCTAAACACTTTATTTTAGTCTTTTAACCTATTTAGACTACTTTATTAGTATATTTAAGACAGATAAACTTACTAAACTCTTTAGATCAGCTTATTTAACCAGTTTTCACAGATAAATTCTAATCTTTTTTAACTTTCAAAAAGCTCTAAACTCTTTATTTTAGAGTTTTAACCTATTTAGACTACTTTATTAGTATATTTAAGACAGATAAACTTACTAAACTCTTTAGATCAGCTTATTTAACCAGTTTTCACAGTTAATTTCTAATCTTTTTTAACTTTCAAAAAGCTTCAAACACTTTGTTTCTGTCTTTTAACCTATTTAGACTACTTTATTAGTATATTAAACACTGATAAACTTACTAAACTCTTTAGATCAGCTTATTTAACCAGTTTTCACAGTTAATTTCTAATCTTTTTTAACCTTAAAAAAGCTCTAAACTCTTTATTTTAGAGTTTTAACCTATTAGACTACTTTATTAGTATATTTAAGACAGATAAACTTACTAAACTCTTTAGATCAGCTTATTTAACTAGTTTTCACAGTTAATTTCTAATCTTTTTAACTTTCAAAAAGCTCTAAACTCTTTATTTTAGAGTTTAAACCTGTTTAGACTACTTTATTAGTATATTTAAGAGAGATAAACTTACTAAACTCTTTAGATCAGCTAATTTAACCAGTTTTCACAGTTAATTTCTAATATTTTTTAACTTTCAAAAAGCTCTAAACTCTTTATTTTAGAGTTTTAATCTATTTAGACTACTTTATTAGTATATTTAAGACAGATAAACTTACTAAACTCTTTAGATCAGCTTATTTAACCATGTTTCACAGTTAATTTCCAATCTTTTTTAACTTTCAAAAAGCTCTAAACTCTTTATTTTAGAGTTTTAACCTATTTATACTACTTTATTAGTATATTTAAGACAGATAAACTTACTAAACTCTTTAGATCAATTTATTTAACCAGTTTTCACAATTAATTTTAAACTTTTTTATCTTTCAAAAAGCTCTAAACCCTTTATTTGGAGTTTTAACATATTTAGACTACTTTATTATTATATTTAAGAGATCAGCTAATTTAACCAGTTTTCACAGTTAATTTCTAATCTTTTTTAACTTTCAAAAAGCTCTAAACACTTTATTTTAGTCTTTTAACCTATTTTGACCACTTTATTAGTATATTTAAGACAGATCAACTTACTAAACTCTTTAGATCAGCTTATTTAACCAGTTTTCACAGTTAATTTCTAATCTTTTTAACTTTCAAAAAGCACTAAACTCTTTATTTTTGAGTTTTAACCTATTTAGACTACTTTATTAGTATATTTAAGACAGATAAACTTACTAAAATCTTTAGATCAGCTTATTTAACAAGTTTCACAGATAATTTCTAATCTCTTTTAACTTTCAAAAAGCTCTAAACTCTTTATCTTAGAGGTGTAACCTATTTAGACAACTTTATTAGTATATTTAAGATGATAAACTTACTAAACTCTTTAGATCAATTTATTTAACCAGTTTTCACAGTTAATTTCTAATCTTTTTTAACTCTCAAAAAGCTCTAAAGTCTTTATTTTAGAGTTTTAACCTATTTAGACTACTTTATTAGTATATTTAAGACAGATAAACTTACTAAACTCTTTAGATCAGCTTATTTAACCAGTTTTCACAGTTAATTTCTAATCTTTTTTAACTTTCAAAAAGCTCTAAACTCTTTATTTTAGAGTTTTAACCTATTTAGACTACTTTATTAGTATATTTAAGACAGATAAACTTACTAAACTCTTTAGATCAGCTTATTTAACCAGTTTTTACAGTTAATTTCTAATCTTTTTTAACTTTCAAAAAGCTCTAAACACTTTATTTTAGTCTTTTAACCTATTTAGACTACTTTATTAGTATATTTAAGACAGATAAACTTACTAAACTCTTTAGATCAGCTTATTTAACCAGTTTTCACAGTTAATTTCTAATCTTTTTTAACTTTCAAAAAGCACTAAACTCTTTATTTTAGAGTTTTAACCTATTTAGACTATTTTATTATTATATTTAAGAGAGATAAACTTACTAAACTCTTTAGATCAGCTTATTTAACCAGGTTTCTCAGTTAATTTCTAATCCTTTTTAACTTTCAAAAAGCTCTAAACTCTTTATTTTAGAGTTTTAACCTATTTAGACTACTTTATTAGTATATTTAAGACAGAACAACTTACTAAACTCTTTAGATCAGCTTATTTAACCAGATTTCACAGTTAATTTCTAATCTTTTTTAACTTTCAAAAAGCTCTAAACTCTTTATTTTAGAGTTTTAACCTATTTAGACTACTTTATTAGTATATTTAAGACAGATAAACTTACTAAACTCTTTAGATCAGCTTATTTAACCAGTTTTCACAGTTAATTTCTAATCTTTTTTAACGTTCCAAAAGCTCTAAACTCATTATTTTAGAGTTTTAATCTATTTAGACTACTTTATTAGTATATTTAAGACAGATAAACTTACTAAACTCTTTAGATCAGCTTATTTAACCATGTTTCCCAGTTAATTTCCAATCTTTTTCAACTTTCAAAAAGCTCTAAACTCTTTATTTTAGAGTTTTAACCTATTTATACTACTTTATTAGTATATTTAAGACAGATAAACTTACTAAACTCTTTAGATCAATTTATTTAACCAGTTTTCACAATTAATTTTAAACTTTTTTATCTTTCAAAAAGCTCTAAACCCTTTATTTGGAGTTTTAACATATTTAGACTACTTTATTATTATATTTAAGAGAGATAAACTTACTAAACTCTTTAGATCAGCTTATTTAACCAGTTTTCACAGTTAATTTCTAATCTTTTTTAACTTTCAAAAAGCTCTAAACTCTTTATTTTAGAGTTTTAACCTATTTAGACTACTTTATTAGTATATTTAAGACAGATAAACTTACTAAACTCTTTAGATCAGCTTATTTAACCAGTTTTCACAGTTAATTTCTAATCTTTTTTAACTTTCCAAAAGCTCTAAACTCTTTATTTTAGAGTTTTAATCTATTTAGACTACTTTATTAGTATATTTAAGACAGATAAACTTACTAAACTCTTTAGATCAGCTTATTTAACCATGTTTCCCAGTTAATTTCCAATCTTTTTCAACTTTCAAAAAGCTCTAAACTCTTTATTTTAGAGTTTTAACCTATTTATACTACTTTATTAGTATATTTAAGACAGATAAACTTACTAAACTCTTTAGATCAATTTATTTAACCAGTTTTCACAATTAATTTTAAACTTTTTTATCTTTCAAAAAGCTCTAAACCCTTTATTTGGAGTTTTAACATATTTAGACTACTTTATTATTATATTTAAGAGAGATAAACTTACTAAACTCTTTAGATCAGCTTATTTAACCAGTTTTCACAGTTAATTTCTAATCTTTTTTAACTTTCAAAAAGCTCTAAACTCTTTATTTTAGAGTTTTAACCTATTTAGACTACTTTATTAGTATATTTAAGACAGACAAACTTACTAAACTCTTTAGATCAGCTTATTTAACCAGTTTTCACAGTTAATTTCTAATCTTTTTTAACTTTCAAAAAGCTCTAAAGTCTTTATTTTAGAGTTTTAACCTATTTAGACTACTTTATTAGTATATTTAAGACAGATAAACTTACTAAACTCTTTAGATCAGCTTATTTAACCATGTTTCACAGTTAATTTCCAATCTTTTTTAACTTTCAAAAAGCTCTACACTCTTTATTTTAGAGTTTTAACCTATTTATACTACTTTATTAGTATATTTAAGACAGATAAACTTACTAAACTCTTTAGATCAATTTATTTAACCAGTTTTCACAAATAATTTTAAACTTTTTTATCTTTCAAAAAGCTCTAAACCCTTTATTTGGAGTTTTAACATATTTAGACTACTTTATTATTATATTTAAGAGAGATAAACTTACTAAACTCTTTAGATCAGCTAATTTAACCAGTTTTCACAGTTAATTTCTAATCTTTTTTAACTTTCAAAAAGCTCTAAACACTTTATTTAAGTCTTTTAACCTATTTTGACCACTTTATTAGTATATTTAAGACAGATAAACTTACTAAACTCTTTAGATCAGTTTATTTAACCAGTTTTCACAGTTAATTTCTAATCTTTTTTAACTTTCAAAAAGCACTAAACTCTTTATTTTTGAGTTTTAACCTATTTAAACTACTTTATTAGTATATTTAAGACAGATAAACTTACTAAAATCTTTAGATCAGCTTATTTAACCAGTTTTCACAGTTAATTTCTAATCTCTTTTAACTTTCAAAAAGCTCTAAACTCTTTATCTTAGAGGTTTAACCTATTTAGACTACTTTATTAGTATATTTAAGACAGATAAACTTACTAAACTCTTTAGATCAGCTTATTTAACCAGTTTTCACAGTTAATTTCTAATCTTTTTTAACTTTCAAAAAGCTCTAAACTCTTTATTTTAGAGTTTTAACCTATTTAGACTACTTTATTAGTATATTTAAGACAGATAAACTTACTAAACTCTTTAGATCAGCTTATTTAACCAGTTTTCACAGTTAATTTCTAATCTTTTTTAACTTTCCAAAAGCTCTAAACACTTTATTTTAGTCTTTTAACCTATTTAGACTACTTTATTAGTATATTTAAGACAGATAAACTTACTAAACTCTTTAGATCAGCTTATTTAACCAGTTTTCACAGTTAATTTCTAATCTTTTTTAACTTTGAAAAAGCTCTAAACTCTTTATTTTAGAGTTTTAACCTATTTAGACTACTTTATTAGTATATTTAAGACAGATAAACTTACTAAACTCTTTAGATCAGCTTATTTAACCAGTTTTCACAGTTAATTTCTAATCTTTTTAACTTTCAAAAAGCTCTAACAACTTTAATTTAGAGTTTTAACCTATTTAGACTACTTAATTAGTATATTTAAGACAGATAAACTTACTAAACTCTTTAGATCAGCTTATTTAACCAGTTTTCACAGTTAATTTCTAATCTTTTTTAACTTTCAAAAAGCTCTAAACTCTTTATTTTAGAGTTTTAACCTATTTAGACTACTTTATTAGTATATTTAAGACAGATAAACTTACTAAACTCTTTAGATCAGCTTATTTAACCGTTTTTCACAGTTAAATTCTAATCTTTTTTAACTTTCAAAAAGCTCTAAACTCTTTATTTTAGATTTTTAACCTATTTAGACTACTTTATTAGTATATTTAAGAAAGATAAACTTACTAAACTCTTTAGATCAGCTTATTTAACCATGTTTCTCAGTTAATTTCTAATCCTTTTTAACTTTCAAAAAGCTCTAAACTCTTTATTTTAGAGTTTTAACCTATTTAGACTACTTTATTAGTATATTTAAGACAGAACAACTTACTAAAATCTTTAGATCAGCTTATTTAACCAGTTTTCACAGTTAATTTCTAATCTTTTTTAACTTTCAAAAAGCTCTAAACTCTTTATTTTAGAGTTTTAACCTATTAGACTACTTTATTAGTATATTTAAGACAGATAAACTTACTAAACTCTTTAGATCAGCTTATTTAACTAGTTTTCACAGTTAATTTCTAATCTTTTTTAACTTTCAAAAAGCTCTAAACTCTTTATTTTAGAGTTTTAACCTATTTAGACTACTTTATTAGTATATTTAAGAGAGATAAACTTACTAAACTCTTTAGATCAGCTAATTTAACCAGTTTTCACAGTTAATTTCTAATCTTTTTTAACTTTCAAAAAGCTCTAAACTCTTTATTTTAGAGTTTTAATCTATTTAGACTACTTTATTAGTATATTTAAGACAGATAAACTTACTAAACTCTTTAGATCAGCTCATTTAACCAGTTTTCACAGTTAATTTCTAATATTTTTTAACTTTCAAAAAGCTCTAAACTCTTTATTTTAGAGTTTTAATCTATTTAGACTACTTTATTAGTATATTTAAGAGAGATAAACTTACTAAACTCTTTAGAATCGCTTATTTAACCATGTTTCCCAGTTAATTTCCAATCTTTTATATCTTTCAAAAAGCTCTAAACTCTTTGTTTTAAAGTTTTAACCTATTTATACTACTTTATTAGTATATTTAAGACAGATAAACTTACTAAACTCTTAACATCAATTTATTTAACCTGTTTACACAATTAATTTTAAACTTTTTTTATCTTTCAAAAAGCTCTAAACCCTTTATTTTGAGTTTTAAACTGTTTAGACTACTTTATTATTATATTTAAGAGAGATAAACTTACTAAACTCCTTAGATCAATTTATTTAACCAGTTTTCACAGTTAATTTCTAATCTTTTTTAACTTTCAAAAAGTTCTAAACATATATTTTAGTCTTTTAACCTATTTAGACTACTTTATTAGTATATTTAAGACAGATAAACTTACTAAACTCTTTAGATCAGCTTATTTAACCAGTTTTCACAGTTAATTTCTAATATTTTTAACTTTCAAAAAGCTCTAAACACTTTATTTTAGTTTTTTAACCTATTTAGACTACTTTATTAGTATATTTAACACAGATAAAGTTACTAAACTCTTTAGATCAGCTAATTTAACCAGTTTTCACAGTTAATTTCTAATCTTTTTTAACTTTCAAAAAGCTCTAAACTCTTTATTTTAGAGTTTTAATCTATTTAGACTACTTTATTAGTATATTTAAGAGAGATAAACTTACTAAACTCTTTAGATCAGCTTATTTAACCAGTTTTCACAGTTAATTTCTAATCTTTTTTAACTTTCAAAAAGCTCTAAACACTTTATTTTAGTCTTTTAACCTATTTAAACTTCTTTATTAGTATATTTAAAACAGATAAACTTACTAAACTCTTTAGATCAGCTTATTTAACCAGTTTTCACAGTTAATTTCTAATCTTTTTTAACTTTCAAAAAGCTCTGAAGTCTTTATTTTAGAGTTTTAACCTATTTAGACTACTTTATTCGTATATTTAAGACAGATAAACTTACTAAACTCTTTAGATCAATTTATTTAACCGGTTTTAACAATGAATTTCTAATCTTTTTTAACTTTCAAAAAGCTCTAAATTCTTTATTTTAGAGTTTTAACCTATTTAGACTACTTTATTAGTATATTTAAGAAAGATAAACTTACTAAACTCTTTAGATCAGCTTATTTAACCAGTTTTCACAGTTAATTTCTAATCTTTTTTAACTTTCAAAAAGCTCTAAACACTTTGTTTCTGTCTTTTAACCTATTTAGACTACTTTATTAGTATATTAAACACTGATAAACTTACTAAACTCTTTAGATCAGCTTATTTAACCAGTTTTCACAGTTAATTTCTAATCTTTTTTAACTTTCAAAAAGCTCTAAACTCTTTATTTTAGAGTTTTAACCTATTTAGACAGACTACTTTATTAGTATTTTTAAAACAGATAAACTTACTAAAATCTTTAGATCAGCTTATTTAACCAGTTTTCACAGTTAATTTCTAATCTCTTTTAACTTTCAAAAAGCTCTAAACTCTTTATCTTAGAGGTTTAACCTATTTAGACTACTTTATTAGTATATTTAAGAGAGATAAACTTACTAAACTCCTTAGATCAATTTATTTAACCAGTTTTCACAGTTAATTTCTAATCTTTTTTAACTTTCAAAAAGTTCTAAACATATATTTTAGTCTTTTAACCTATTTAGACTACTTTATTAGTATATTTAAGACAGATAAACTTACTAAACTCTTTAGATCAGCTTATTTAACCAGTTTTCACAGTTAATTTCTAATATTTTTAACTTTCAAAAAGCTCTAAACACTTTATTTTAGTTTTTTAACCTATTTAGACTACTTTATTAGTATATTTAACACAGATAAAGTTACTAAACTCTTTAGATCAGCTAATTTAACCAGTTTTCACAGTTAATTTCTAATCTTTTTTAACTTTCAAAAAGCTCTAAACTCTTTATTTTAGAGTTTTAATCTATTTAGACTACTTTATTAGTATATTTAAGAGAGATAAACTTACTAAACTCTTTAGATCCGCTTATTTAACCAGTTTTCACAGTTAATTTCTAATCTTTTTTAACTTTCAAAAAGCTCTAAACACTTTATTTTAGTCTTTTAACCTATTTAAACTTCTTTATTAGTATATTTAAAACAGATAAACTTACTAAACTCTTTAGATCAGCTTATTTAACCAGTTTTCACAGTTAATTTCTAATCTTTTTTAACTTTCAAAAAGCTCTGAAGTCTTTATTTTAGAGTTTTAACCTATTTAGACTACTTTATTCGTATATTTAAGACAGATAAACTTACTAAACTCTTTAGATCAATTTATTTAACCGGTTTTAACAATGAATTTCTAATCTTTTTTAACTTTCAAAAAGCTCTAAATTCTTTATTTTAGAGTTTTAACCTATTTAGACTACTTTATTAGTATATTTAAGAAAGATAAACTTACTAAACTCTTTAGATCAGCTTATTTAACCAGTTTTCACAGTTAATTTCTAATCTTTTTTAACTTTCAAAAAGCTCTAAACACTTTGTTTCTGTCTTTTAACCTATTTAGACTACTTTATTAGTATATTAAACACTGATAAACTTACTAAACTCTTTAGATCAGCTTATTTAACCAGTTTTCACAGTTAATTTCTAATCTTTTTTAACTTTCAAAAAGCTCTAAACTCTTTATTTTAGAGTTTTAACCTATTTAGACTACTTTATTAGTATTTTTAAAACAGATAAACTTACTAAAATCTTTAGATCAGCTTATTTAACCAGTTTTCACAGTTAATTTCTAATCTCTTTTAACTTTCAAAAAGCTCTAAACTCTTTATCTTAGAGGTTTAACCTATTTAGACTACTTTATTAGTATATTTAAGATGATAAACTTACTAAACACTTTAGATCAATTTATTTAACCAGTTTTCACAGTTAATTTCTAATCTTTTTTAACTCTCAAAAAGCTCTAAAGTCTTTATTTTAGAGTTTTAACCTATTTAGACTACTTTATTAGTATATTTAAGACAGATAAACTTACTAAACTCTTTAGATCAGCTTATTTAACCAGTTTTCACAGTTAATTTCTAATCTTTTTTAACTTTCCAAAAGCTCTAAACTCTTTATTTTAGTGTTTTAAGATATTTAGATTACTTTATTAGTATATTTAAGACAGATAAACTTACTAAACTCTTTAGATCAGCTTATTTAACCAGTTTTCACAGTTAATTTCTAATCTTTTTTAACTTTCAAAAAGCTCTAAACTCTTTATTTTAGAGTTTTAATCTATTTAGACTACTTTATTAGTATATTTAAGAGAGATAAACTTACTAAACTCTTTAGATCAGCTAATTTAACCAGTTTTCACAGTTAATTTCTAATCTTTTTTAACTTTCAAAAAGCTCTAAACTCTTTATTTTAGAGTTTTAATCTATTTAGACTACTTTATTAGTATATTTAAGACAGATAAACTTACTAAACTCTTTAGATCAGCTTATTTAACCAGTTTTCACAGTTAATTTCTAATCTTTTTTAACTTTCAAAAAGCTCTAAAGTCTTTATTTTAGAGTTTTAATCTATTTAGACTACTTTATTAGTATATATAAGACAGATAAACTTACTAAACTCTTTAGAATCGCTTATTTAACCATGTTTCCCAGTTAATTTCCAATCTTTTATATCTTTCAAAAAGCTCTAAACTCTTTCTTTTAAAGTTTTAACCTATTTATACTACTTTATTAGTATATTTAAGACAGATAAACTTACTAAACTCTTAACATCAATTTATTTAACCAGTTTGCACAATTAATTTTAAACTTTTTTTATCTTTCAAAAAGCTCTAAACCCTTTATTTTGAGTTTTAAACTGTTTAGACTACTTTATTATTATATTTAAGAGAGATAAACTTACTAAACTCTTTAGATCAATTTATTTAACCAGTTTTCACAGTTAATTTCTAATCTTTTTTAACTTTCAAAAAGTTCTAAACATATATTTTAGTCTTTTAACCTATTTAGACTACTTTATTAGTATATTTAAGACAGATAAACTTACTAAACTCTTTAGATCAGCTTATTTAACCAGTTTTCACAGTTAATTTCTAATCTTTTTAACTTTCAAAAAGCTCTAAACACTTTATTTTAGTTTTTTAACCTATTTAGACTACTTTATTAGTATATTTAACACAGATAAACTTACTAAACTCTTTAGATTAGCTAATTTAACCAGTTTTCACAGTTAATTTCTAATCTTTTTTAACTTTCAAAAAGCTCTAAACTCTTTATTTTAGAGTTTTAATCTATTTAGACTACTTTATTAGTATATTTAAGAGAGATAAACTTACTAAACTCTTTAGATCAGCTTATTTAACCAGTTTTCACAGTTAATTTCTAATCTTTTTTAACTTTCAAAAAGCTCTAAACACTTTATTTTAGTCTTTTAACCTATTTAAACTTCTTTATTAGTATATTTAAAACAGATAAACTTACTAAACTCTTTAGATCAGCTTATTTAACCAGTTTTCACAGTTAATTTCTAATCTTTTTTAACTTTCAAAAAGCTCTGAAGTCTTTATTTTAGAGTTTTAACCTATTTAGACTACTTTATTAGTATATTTAAGACAGATAAACTTACTAAACTCTTTAGATCAATTTATTTAACCGGTTTTCACAATGAATTTCTAATCTTTTTTAACTTTCAAAAAGCTCTAAATACTTTATTTTAGAGTTTTAACCTATTTAGACTACTTTATTAGTATATTTAAGAGAGATAAACTTACTAAACGCTTTAGATCAGCTTATTTAACCAGTTTTCACAATTAATTTCTAGTCTTTTTTCACTTTAAAATGCTCTAAATTCTTTATTTTAGAGTTTTAACCTATTTAGACTACTTTATTAGTATATTTAAGACAGATAAACTTACTAAACTCTTTAGATCAGCTTATTTAACCAGTTTTCACAGTTAATTTCTAATCTTTTTTAACTTTCAAAAAGCTCTAAACACTTTGTTTCTGTCTTTTAACCTATTTAGACTACTTTATTAGTATATTAAACACTGATAAACTTACTAAACTCTTTAGATCAGCTTATTTAACCAGTTTTCACAGTTAATTTCTAATCTTTTTTAACTTTCAAAAAGCTCTAAATACTTTATTTTAGAGTTTTAACCTATTTAGACTACTTTATTAGTATATTTAAGAGAGATAAACTTACTAAACGCTTTAGATCAGCTTATTTAACCAGTTTTCAGAATTAATTTCTAGTCTTTTTTAACTTTAAAATGCTCTAAATTCTTTATTTTAGAGTTTTAACCTATTTAAACTACTTTATTAGTATATTTAAGAAAGATAATCTTACTAAACTCTTTAGATCAGCTTATTTAACCAGTTTTCACAGTTAATTTCTAATCTTTTTTAACTTTCAAAAAGCTCTAAACACTTTGTTTCTGTCTTTTAACCTATTTAGACTACTTTATTAGTATATTTAAGACAGATAAACTTACTAAACTCTTTAGATCAGCTTATTTAACCAGTTTTCACAGTTAATTTCTAATCTCTTTTAACTTTCAAAAAGCTCTAAACTCTTTATCTTAGAGGTTTAACCTATTTAGACTACTTTATTAGCATATTTAAGATGATAAACTTACTAAACTCTTTAGATCAATTTATTTAACCAGTTTTCACAGTTAATTTCTAATCTTTTTTAACTCTCAAAAAGCTCTAAACTCTTTATTTTAGTGTTTTAACCTATTTAGACTACTTTATTAGTATATTTAAGACAGATAAACTTACTAAACTCTTTAGATCAGCTTATTTAACCAGTTTTCACAGTTAATTTCTAATCTTTTTTAACTTTCCAAAAGCTCTAAACTCTTTATTTTAGTGTTTTAAGATATTTAGATTACTTTATTAGTATATTTGAGACAGATAAACTTACAAAACTCTTTAGATCAGCTTATTTAACCAGTTTTCACAGTTAATTTCTAATCTTTTTTAACTTTCAAAAAGCTCTAAACTCTTTATTTTAGAGTTTTAATCTATTTAGACTACTTTATTAGTATATTTAAGAGAGATAAACTTACTAAACTCTTTAGATCAGCTTATTTAACCAGTTTTCACAGTTAATTTCTAATCTTTTTTTACTTTCCAAAAGCTCTAAACTCTTTATTTTAGTGTTTTAAGGTATTTAGATTACTTTATTAGTATATTTAAGACAGATAAACTTACTAAACTCTTTAGATCAGCTTATTTAACCAGTTTTCACAGTTAATTTCTAATCTTTTTTAACTATCAAAAAGCTCTAAACTCTTTATTTTAGAGTTTTAACCTATTTAGACTACTTTATTAGTATATTTAAGACAGATAAACTTACTAAACTCTTTAGATCAGCTTATTTAACCAGTTTTCACAGTTAATTTCTAATCTTTTTAACTTTCAAAAAGCTCTAAACTCTTTATTTTAGAGTTTTAACCTATTTAGACTACTTTATTAGTATATTTAAGACAGATAAACTTACTAAACTCTTTAGATCAATTTATTTAACCAGTTTTCACAATTAATTTCTAATCTTTTTTATCTTTGCAAAAGCTCTAAACACTTCATTTTGAGTTTTAACCTATTTAACTACTTTATTAGTATATTTAAGACAGATAAACTTACTAAACTCTTTAGATCAGCTAATTTAACCAGTTTTCACAGTTAATTTCTAATCTTTTTTAACTTTCAAAAAGCTCTAAACACTTTATTTTAGTCTTTTAACCTATTTTGACTACTTTATTAGTATATTTAAGACAGATAAACTTACTAAACTCTTTAGATCAGCTTATTTAACCAGTTTTCACAGTTAATTTCTAATCTTTTTAACTTTCAAAAAGCACTAAACTCTTTATTTTAGAGTTTTAACCTATTCAGACTACTTTATTAGTATATTTAAGACAGATAAACTTACTAAACTCTTTAGATCAGCTTATTTAACCAGTTTTCACAGTTAATTTCTAATCTTTTTAACTTTCAAAAAGCTCTAAACTCTTTATTTTAGAGTTTTAATCTATTTAGACTACTTTATTAGTATATTTAAGACAGATAAACTTACTAAACTCTTTAGATCAGCTTATTTAACCAGTTTTCACAGTTAATTTCTAATCTTTTTATCTTTCAAAAAACTCTAAACACTTTATTTTAGAGGTTTAACCTATTTAGACTACTTTATTAGTATATTTAAGACAGATAAACTTACTAAACTCTTTAGATCAGCTTATTTAACCAGTTTTCACAGTTAATTTCTAATCTTTTTTAACTTTCAAAAAGCTGAAACTCTTTATTTTAGAGTTTTAACCTATTTAGACTACTTTATTAGTATATTTAAGACAGATAAACTTACTAAACTCTTTAGATCAGCTTATTTAACCAGTTTTCACAGTTAATTTCTAATCTTTTTTAACTTTCAAAAAGCTGAAACTCTTTATTTTAGAGTTTTAACCTATTTAGACTACTTTATTAGTATATTTAAGACAGATAAACTTACTAAACTCTTTAGATCAGCTTATTTAACCAGTTTTCACAGTTAATTTCTAATCTTTTTTAACTTTCAAAAAGCTCTAAACTCTTTATTTTAGTCTTTTAACATATTTACATTACTTTATTAGCATATTTAACACAGGCAAATTTACTAAACTCTTTAGATCAGCTTATTTAACCAGTTTTCACAGTTAATTTCTAATCTTTTTTAACTTTCAAAAAAGCACTAAACTCTTTATTTTAGAGTTTTAACCTATTTAGACTACTTTATTAGTATATTTAAGACAGATAAACTTCCTCCACTTTTTAGATCAATTTATTTAACCAGTTTTCACAATTAATTTCTAATCTTTTTTATGTTTCAAAAAGCTCTAAACACTTTATTTTGAGTTTTAACCTATTTAGACTAATTTATTAGTATATTTAAGACAGATAAACTTACTAAACTCTTTAGATTAGCTAATTTAACCCGTTTTCACAGTTAATTTCTAATATTTTTTAACTTTCAAAAAGCACTAAACTCTTTATTTTAGAGTTTTAACCTATTTAGACTACTTTATTAGTATATTTAAGACAGATAAACTTACTAAACTCTTTAGATCAGCTTAGTTAACCAGTTTTCACAGTTAATTTCTAATCTTTTTTAACTTTCAAAAAGCTCTAAACTCTTTATTTTAGAGTTTTAATCTATTTAGACTACTTTATTAGTAAATTTAAGAGAGATAAAGTTACTAAACTCTTTAGATCAGCTTATTTAACCAGTTTTCACAGTTAATTTCTAATCTTTTTATCTTTCAAAAAACTCTAAACACTTTATTTTAGAGGTTTAACCTATTTAGACTACTTTATTAGTATAGTTAAGACAGATAAACTTACTAAACTCTTTAGATCAGCTTATTTAACCAGTTTTCACAGTTAATTTCTAATCTTTTTAACTTTCAAAAAGCTCTAAACTCTTTATTTTAGAGTTTTAATCTATTTAGACTACTTTATTAGTAAATTTAAGACAGATAAACTTAATAAACTCTTTAGATCAGCTTATTTAACCAGTTTTCACAGTTAATTTCTAATCTTTTTATCTTTCAAAAAACTCTAAACACTTTATTTTAGAAGTTTAACCTATTTAGATTACTTTATTAGTATATTTAACACAGGTAAACTTACTAAACTCTTTAGATCAGCTTATTTAACCAGTTTTCACAGTTAATTTCTAATCTTGTTTTCTGTCAAAAAACTCTAAACACTTTATTTTAGAGGTTTAACCTATTTAGATTACTTTATTAGTATATTTAACACAGGTAAACTTACTAAACTCTTTAGATCAGCTTATTTAACCAGTTTTCACAGTTAATTTCTAATCTTTTTTAACTTTCAAAAAGCTCTAAACTCTTTATTTTACAGTTTTAAACTATTTAGACTACTTTATTAGTATATTTAAGACAGATAAACTTACTCAACTCTATAGATCAATTTATTTAACCAGTTTTCACAATTAATTTCTAATCTTTTTTAACTTTCAAAAAGCTCTAAACTCTTTATTTTAGAGTTTTAACCTATTTAGACTACTTTATTAGTATATTTAAGACAGATAAACTTGCTAAACTCATTAGATCAGCTAATTTAACCAGTTTTCACAGTTAATTTCTAATCTTTTTTTAACTTTCAAAAAGCTCTAAACACTTTATTTTAGTCTTTTAACCTATTTTGACTAATTTATTAGTATATTTAAGACAGATAAACTTACTAAACTCTTTAGATCAGCTAATTTAACCCGTTTTCACAGTTAATTTCTAATATTTTTTAACTTTCAAAAAGCACTAAACTCTTTATTTTAGAGTTTTAACCTATTTAGACTACTTTATTAGTATATTTAAGACAGATAAACTTACTAAACTCTTTAGATCAGCTTAGTTAACCAGTTTTCACAGTTAATTTCTAATCTTTTTTAACTTTCAAAAAGCTCTAAACTCTTTATTTTAGAGTTTTAATCTATTTAGACTACTTTATTAGTAAATTTAAGAGAGATAAACTTACTAAACTCTTTAGATCAGCTTATTTAACCAGTTTTCACAGTTAATTTCTAATCTTTTTATCTTTCAAAAAACTCTAAACACTTTATTTTAGAGGTTTAACCTATTTAGACTACTTTATTAGTATAGTTAAGACAGATAAACTTACTAAACTCTTTAGATCAGCTTATTTAACCAGTTTTCACAGTTAATTTCTAATCTTTTTAACTTTCAAAAAGCTCTAAACTCTTTATTTTAGAGTTTTAATCTATTTAGACTACTTTATTAGTAAATTTAAGACAGATAAACTTAATAAACTCTTTAGATCAGCTTATTTAACCAGTTTTCACAGTTAATTTCTAATCTTTTTATCTTTCAAAAAACTCTAAACACTTTATTTTAGAAGTTTAACCTATTTAGATTACTTTATTAGTATATTTAACACAGGTAAACTTACTAAACTCTTTAGATCAGCCTATTTAACCAGTTTTCACAGTTAATTTCTAATATTTTTTAACTTTCAAAAAGCACTAAACTCTTTATTTTAGAGTTTTAACCTATTTAGACTACTTTATTAGTATATTTAAGACAGATAAACTTACTAAACTCTTTAGATCAGCTTAGTTAACCAGTTTTCACAGTTAATTTCTAATCTTTTTTAACTTTCAAAAAGCTCTAAACTCTTTATTTTAGAGTTTTAATCTATTTAGACTACTTTATTAGTAAATTTAAGAGAGATAAACTTACTAAACTCTTTAGATCAGCTTATTTAACCAGTTTTCACAGTTAATTTCTAATCTTTTTATCTTTCAAAAAACTCTAAACACTTTATTTTAGAGGTTTAACCTATTTAGACTACTTTATTAGTATAGTTAAGACAGATAAACTTACTAAACTCTTTAGATCAGCTTATTTAACCAGTTTTCACAGTTAATTTCTAATCTTTTTAACTTTCAAAAAGCTCTAAACTCTTTATTTTAGAGTTTTAATCTGTTTAGACTACTTTATTAGTAAATTTAAGACAGATAAACTTAATAAACTCTTTAGATCAGCTTATTTAACCAGTTTTCACAGTTAATTTCTAATCTTTTAATCTTTCAAAAAACTCTAAACACTTTATTTTAGAAGTTTAACCTATTTAGATTACTTTATTAGTATATTTAACACAGGTAAACTTACTAAACTCTTTAGATCAGCTTATTTAACCAGTTTTCACAGTTAATTTCTAATCTTGTTTTCTGTCAAAAAACTCTAAACACTTTATTTTAGAGGTTTAACCTATTTAGATTACTTTATTAGTATATTTAACACAGGTAAACTTACTAAACTCTTTAGATCAGCTTATTTAACCAGTTTTCACAGTTAATTTCTAATCTTTTTTAACTTTCAAAAAGCTCTAAACTCTTTATTTTACAGTTTTAAACTATTTAGACTACTTTATTAGTATATTTTAGACAGATAAACTTACTAAACTCTATAGATCAATTTATTTAACCAGTTTTCACAATTAATTTCTAATCTTTTTTAACTTTCAAAAAGCTCTAAACTCTTTATTTTAGAGTTTTAATCTATTTAGACTACTTTATTAGTAAATTTAAGACAGATAAACTTAATAAACTCTTTAGATCAGCTTATTTAACCAGTTTTCACAGTTAATTTCTAATCTTTTTATCTTTCAAAAAACTCTAAACACTTTATTTTAGAAGTTTAACCTATTTAGATTACTTTATTAGTATATTTAACACAGGTAAACTTACTAAACTCTTTAGATCAGCTTATTTAACCAGTTTTCACAGTTAATTTCTAATCTTGTTTTCTGTCAAAAAACTCTAAACACTTTATTTTAGAGGTTTAACCTATTTAGATTACTTTATTAGTATATTTAACACAGGTAAACTTACTAAACTCTTTAGATCAGCTTATTTAACCAGTTTTCACAGTTAATTTCTAATCTTTTTTAACTTTCAAAAAGCTCTAAACTCTTTATTTTACAGTTTTAAACTATTTAGACTACTTTATTAGTATATTTTAGACAGATAAACTTACTAAACTCTATAGATCAATTTATTTAACCAGTTTTCACAATTAATTTCTAATCTTTTTTAACTTTCAAAAAGCTCTAAACTCTTTATTTTAGAGTTTTAACCTATTTAGACTACTTTATTAGTATATTTCAGACAGATAAACTTGCTAAACTCTTTAGATCAGCTAATTTAACCAGTTTTCACAGTTAATTTCTAATCTTTTTTTAACTTTCAAAAAGCTCTAAACACTTTATTTTAGTCTTTTAACCTATTTTGACTACTTTATTAGTATATTTAAGACAGATAAACTTACTAAACTCTTTAGATCAGCTTATTTAACCAGTTTTCACAGTTAATTTCTAATCTTTTTTAACTTTCAAAAACCTCTAAACTCTTTATTTTAGAGTTTTAACCTATTTAGACTACTTTATTAGTATATTTAAGACAGATAAACTTACTAAACTCTTTAGATCAGCTTATTTAACCAGTTTTCACAGTTAATTTCTAATCTTTTTCAATTTTCAAAAAGCTCTAAACTCTTTATCTTAGAGGTTTAACCTATTTAGACTACTTTATTAGTATATTTAAGACAGATAAACTTACTAAACTCTTTAGATCAGCTTATTTAACCAGTTTTAACAGTTAATTTCTAATCCTTTCTAACTTTCAAAAAGCTCTAAACTCTTTATTTTAGAGTTTTAACCTATTTAGACTACTTTATTAGTATATTTAAGACAGATAAACTTACTAAACTCTTTAGATCAGCTTATTTAACCAGTTTTCACAGTTAATTTCTAATCTTTTTTAACTTTCAAAAAGCACTAAACTCTTTATTTTAGAGTTTTAACCTATTTAGACTACTTTCTTAGTATATTTAAGACAGATAAACTTACTAAACTCTTTAGATCAGCTTATTTAACCAGTTTTCACAGTTAATTTCTAATCTTTTTTAACTTTCATAAAGCTCTAAACACATTATTTTTGTCTTTTAAAATATTTAGACTACTTTATTAGTATATTGAACACTGATAAACTTACTAAACTCTTTAGATCAGCTTATTTAATCAGTTTTCACAGTTAATTTCTAATCTTTTTTAACTTTCAAAAGGCTCTAAACACTTTATTTTAGATTTTTAACCTCTTTCGACTACTTTATTAGTATATTTAAGACAGATAAACTTACTAAACTCTTTAGATCAGCTTATTTAACCGTTTTTCAAAGTTAAATTCTAATCTTTTTTAACTTTCAAAAAGCTCTAACTCTTTATTTTAGAGTTTTAACCTATTTCGACTACTTTATTAGTATATTTAAGAAAGCTAAACTTACTAAACTCTTTAGATCAGCTTATTTAACCAGTTTTCACAATTAATTTCTAATCTTTTTAACTTTCAAAAAGCTCTAAACTCTTTTTTTAGTCATTTAACCTATTTAGACTACTTTATTAGTATATTTAAGACAGATAAACTTACTAAACTCTTTAGATCAGCTTATTTAACCAGTTTTCACAGTTAATTTCTAATCTTTTTTAACTTTGAAAAAGCTCTAAACTCTTTATTTTAGAGTTTTAACCTATTTAGACTACTTTATTAGTATATTTAAGACAGATAAACTTACTAAACTCTTTAGATCAGCTTATTTAACCAGTTTTGACAGTTAATTTCTAATCTTTTTTAACTTTCAAAAAGCTCTAAACACTTTATTTTAGTCTTTTAACATATTTAGATTACTTTATTAGTATATTTAAGACAGATAAACTTACTAAACTCTTTAGATCAGCTTATTTAACCAGTTTTCACAGTTAATTTCTAATCTTTTTAACTTTCAAAAGCTCTAAACTCTTTATTTTAGAGTTTTAACCTATTTAGACTACTTTATTAGTATATTTAAGACAGATAAACTTAGTAAACTCTTTAGATCAGCTTATTTAACCTTTTTTCACAGTTAATTTCCAATCTTTTTTAACTTTCAAAAAGGTCTAAACTCTTTATTTTAAAGTTTTAACCTATTTAGACTACTTTATTAGTATATTTAAGACAGATAAAGTTACTAAACTCTTTAGATCAGCTTATTTAACCAGTTTTCACAGTTAATTTCTAATCTTTTTTAACTTTCAAAAAGCTCTAACCACTTTATTTTAGAGTTTTAACCTATTTAGACTACTTTATTAGTATATTTAAGACAGATAAACTTAGTAAACTCTTTAGATCAGCTTATTTAACCAGTTTTCACAGTTAATTTCTAATCTTTTTTAACTTTCATAAAGCTCTAAACTCTCAATTTTAGAGTTTTAACCTATTTAGACTACTTTATTAGTATATTTAAGACAGATAAACTTACTAAACTCTTTAGATCAGCTTATTTAACCAGTTTTCACAGTTAATTTCTAATCTTTTTTAACTTTCAAAAAGCTCTAAACTCTTTATTTTAGTCTTTTAACATATTTAGACTACTTTATTAGTATATCTAAAACAGATAAACTTACTAAACTCTTTAGATCAGCTTATTTAACCAGTTTTCACAGTTAATTTCTAATCTTTTTTAACTTTCAAAAAGCTCTAAACACATTATTTTAGTCTTTTAAAATATTTAGACTACTTTATTAGTATATTGAACACTGATAAACTTACTAAACTCTTTAGATCAGCTTATTTAATCAGTTTTCACAGTTAATTTCTAATCTTTTTTAACTTTCAAAAGGCTCTAAACACTTTATTTTAGAGTTTTAACCTCTTTCGACTACTTTATTAGTATATTTAAGACAGATAAACTTACTAAATCTTTAGATCAGCTTATTTAACCAGTTTTGACAGTTAATTTCTAATCTTTTTTAACTTTCAAAAAGCTCTAAACATTTTATTTCAGTCTTTTAACATATTTAGACTACTTTATTAGTATATTTAAGAGAGATAAACTTACTAAACTCTTTAGATCAGCTTATTTAATAGGTTTTCACAATTAATTTCTAATCTTTTTAACTTTCAAAAAGCTCTAAACTCTTTTTTTAGTCTTTTAACCTATTTAGACTACTTTATTAGTATATTTAAGACAGATAAACTTACTAAATTCTTTAGATCAGCTTATTTAACCAGTTTTCACAGTTAATTTCTAATCTTTTTTAACTTTGAAAAAGCTCTAAACTCTTTATTTTAGAGTTTTAACCTATTTAGACTACTTTATTAGTATATTTAAGACAGATAAACTTACTAAACTCTTTAGATCAGCTTATTTAACCAGTTTTGACAGTTAATTTCTAATCTTTTTAACTTTCAAAAAGCTCTAACCACTTTAATTTAGAGTTTTAACCTATTTAGACTACTTAATTAGTATATTTAAGACAGATAAACTTACTAAACTCTTTAGATCAGCTTATTTAACCAGTTTTCACAGTTAATTTCTAATCTTTTTTAACTTTGAAAAAGCTCTAAACTCTTTATTTTAGAGTTTTAACCTATTTAGACTACTTTATTAGTGTATTTAAGACAGATAAACTTACTAAACTCTTTAGATCAGCTTATTTAACCAGTTTTCACAGTTAATTTCTAATCTTTTTTAACTTTCAAAAAGCTCTAAACACTTTATTTTAGTCTTTTAACATATTTAGATTACTTTATTAGTATATTTAGGACAGATAAACTTACTAAACTCTTTAGATCAGCTTATTTAACCAGTTTTCACAGTTAATTTCTAATCTTTTTTAACTTTCAAAAAGCTCTAAACTCTTTATTTTAGAGTTTTAACCTATTTAGACTACTTTATTAGTATATTTAAGACAGATAAACTTAGTAAACTCTTTAGATCGGCTTATTTAACCTTTTTTCACAGTTAATTTCTAATCTTTTTTAACTTTCAAAAAGGTCTAAACTCTTTATTTTAAAGTTTTAACATATTTAGACTACTTTATTAGTATATTTAAGACAGATAAACTTACTAAACTCTTTAGATCAGCTTATTTAACCAGTTTTCACAGTTAATTTCTAATATTTTTTAACTTTCAAAAAGCTCTAACCACTTTATTTTAGAGTTTTAACCTATTTAGACTACTTTATTAGTATATTTAAGACAGATAAACTTAGTAAACTCTTTAGATCAGCTTATTTAACCAGTTTTCACAGTTAATTTCTAATCTTTTTTAACTTTCAAAAAGCTCTAAACTCTCAATTTTAGAGTTTTAACCTATTTAGACTACTTTATTAGTACATTTAATAGAGATAAACTTACTAAACTCTTTAGATCAGCTTATTTAACCAGTTTTCACAGTTAATTTCTAATCTTTTTTAACTTTCAAAAAGCTCTAAACACTTTATTTTAGAGTTTTAACCTATTTAGACTACTTTATTAGTATATCTAAAACAGATAAACTTACTAAACTCTTTAGATCAGCTTATTTAACCAGTTTTCACAGTCTTTTTAACTTTCAAAAAGCTCTAAACTCTTTATTTTAGTCTTTTAACATATTTAGATTACTTTATTAGTATATTTAACACAGATAAACTTACTAAACTCTTTAGATCAGCTTATTTAACCAGTTTTCACAGTTAATTTCTAATCTTTTTTAACTTTCAAAAAGCTCTAAACTCTTTATTTTAGTCTTTAAACATATTAGATTACTTTATTAGTATATTTAAGACAGATAAACTTACTAAACTCTTTAGATCAGCTTATTTAACCAGTTTTCACAGTTAATTTCTAATCTTTTTTAACTTTCAAAAACCTCTAAACTCTTTATTTTAGAGTTTAAACCTATTTAGACTACTTTATTAGTATATTTAAGACAGATAAACTTACTAAACTCTTTAGATCAATTTATTTAACCAGTTTTCACAATTAATTTCTAATCTTTTTTAACTTTCAAAAAGCTCTAAACACTTTATTTTAGAGTTTTAACCTATTTAGACTACTTTATTAGTATATTTAAGACAGATAAACTTACTAAACTCTTTAGATCAGCTTATTTAACCAGTTTTCACAGTTAATTTCTAATCTTTTTTAACTTTCAAAAAGCTCTAAACTCTCAATTTTAGAGTTTTAACCTATTTAGACTACTTTATTAGTATATTTAATAGAGATAAACTTACTAAACTCTTTAGATCAGCTTATTTAAACAGTTTTCACAGTTAATTTCTAATCTTTTTTAACTTTCAAAAAGCTCTAAACACTTTATTTTAGAGTTTTAACCTATTTAGACTACTTTATTAGTATATATAAAACAGATAAACTTACTAAACTCTTTAGATCAGCTTATTTAACCAGTTTTCACAGTTAATTTCTAATCTTTTTAACTTTCAAAAAGCTCTAAACTCTTTATTTTAGTCTTTTAACATATTTAGATTACTTTATTAGTATATTTAACACAGATAAACTTACTAAACTCTTTAGATCAGCTTATTTAACCAGTTTTCACAGTTAATTTCTAATCTTTTTTAACTTTCAAAAAGCTCTAAACACTTTATTTTAGTCTTTAAACATATTTAGATTACTTTATTAGTATATTTAACACAGATAAACTTACTAAACTCTTTAGATCAGCTTATTTAACCAGTTTTCACAGTTAATTTCTAATCTTTTTTAACTTTCAAAAAGCTCTAAACTCTTTATTTTAGAGTTTTAACCTATTTAGACTACTTTATTAGTATATTTAAGACAGATAAACTTACTAAACTCTTTAGATCAATTTATTTAACCAGTTTTCACAATTAATTTCTAATCTTTTTTAACTTTCAAAAAGCTCTAAACACTTTATTTTAGAGTTTTAACCTATTTAGACTACTTTATTAGTATATTTAAGACAGATAAACTTACTAAACTCTTTAGATCAGCTTATTTAACCAGTTTTCATAGTTAATTTCTAATCTTTTTTAACTTTCAAAAAGCACTAAACTCTTTCTTTTAGAGTTTTAACCTATTTAGACTACTTTATTAGTATATTTAAGACAGATAAACTTACTAAACTCTATAGATCAATTTATTTAACCAGTTTTCACAATTAATTTCTAATCTTTTTTAACTTTCAAAAAGCTCTAAACTCTTTATTTTAGAGTTTTAACCTATTTATACTACTTTATTAGTATATTTAAGACAGATAAACTTACTAAACTCTTTAGATCAGCTAATTTAACCAGTTTAGACAGTTAATTTCTAATCTTTTTTAACTTTCAAAAAGCTCTAAACACTTTATTTTAGTCTTTTAACCTATTTTGACTACTTTATTAGTATATTTAAGACAGATAAACTTACTACACTCTTTAGATCAGCTTATTTAACCAGTTTTCACAGTTAATTTCTAATCTTTTTTAACTTTCAAAAAGCTCTAAACTCTCAATTTTAGAGATTTAACCTATTTAGACTACTTTATTAGTACATTTAATAGAGATAAACTTACTAAACTCTTTAGATCAGCTTATTTAACCAGTTTTCACAGTTAATTTCTAATCTTTTTTAACTTTCAAAAAGCTCTAAACACTTTATTTTAGAGTTTTAACCTATTTAGACTACTTTATTAGTATATCTAAAACAGATAAACTTACTAAACTCTTTAGATCAGCTTATTTAACCAGTTTTCACAGTCTTTTTAACTTTCAAAAAGCTCTAAACTCTTTATTTTAGTCTTTTAACGTATTTAGATTACTTTATTAGTATATTTAACACAGATAAACTTACTAAACTCTTTAGATCAGCTTATTTAACCAGTTTTCACAGTTAATTTCTAATCTTTTTTAACTTTCAAAAAGCTCTAAACTCTTTATTTTAGTCTTTAAACATATTAGATTACTTTATTAGTATATTTAAGACAGATAAACTTACTAAACTCTTTAGATCAGCTTATTTAACCAGTTTTCACAGTTAATTTCTAATTTTTTTAACTTTCAAAAACCTCTAAACTCTTTATTTTAGAGTTTTAACCTATTTAGACTACTTTATTAGTATATTTAAGACAGATAAACTTACTAAACTCTTTAGATCAATTTATTTAACCAGTTTTCACAATTAATTTCTAATCTTTTTTAACTTTCAAAAAGCTCTAAACACTTTATTTTAGAGTTTTAACCTATTTAGACTACTTTATTAGTATATTTAAGACAGATGAACTTACTAAACTCTTTAGATCAGCTTATTTAACCAGTTTTCACAGTTAATTTCTAATCTTTTTTAACTTTCAAAAAGCTCTAAACTCTCAATTTTAGAGTTTTAACCTATTTAGACTACTTTATTAGTATATTTAATAGAGATAAACTTACTAAACTCTTTAGATCAGCTTATTTAAACAGTTTTCACAGTTAATTTCTAATCTTTTTTAACTTTCAAAAAGCTCTAAACACTTTATTTTAGAGTTTTAACCTATTTAGACTACTTTATTAGTATATATAAAACAGATAAACTTACTAAACTCTTTAGATCAGCTTATTTAACCAGTTTTCACAGTTAATTTCTAATCTTTTTAACTTTCAAAAAAGCTCTAAACTCTTTATTTTAGTCTTTTAACATATTTAGATTACTTTATTAGTATATTTAAGACAGATAAACTTACTAAACTCTTTAGATCAGCTTATTTAACCAGTTTTCACAGTTAATTTCTAATCTTTTTTATCTTTCAAAAAGCTCTAAACACTTTATTTTAGTCTTTAAACATATTTAGATTACTTTATTAGTATATTTAACACAGATAAACTTACTAAACTCTTTAGATCAGCTTATTTAACCAGTTTTCACAGTTAATTTCTAATCTTTTTTAACTTTCAAAAAGCTCTAAACTCTTTATTTTAGAGTTTTAACCTATTTAGACTACTTTATTAGTATATTTAAGACAGATAAACTTACTAAACTCTTTTGATCAATTTATTTAACCAGTTTTCACAATTAATTTCTAATCTTTTTTAACTTTCAAAAAGCTCTAAACACTTTATTTTAGAGTTTTAACCTATTTAGACTACTTTATTAGTATATTTAAGACAGATAAACTTACTAAACTCTTTAGATCAGCTTATTTAACCAGTTTTCATAGTTAATTTCTAATCTTTTTTAACTTTCAAAAAGCACTAAACTCTTTCTTTTAGAGTTTTAACCTATTTAGACTACTTATTAGTATATTTAAGACAGATAAACTTACTAAACTCTATAGATCAATTTATTTAACCAGTTTTCACAATTAATTTCTAATCTTTTTTAACTTTCAAAAAGCTCTAAACTCTTTATTTTAGAGTTTTAACCTATTTATACTACTTTATTAGTATATTTAAGAGAGATAAACTTACTAAACTCTTTAGATCAGCTAATTTAACCAGTTTACACAGTTAATTTCGAATCTTTTTTAACTTTCAAAAAGCTCTAAACACTTTATTTTAGTCTTTTAACCTATTTTGTCTACTTTATTAGTATATTTAAGACAGATAAACTTACTAAACTCTTTAGATCAGCTTATTTAACCAGTTTTCACAGTTAATTTCTAATCTTTTTTAACTTTCAAAAAGCACTAAACACTTTATTTTAGAGTTTTAACCTATTTAGACTACTTTATTAGTTTATTTAAGACAGATAAACTTACTAAACTCTTTAGATCAGCTTATTTAACCAGTTTTCACAGTTAATTTCTAATCTTTTTCAATTTTCAAAAAGCTCTAAACTCTTTATCTTAGAGGTTTAACCTACTTAGACTACTTTATTAGTATATTTAAGACAGATAAACTTACTAAACTCTTTAGATCAGCTTATTTAACCAGTTTTAACAGTTAATTTCTAATCCTTTCTAACTTTCAAAAAGCTCTAAACTCTTTATTTTAGAGTTTTAACCTATTTAGACTACTTTATTAGTATATTTAAGACAGATAAACTTACTAAACTCTTTAGATCAGCTTATTTAACCAGTTTTCACAGTTAATTTCTAATCTTTTTTAACTTTCAAAAAGCTCTAAACTCTTTATTTTAGAGTTTTAACCTATTTAGACTACTTTATTAGTATATTTAAGACAGATAAACTTACTAAACTCTTTAGATCAGCTTATTTAACCAGTTTTCACAGTTAATTTCTAATCTTTTTTAACTTTCAAAAAGCTCTAAACACATTATTTTAGTCTTTTAAAATATTTAGACTACTTTATTAGTATATTGAACACTGATAAACTTACTAAACGCTTTAGATCAGCTTATTTATTCAGTTTTGACTGTTAATTTCTGATCTTTTTTAACTTTCAAAAGGCTCTAAACACTTTATTTTAGAGTTTTAACCTCTTTAGACTACTTTACTAGTATATTTAAGACAGATAAACTTACTAAACTCTTTAGATCAGCTTATTTAACCGTTTTTCACAGTTAAATTCTAATCTTTTTTAACTTTGAAAAAGCTCTAAACTCTTTATTTTAGAGTTTTAACCTATTTAGACTACTTTATTAGTATATTTAAGAGAGATAAACTTACTAAACTCTTTAGATCAGCTTATTTAACCAGTTTTTACAGTTAATTTCTAATCTTTTTTAACTTTCAAAAAGCTCTAAACATTTTATTTCAACTTTTAACATATTTAGACTACTTTATTAGTATATTTAAGAGAGATGAACTTACAAAACTCTTTAGATCAGCTTATTTAACCAGCTTTCAGAATTAATTTCTAATCTTTTTAACTTTCAAAAAGCTCTAAACTCTTTTTTTTAGTCTTTTAACCTATTTAGACTACTTTATTAGTATATTTAAGATAGATAAACTTACTAAATTCTTTAGATTTGCTTATTTAACCAGTTTTCACAGTTAATTTCTAATCTTTTTTAACTTTGAAAAAGCTCTAAACTCTTTATTTTAGAGTTTTAACCTATTTAGACTACTTTATTAGTATATTTAAGACAGATAAACTTACTAAACTCTTTAGATCAGCTTATTTAACCAGTTTTCACAGTTAATTTCTAATCTTTTTAACTTTCAAAAAGCTCTAACCACTTTAATTTAGAGTTTTAACCTATTTAGACTACTTTATTAGTATATTTAAGACAGATAAACTTACTAAACTCTTTAGATCAGCTTATTTAACCAGTTTTCACAGTTAATTTCTAATCTTTTTTAACTTTCAAAAAGCTCTAAACTCTTTATTTTAGAGTTTTAACCTATTTAGACTACTTTATTAGTATATTTAAGACAGATAAACTTACTAAACTCTTTAGATCAGCTTATTTAACCGTTTTTCACAGTTAAATTCTAATCTTTTTTAACTTTCAAAAAGCTCTAAACTCTTTATTTTAGAGTTTTAACCTATTTAGACTACTTTATTAGTATATTTAAGAAAGATAAACTTACTAAACTCTTTAGATCAGCTTATTTAACCAGTTTTTACAGTTAATTTCTAATCTTTTTTAACTTTCAAAAGGCTCTAAACACTTTATTTTAGAGTTTTAGAGTTTTAACCTCTTTAGACTACTTTATTAGTATATTTAAGACAGATAAATTTACTAAACTCTTTAGATCAGCTTATTTAACCGTTTTTCACAGTTAAATTCTAATCTTTTTAACTTTCAAAAAGCTCTAAACTCTTTATTTTAGAGTTTTAACCTATTTAGACTACTTTATTAGTATATTTAAGAGAGATAAACTTACTAAACTCTTTAGATCAGCTTATTGAACCAGTTTTTGCAGTTAATTTCTAATCTTTTTAACTTTCAAAAAGCTCGAAACTCTTTTTTTTAGTCTTTTAACCTATTTAGACTACTTTATTAGTATATTTAAGATAGATAAACTTACTAAATTCTTTAGATTAGCTTATTTAACCAGTTTTCACAGTTAATTTCTAATCTTTTTTAACTTTGAAAAAGCTCTAAACGCTTTATTTTAGAGTTTTAACCTATTTAGACTACTTTATTAGTATATTTAAGACAGATAAACTTACTAAACTCTTTAGATCAGCTTATTTAACCAGTTTTCACAGTTAATTTCTAATCTTTTTAACTTTCAAAAAGCTCTAAACTCTTTATTTTAGAGTTTTAACCTATTTAGACTACTTTATTAGTATATTTAAGACAGATAAACTTATTAAACTCTTTAGATCAGCTTATTTAACCGTTTTTCACAGTTAAATTCTAATCTTTTTTAACTTTCAAAAAGCTCTAAACTCTTTATTTTAGAGTTTTAACCTATTTAGACTACTTTATTAGTATATTTAAGAAAGATAAACTTACTAAACTCTTTAGATCAGCTTATTTAACCAGTTTTCACAGTTAATTTCTAATCTTTTTTAACTTTCAAAAAGCTCTAAACATTTTATTTCAACTTTTAACATATTTAGACTACTTTATTAGTATATTTAAGAGAGATGAACTTACTAAACTCTTTAGATCAGCTTATTTAACCCGTTTTCACAATTAATTTCTAATCTTTTTAACTTTCAAAAAGAACTAAACTCTTTTTTTTAGTCTTTTAACCTATTTAGACTACTTTATTAGTATATTTAAGAGAGATAAACTTACTAAATTCTTTAGATTATCTTATTTAACCAGTTTTCACAGTTAATTTCTATTCTTTTTTAACTTTGAAAAAGCTTTAAACTCTTTATTTTAGAGTTTTAACCTATTTAGACTACTTTATTAGTATATTTAAGACAGATAAACTTACTAAACTCTTTAGATCAGCTTATTTAACCAGTTTTCACAGTTAATTTCTAATCTTTTTAACTTTCAAAAAGCTCTAACCACTTTAATTTAGAGTTTTAACCTATTTAGACTACTTAATTAGTATATTTAAGACAGATAAACTTACTAAACTCTTTAGATCAGCTTATTTAACAAGTTTTCACAGTTAATTTCTAATCTTTTTTAACTTTCAAAAAGCTCTAAACTCTTTATTTTAGAGTTTTAACCTATTTAGACTACTTTATTAGTATATTTAAGAAAGATAAACTTACTAAACTCTTTAGATCAGCTTATTTAACCAGTTTTCACAGTTAATTTCTAATCTTTTTTAACTTTCAAAAAGCTCTAAACATTTTATTTCAACTTTTAACATATTTAGACTACTTTATTAGTATATTTAAGAGAGATGAACTTACTAAACTCTTTAGATCAGCTTATTTAACCCGTTTTCACAATTAATTTCTAATCTTTTTAACTTTCAAAAAGAACTAAACTCTTTTTTTTAGTCTTTTAACCTATTTAGACTACTTTATTAGTATATTTAAGAGAGATAAACTTACTAAATTTTTTAGATTATCTTATTTAACCAGTTTTCACAGTTAATTTCTATTCTTTTTTAACTTTGAAAAAGCTCTAAACTCTTTATTTTAGAGTTTTAACCTATTTAGACTACTTTATTAGTATATTTAAGACAGATAAACTTACTAAACTCTTTAGATCAGCTTATTAAACCAGTTTTAACAGTTAATTTCTAATCTTTTTAACTTTCAAAAAGCTCTAACCACTTTAATTTAGAGTTTTAACCTATTTACACTACTTAATTAGTATATTTAAGACAGATAAACTTACTAAACTCTTTAGATCAGCTTATTTAACCAGTTTTCACAGTTAATTTCTAATCTTTTTTAACTTTCAAAAAGCTCTAAACTCTTTATTTTAGAGTTTTAACCTATTTAGACTACTTTATTAGTATATTTAAGACAGATAAACTTACTAAACTCTTTAGATCAGCTTATTTAACCAGTTTTCACAGTTAATTTCTAATCTTTTTCAACTTTCAAAAAGCTCTAAACTCTTTATTTTAGAGTTTTAACCTATTTAGACTACTTTATTAGTATATTTAAGACAGATAAACTTACTAAACTCTTTAGATCAGCTTAGTTAACCAGTTTTCACAGTTAATTTCTAATATTTTTTAACTTTCAAAAAGCTCTAAACACTTTATTTTAGTGTTTTAACCTATTTAGACTACTTTATTAGTATATTTAAGACAGATAAACTTACTAAACTCTTTAGATCAGCTTAGTTAACCAGTTTTCACAGTTAATTTCTAATCTTTTTTAACTTTCAAAAAGCTCTAAACTCTTTATTTTAGTCTTTTAACATATTTAGATTACTTTATTAGTATATTTAAGACAGATAAACTTACTAAACTCTTTAGATCAGCTTATTTAACCAGTTTTCACAGTTAATTTCTAATCTTTTTTAACTTTCAAAAGCTCTAAACTCTTTATTTTAGAGTTTTAACCTATTTAGACTACTTTATTAGTATATTTAAGACAGATAAACTTAGTAAACTCTTTAGATCGGCTTATTTAACCTTTTTTCACAGTTAATTTCTAATCTTTTTTAACTTTCAAAAAGGTCTAAACTCTTTATTTTAAAGTTTTAACATATTTAGACTACTTTATTAGTATATTTAAGACAGATAAACTTACTAAACTCTTTAGATCAGCTTATTTAACCAGTTTTCACAGTTAATTTCTAATATTTTTTAACTTTCAAAAAGCTCTAACCACTTTATTTTAGAGTTTTAACCTATTTAGACTACTTTATTAGTATATTTAAGACAGATAAACTTAGTAAACTCTTTAGATCAGCTTATTTAACCAGTTTTCACAGTTAATTTCTAATCTTTTTTAACTTTCAAAAAGCTCTAAACTCTCAATTTTAGAGTTTTAACCTATTTAGACTACTTTATTAGTACATTTAATAGAGATAAACTTACTAAACTCTTTAGATCAGCTTATTTAACCAGTTTTCACAGTTAATTTCTAATCTTTTTTAACTTTCAAAAAGCTCTAAACACTTTATTTTAGAGTTTTAACCTATTTAGACTACTTTATTAGTATATCTAAAACAGATAAACTTACTAAACTCTTTAGATCAGCTTATTTAACCAGTTTGACAGTCTTTTTAACTTTCAAAAAGCTCTAAACTCTTTATTTTAGTCTTTTAACATATTTAGATTACTTTATTAGTATATTTAACACAGATAAACTTACTAAACTCTTTAGATCAGCTTATTTAACCAGTTTTCACAGTTAATTTCTAATCTTTTTTAACTTTCAAAAGCTCTAAACTCTTTATTTTAGAGTTTTAACCTATTTAGACTACTTTATTAGTATATTTAAGACAGATAAACTTAGTAAACTCTTTAGATCAGCTTATTTAACCTTTTTTCACAGTTAATTTCCAATCTTTTTTAACTTTCAAAAAGGTCTAAACTCTTTATTTTAAAGTTTTAACCTATTTCGACTACTTTATTAGTATATTTAAGACAGATAAACTTACTAAACTCTTTAGATCAGCTTATTTAACCAGTTTTCACAGTTAATTTCTAATCTTTTTTAACTTTCAAAAAGCTCTAACCACTTTATTTTAGAGTTTTAACCTATTTAGACTACTTTATTAGTATATTTAAGACAGATAAACTTAGTAAACTCTTTAGATCAGCTTATTTAACCAGTTTTCACAGTTAATTTCTAATCTTTTTTAACTTTCATAAAGCTCTAAACTCTCAATTTTAGAGTTTTAACCTATTTAGACTACTTTATTAGTATATTTAAGACAGATAAACTTACTAAACTCTTTAGATCAGCTTATTTAACCAGTTTTCACAGTTAATTTCTAATCTTTTTTAACTTTCAAAAAGCTCTAAACTCTTTATTTTAGTCTTTTAACATATTTAGACTACTTTATTAGTATATCTAAAACAGATAAAGTTACTAAACTCTTTAGATCAGCTTATTTAACCAGTTTTCACAGTTAATTTCTAATCTTTTTTAACTTTCAAAAACCTCTAAACTCTTTATTTTAGAGTTTTAACCTATTTAGACTACTTTATTAGTATATTTAAGACAGATAAACTTACTAAACTCTTTAGATCAGCTTATTTAACCAGTTTTCACAGTTAATTTCTAATCTTTTTTAACTTTCAAAAAGCTCTAAACACATTATTTTAGTCTTTTAAAATATTTAGACTACTTTATTAGTATATTGAACACTGATAAACTTACTAAACTCTTTAGATCAGCTTATTTAATCAGTTTTCACAGTTAATTTCTAATCTTTTTTAACTTTCAAAAGGCTCTAAACACTTTATTTTAGAGTTTTAACCTCTTTCGACTACTTTATTAGTATATTTAAGACAGATAAACTTACTAAACTCTTTAGATCAGCTTATTTAACCAGTTTTGACAGTTAATTTCTAATCTTTTTTAACTTTCAAAAAGCTCTAAACATTTTATTTCAGTCTTTTAACATATTTAGACTACTTTATTAGTATATTTAAGAGAGATAAACTTACTAAACTCTTTAGATCAGCTTATTTAACCAGTTTTCACAATTAATTTCTAATCTTTTTAACTTTTAAAAAGCTCTAAACTCTTTTTTTAGTCTTTTAACCTATTTAGACTACTTTATTAGTATATTTAAGACAGATAAACTTACTAAATTCTTTAGATCAGCTTATTTAACCAGTTTTCACAGTTAATTTCTAATCTTTTTTAACTTTGAAAAAGCTCTAAACTCTTTATTTTAGAGTTTTAACCTATTTAGACTACTTTATTAGTATATTTAAGACAGATAAACTTACTAAACTCTTTAGATCAGCTTATTTAACCAGTTTTCACAGTTAATTTCTAATCTTTTTAACTTTCAAAAAGCTCTAACCACTTTAATTTAGAGTTTTAACCTAGTTAGACTACTTAATTAGTATATTTAAGACAGATAAAGTTACTAAACTCTTTAGATCAGCTTATTTAACCAGTTTTCACAGTTAATTTCTAATCTTTTTTAACTTTCGAAAACCTCTAAACTCTTTATTTTAGAGTTTTAACCTATTTAGACTACTTTATTAGTATATTTAAGACAGATAAACTTACTAAACTCTTTAGATCAGCTTATTTAACCAGTTTTCACAGTTAATTTCTAATCTTTTTTAACTTTCAAAAAGCTCTAAACACATTATTTTAGTCTTTTAAAATATTTAGACTACTTTATTAGTATATTGAACACTGATAAACTTACTAAACTCTTTAGATCAGCTTATTTAATCAGTTTTCACAGTTAATTTCTAATCTTTTTTAACTTTCAAAAGGCTCTAAACACTTTATTTTAGAGTTTTAACCTCTTTCGACTACTTTATTAGTATATTTAAGACAGATAAACTTACTAAACTCTTTAGATCAGCTTATTTAACCAGTTTTGACAGTTAATTTCTAATCTTTTTTAACTTTCAAAAAGCTCTAAACATTTTATTTCAGTCTTTTAACATATTTAGACTACTTTATTAGTATATTTAAGAGAGATAAACTTACTAAACTCTTTAGATCAGCTTATTTAACCAGTTTTCACAATTAATTTCTAATCTTTTTAACTTTCAAAAAGCTCTAAACTCTTTTTTTAGTCTTTTAACCTATTTAGACTACTTTATTAGTATATTTAAGACAGATAAACTTACTAAATTCTTTAGATCAGCTTATTTAACCAGTTTTCACAGTTAATTTCTAATCTTTTTTAACTTTGAAAAAGCTCTAAACTCTTTATTTTAGAGTTTTAACCTATTTAGACTACTTTATTAGTATATTTAAGACAGATAAACTTACTAAACTCTTTAGATCAGCTTATTTAACCAGTTTTCACAGTTAATTTCTAATCTTTTTAACTTTCAAAAAGCTCTAACCACTTTAATTTAGAGTTTTAACCTAGTTAGACTACTTAATTAGTATATTTAAGACAGATAAACTTACTAAACTCTTTAGATCAGCTTATTTAACCAGTTTTCACAGTTAATTTCTAATCTTTTTTAACTTTGAAAAAGCTTTAAACTCTTTATTTTAGAGTTTTAACCTATTTAGACTACTTTATTAGTATATTTAAGACAGATAAACTTACTAAACTCTTTAGATCAGCTTATTTAACCAGTTTTCACAGTTAATTTCTAATCTTTTTTAACTTTCAAAAAGCTCTAAACTCTTTATTTTAGTCTTTTAACATATTTAGATTACTTTATTAGTATATTTAAGACAGATAAACTTACTAAACTCTTTAGATCAGCTTATTTAACCAGTTTTCACAGTTAATTTCTAATCTTTTTTAACTTTCAAAAGCTCTAAACTCTTTATTTTAGAGTTTTAAGCTATTTAGACTACTTTATTAGTATATTTAAGACAGATAAACTTAGTAAACTCTTTAGATCAGCTTATTTAACCTTTTTTCACAGTTAATTTCTAATCTTTTTTAACTTTCAAAAAGGTCTAAACTCTTTATTTTAAAGTTTTAACATATTTAGACTACTTTATTAGTATATTTAAGACAGATAAACTTACTAAACTCTTTAGATCAGCTTATTTAACCAGTTTTCACAGTTAATTTCTAATCTTTTTTAACTTTCAAAAAGCTCTAACCACTTTATTTTAGAGTTTTAACCTATTTAGACTACTTTATTAGTATATTTAAGACAGATAAACTTAGTAAACTCTTTAGATCAGCTTATTTAACCAGTTTTCACAGTTAATTTCTAATCTTTTTTAACTTTCAAAAAGCTCTAAACTCTCAATTTTAGAGTTTTAACCTATTTAGACTACTTTATTAGTACATTTAATAGAGATAAACTTACTAAACTCTTTAGATCAGCTTATTTAACCAGTTTTCACAGTTAATTTCTAATCTTTTTTAACTTTCAAAAAGCTCTAAACACTTTATTTTAGAGTTTTAACCTATTTAGACTACTTTATTAGTATATCTAAAACAGATAAACTTACTAAACTCTTTAGATCAGCTTATTTAACCAGTTTTCACAGTCTTTTTAACTTTCAAAAAGCTCTAAACTCTTTATTTTAGTCTTTTAACATATTTAGATTACTTTATTAGTATATTTAACACAGATAAACTTACTAAACTCTTTAGATCAGCTTATTTAACCAGTTTTCACAGTTAATTTCTAATCTTTTTTAACTTTCAAAAAGCTCTAAACTCTTTATTTTAGTCTTTAAACATATTAGATTACTTTATTAGTATATTTAAGACAGATAAACTTACTAAACTCTTTAGATCAGCTTATTTAACCAGTTTTCACAGTTGATTTCTAATCTTTTTTAACTTTCAAAAGCTCTAAACTCTTTATTTTAGAGTTTTAACCCATTTAGACTACTTTATTAGTATATTTAAGACAGATAAACTTAGTAAACTCTTTAGATCAGCTTATTTAACCTTTTTTCACAGTTAATTTCCAATCTTTTTTAACTTTCAAAAAGGTCTAAACTCTTTATTTTAAAGTTTTAACCTATTTAGACTACTTTATTAGTATATTTAAGACAGATAAACTTACTAAACTCTTTAGATCAGCTTATTTAACCAGTTTTCACAGTTAATTTCTAATCTTTTTTAACTTTCAAAAAGCTCTAACCACTTTATTTTAGAGTTTTAACCTATTTAGACTACTTTATTAGTATATTTAAGACAGATAAACTTAGTAAACTCTTTAGATCAGCTTATTTAACCAGTTTTCACAGTTAATTTCTAATCTTTTTTAACTTTCATAAAGCTCTAAACTCTCAATTTTACAGTTTTAACCTATTTAGACTACTTTATTAGTATATTTAAGACAGATAAACTTACTAAACTCTTTAGATCAGCTTATTTAACCAGTTTTCACAGTTAATTTCTAATCTTTTTTAACTTTCAAAAAGCTCTAAACTCTTTATTTTAGTCTTTTAACATATTTAGACTACTTTATTAGTATATCTAAAACAGATAAAGTTACTAAACTCTTTAGATCAGCTTATTTAACCAGTTTTCACAGTTAATTTCTAATCTTTTTTAACTTTCAAAAACCTCTAAACTCTTTATTTTAGAGTTTTAACCTATTTAGACTACTTTATTAGTATATTTAAGACAGATAAACTTACTAAACTCTTTAGATCAGCTTATTTAACCAGTTTTCACAGTTAATTTCTAATCTTTTTTAACTTTCAAAAAGCTCTAAACACATTATTTTAGTCTTTTAAAATACTTAGACTACTTTATTAGTATATTGAACACTGATAAACTTACTAAACTCTTTAGATCAGCTTATTTAACCAGTTTTCACAGTTAATTTCTAATCTTTTTTAACTTTCAAAAGGCTCTAAACACTTTATTTTAGAGTTTTAACCTCTTTCGACTACTTTATTAGTATATTTAAGACAGATAAACTTACTAAACTCTTTAGATCAGCTTATTTAACCAGTTTTCACAGTTAATTTCTAATCTTTTTAACTTTCAAAAAGCTCTAACCACTTTAATTTAGAGTTTTAACCTAGTTAGACTACTTAATTAGTATATTTAAGACAGATAAAGTTACTAAACTCTTTAGATCAGCTTATTTAACCAGTTTTCACAGTTAATTTCTAATCTTTTTTAACTTTCAAAAACCTCTAAACTCTTTATTTTAGAGTTTTAACCTATTTAGACTACTTTATTAGTATATTTAAGACAGATAAACTTACTAAACTCTTTAGATCAGCTTATTTAACCAGTTTTCACAGTTAATTTCTAATCTTTTTTAACTTTCAAAAAGCTCTAAACACATTATTTTAGTCTTTTAAAATATTTAGACTACTTTATTAGTATATTGAACACTGATAAACTTACTAAACTCTTTAGATCAGCTTATTTAATCAGTTTTCACAGTTAATTTCTAATCTTTTTTAACTTTCAAAAGGCTCTAAACACTTTATTTTAGAGTTTTAACCTCTTTCGACTACTTTATTAGTATATTTAAGACAGATAAACTTACTAAACTCTTTAGATCAGCTTATTTAACCAGTTTTCACAATTAATTTCTAATCTTTTTAACTTTCAAAAAGCTCTAAACTCTTTTTTTAGTCTTTTAACCTATTTAGACTACTTTATTAGTATATTTAAGACAGATAAACTTACTAAATTCTTTAGATCAGCTTATTTAACCAGTTTTCACAGTTAATTTCTAATCTTTTTTAACTTTGAAAAAGCTCTAAACTCTTTATTTTAGAGTTTTAACCTATTTAGACTACTTTATTAGTATATTTAAGACAGATAAACTTACTAAACTCTTTAGATCAGCTTATTTAACCAGTTTTCACAGTTAATTTCTAATCTTTTTAACTTTCAAAAAGCTCTAACCACTTTAATTTAGAGTTTTAACCTAGTTAGACTACTTAATTAGTATATTTAAGACAGATAAACTTACTAAACTCTTTAGATCAGCTTATTTAACCAGTTTTCACAGTTAATTTCTAATCTTTTTTAACTTTGAAAAAGCTCTAAACTCTTTATTTTAGAGTTTTAACCTATTTAGACTACTTTATTAGTATATTTAAGACAGATAAACTTACTAAACTCTTTAGATCAGCTTATTTAACCAGTTTTCACAGTTAATTTCTAATCTTTTTTAACTTTCAAAAAGCTCTAAACTCTTTATTTTAGTCTTTTAACATATTTAGATTACTTTATTAGTATATTTAAGACAGATAAACTTACTAAACTCTTTAGATCAGCTTATTTAACCAGTTTTCACAGTTAATTTCTAATCTTTTTTAACTTTCAAAAGCTCTAAACTCTTTATTTTAGAGTTTTAAGCTATTTAGACTACTTTATTAGTATATTTAAGACAGATAAACTTAGTAAACTCTTTAGATCAGCTTATTTAACCTTTTTTCACAGTTAATTTCTAATCTTTTTTAACTTTCAAAAAGGTCTAAACTCTTTATTTTAAAGTTTTAACATATTTAGACTACTTTATTAGTATATTTAAGACAGATAAACTTACTAAACTCTTTAGATCAGCTTATTTAACCAGTTTTCACAGTTAATTTCTAATCTTTTTTAACTTTCAAAAAGCTCTAACCACTTTATTTTAGAGTTTTAACCTATTTAGACTACTTTATTAGTATATTTAAGACAGATAAACTTAGTAAACTCTTTAGATCAGCTTATTTAACCTTTTTTCACAGTTAATTTCTAATCTTTTTTAACTTTCAAAAAGCTCTAAACTCTCAATTTTAGAGTTTTAACCTATTTAGACTACTTTATTAGTACATTTAATAGAGATAAACTTACTAAACTCTTTAGATCAGCTTATTTAACCAGTTTTCACAGTTAATTTCTAATCTTTTTTAACTTTCAAAAAGCTCTAAACTCTCAATTTTAGAGTTTTAACCTATTTAGACTACTTTATTAGTATATTTAAGACAGATAAACTTAGTAAACTCTTTAGATCAGCTTATTTAACCAGTTTTCACAGTTAATTTCTAATCTTTTTTAACTTTCAAAAAGCTCTAAACTCTCAATTTTAGAGTTTTAACCTATTTAGACTACTTTATTAGTATATCTAAAACAGATAAACTTACTAAACTCTTTAGATCAGCTTATTTAACCAGTTTTCACAGTCTTTTTAACTTTCAAAAAGCTCTAAACTCTTTATTTTAGTCTTTTAACATATTTAGATTACTTTATTAGTATATTTAACACAGATAAACTTACTAAACTCTTTAGATCAGCTTATTTAACCAGTTTTCACAGTTAATTTCTAATCTTTTTTAACTTTCAAAAAGCTCTAAACTCTTTATTTTAGTCTTTAAACATATTAGATTACTTTATTAGTCTATTTAAGACAGATAAACTTACTAAACTCTTTAGATCAGCTTATTTAACCAGTTTTCACAGTTAATTTCTAATCTTTTTTAACTTTCAAAAACCTCTAAACTCTTTATTTTAGAGTTTTAACCTATTTAGACTACTTTATTAGTATATTTAAGACAGATAAACTTACTAAACTCTTTAGATCAATTTATTTAACCAGTTTTCACAATTAATTTCTAATCTTTTTTAACTTTCAAAAAGCTCTAAACACTTTATTTTAGAGTTTTAACCTATTTAGACTACTTTATTAGTATATTTAAGACAGATAAACTTACTAAACTCTTTAGATCAGCTTATTTAACCAGTTTTCACAGTTAATTTCTAATCTTTTTTAACTTTCAAAAAGCTCTAAACTCTATATTTTAGAGTTTTAACCTATTTAGACTACTTTATTAGTATATTTAATAGAGATAAACTTACTAAACTCTTTAGATCAGCTTATTTAAACAGTTTTCACAGTTAATTTCTAATCTTTTTTAACTTTCAAAAAGCTCTAAACACTTTATTTTAGAGTTTTAACCTATTTAGACTACTTTATTAGTATATATAAAACAGATAAACTTACTAAACTCTTTAGATCAGCTTATTTAACCAGTTTTCACAGTTAATTTCTAATCTTTTTAACTTTCAAAAAGCTCTAAACTCTTTATTTTAGTCTTTTAACATATTTAGATTACTTTATTAGTATATTTAAGACAGATAAACTTACTAAACTCTTTAGATCAGCTTATTTAACCAGTTTTCACAGTTAATTTCTAATCTTTTTTATCTTTCAAAAAGCTCTAAACACTTTATTTTAGTCTTTAAACATATTTAGATTACTTTATTAGTATATTTAACACAGATAAACTTACTAAACTCTTTAGATCAGCTTATTTAACCAGTTTTCACAGTTAATTTCTAATCTTTTTTAACTTTCAAAAAGCTCTAAACTCTTTATTTTAGAGTTTTAACCTATTTAGACTACTTTATTAGTATATTTAAGACAGATAAACTTACTAAACTCTTTTGATCAATTTATTTAACCAGTTTTCACAATTAATTTCTAATCTTTTTTAACTTTCAAAAAGCTCTAAACACTTTATTTTAGAGTTTTAACCTATTTAGACTACTTTATTAGTATATTTAAGACAGATAAACTTACTAAACTCTTTAGATCAGCTTATTTAACCAGTTTTCATAGTTAATTTCTAATCTTTTTTAACTTTCAAAAAGCACTAAACTCTTTCTTTTAGAGTTTTAACCTATTTAGACTACTTATTAGTATATTTAAGACAGATAAACTTACTAAACTCTATAGATCAATTTATTTAACCAGTTTTCACAATTAATTTCTAATCTTTTTTAACTTTCAAAAAGCTCTAAACTCTTTATTTTAGAGTTTTAACCTATTTATACTACTTTATTAGTATATTTAAGAGAGATAAACTTACTAAACTCTTTAGATCAGCTAATTTAACCAGTTTACACAGTTAATTTCGAATCTTTTTTAACTTTCAAAAAGCTCTAAACACTTTATTTTAGTCTTTTAACCTATTTTGACTACTTTATTAGTATATTTAAGACAGATAAACTTACTAAACTCTTTAGATCAGCTTATTTAAACAGTTTTCACAGTTAATTTCTAATCTTTTTTAACTTTCAAAAAGCACTAAACACTTTATTTTAGAGTTTTAACCTATTTAGACTACTTTATTAGTATATTTAAGACAGATAAACTTACTAAACTCTTTAGATCAGCTTATTTAAACAGTTTTCACAGTTAATTTCTAATCTTTTTTAACTTTCAAAAACCTCTAAACTCTTTATCTTAGAGGTTTAACCTATTTAGACTACTTTATTAGTATATTTAAGACAGATAAACTTACTAAACTCTTTAGATCAGCTTATTTAACCAGTTTTAACAGTTAATTTCTAATCCTTTCTAACTTTCAAAAAGCTCTAAACTCTTTATTTTAGAGTTTTAACCTATTTAGACTACTTTATTAGTATATTTAAGACAGATAAACTTACTAAACTCTTTAGATCAGCTTATTTAACCAGTTTTCACAGTTAATTTCTAATCTTTTTTAACTTTCAAAAAGCTCTAAACTCTTTATTTTAGAGTTTTAACCTATTTAGACTACTTTATTAGTATATTTAAGACAGATAAACTTACTAAACTCTTTAGATCAGCTTATTTAACCAGTTTTCACAGTTAATTTCTAATCTTTTTTAACTTTCAAAAAGCTCTAAACACATTATTTTAGTCTTTTAAAATATTTAGACTACTTTATTAGTATATTGAACACTGATAAACTTACTAAACGCTTTAGATCAGCTTATTTATTCAGTTTTGACTGTTAATTTCTGATCTTTTTTAACTTTCAAAAGGCTCTAAACACTTTATTTTAGAGTTTTAACCTCTTTAGACTACTTTACTAGTATATTTAAGACAGATAAACTTACTAAACTCTTTAGATCAGCTTATTTAACCGTTTTTCACAGTTAAATTCTAATCTTTTTTAACTTTGAAAAAGCTCTAAACTCTTTATTTTAGAGTTTTAACCTATTTAGACTACTTTATTAGTATATTTAAGAGAGATAAACTTACTAAACTCTTTAGATCAGCTTATTTAACCAGTTTTTACAGTTAATTTCTAATCTTTTTTAACTTTCAAAAAGCTCTAAACATTTTATTTCAACTTTTAACATATTTAGACTACTTTATTAGTATATTTAAGAGAGATGAACTTACAAAACTCTTTAGATCAGCTTATTTAACCAGTTTTCACAATTAATTTCTAATCTTTTTAACTTTCAAAAAGCTCTAAACTCTTTTTTTTAGTCTTTTAACCTATTTAGACTACTTTATTAGTATATTTAAGATAGATAAACTTACTAAATTCTTTAGATTTGCTTATTTAACCAGTTTTCACAGTTAATTTCTAATCTTTTTTAACTTTGAAAAAGCTCTAAACTCTTTATTTTAGAGTTTTAACCTATTTAGACTACTTTATTAGTATATTTAAGACAGATAAACTTACTAAACTCTTTAGATCAGCTTATTTAACCAGTTTTCACAGTTAATTTCTAATCTTTTTAACTTTCAAAAAGCTCTAACCACTTTAATTTAGAGTTTTAACCTATTTAGACTACTTAATTAGTATATTTAAGACAGATAAACTTACTAAACTCTTTAGATCAGCTTATTTAACCAGTTTTCACAGTTAATTTCTAATCTTTTTTAACTTTCAAAAAGCTCTAAACTCTTTATTTTAGAGTTTTAACCTATTTAGACTACTTTATTAGTATATTTAAGACAGATAAACTTACTAAACTCTTTAGATCAGCTTATTTAACCGTTTTTCACAGTTAAATTCTAATCTTTTTTAACTTTCAAAAAGCTCTAAACTCTTTATTTTAGAGTTTTAACCTATTTAGACTACTTTATTAGTATATTTAAGAAAGATAAACTTACTAAACTCTTTAGATCAGCTTATTTAACCAGTTTTTACAGTTAATTTCTAATCTTTTTTAACTTTTAAAAGGCTCTAAACACTTTATTTTAGAGTTTTAGAGTTTTAACCTCTTTAGACTACTTTATTAGTATATTTAAGACAGATAAATTTACTAAACTCTTTAGATCAGCTTATTTAACCGTTTTTCACAGTTAAATTCTAATCTTTTTAACTTTCAAAAAGCTCTAAACTCTTTATTTTAGAGTTTTAACCTATTTAGACTACTTTATTAGTATATTTAAGAGAGATAAACTTACTAAACTCTTTAGATCAGCTTATTGAACCAGTTTTTGCAGTTAATTTCTAATCTTTTTAACTTTCAAAAAGCTCGAAACTCTTTTTTTTAGTCTTTTAACCTATTTAGACTACTTTATTAGTATATTTAAGATAGATAAACTTACTAAATTCTTTAGATTAGCTTATTTAACCAGTTTTCACAGTTAATTTCTAATCTTTTTTAACTTTGAAAAAGCTCTAAACTCTTTATTTTAGAGTTTTAACCTATTTAGACTACTTTATTAGTATATTTAAGACAGATAAACTTACTAAACTCTTTAGATCAGCTTATTTAACCAGTTTTCACAGTTAATTTCTAATCTTTTTAACTTTCAAAAAGCTCTAAACTCTTTATTTTAGAGTTTTAACCTATTTAGACTACTTTATTAGTATATTTAAGACAGATAAACTTATTAAACTCTTTAGATCAGCTTATTTAACCGTTTTTCACAGTTAAATTCTAATCTTTTTTAACTTTCAAAAAGCTCTAATCTCTTTATTTTAGAGTTTTAACCTATTTAGACTACTTTATTAGTATATTTAAGAAAGATAAACTTACTAAACTCTTTAGATCAGCTTATTTAACCAGTTTTCACAGTTAATTTCTAATCTTTTTTAACTTTCAAAAAGCTCTAAACATTTTATTTCAACTTTTAACATATTTAGACTACTTTATTAGTATATTTAAGAGAGATGAACTTACTAAACTCTTTAGATCAGCTTATTTAACCCGTTTTCACAATTAATTTCTAATCTTTTTAACTTTCAAAAAGAACTAAACTCTTTTTTTTAGTCTTTTAACCTATTTAGACTACTTTATTAGTATATTTAAGAGAGATAAACTTACTAAATTTTTTAGATTATCTTATTTAACCAGTTTTCACAGTTAATTTCTATTCTTTTTTAACTTTGAAAAAGCTCTAAACTCTTTATTTTAGAGTTTTAACCTATTTAGACTACTTTATTAGTATATTTAAGACAGATAAACTTACTAAACTCTTTAGATCAGCTTATTAAACCAGTTTTCACAGTTAATTTCTAATCTTTTTAATTTTCAAAAAGCTCTAACCACTTTAATTTAGAGTTTTAACCTATTTAGACTACTTAATTAGTATATTTAAGACAGATAAACTTACTAAACTCTTTAGATCAGCTTATTTAACCAGTTTTCACAGTTAATTTCTAATCTTTTTTAACTTTCAAAAAGCTCTAAACTCTTTATTTTAGAGTTTTAACCTATTTAGACTACTTTATTAGTATATTTAAGACAGATAAACTTACTAAACTCTTTAGATCAGCTTATTTAACCAGTTTTCACAGTTAATTTCTAATCTTTTTCAACTTTCAAAAAGCTCTAAACTCTTTATTTTAGAGTTTTAACCTATTTAGACTACTTTATTAGTATATTTAAGACAGATAAACTTACTAAACTCTTTAGATCAGCTTAGTTAACCAGTTTTCACAGTTAATTTCTAATCTTTTTTAACTTTCAAAAAGCTCTAAACACTTTATTTTAGTGTTTTAACCTATTTAGACTACTTTATTAGTATATTTAAGACAGATAAACTTACTAAACTCTTTAGATCAGCTTAGTTAACCAGTTTTCACAGTTAATTTCTAATCTTTTTTAACTTTCAAAAAGCTCTAAACACTTTATTTTAGAGTTTTAACCTATTTAGACTACTTTATTAGTATATTTAAGACAGATAAACTTACTAAACTCTTTAGATCAGCTTAGTTAACCAGTTTTCACAGTTAATTTCTAATCTTTTTTAACTTTCAAAAAGCTCTAAACACTTTATTTTAGTGTTTTAACCTATTTAGACTACTTTATTAGTATATTTAAGACAGATAAACTTACTAAACTCTTTAGATCAGCTTATTTAACCAGTTTTCACAGTTAATTTCTAATCTTTTTTAACTTTCAAAAAGCTCTAAACTCTCAATTTTAGAGTTTTAACCTATTTAGACTACTTTATTAGTATATTTTATAGAGATAAACTTACTAAACTCTTTAGATCAGCTTATTTAACCAGTTTTCACAGTTAATTTCTAATCTTTTTAACTTTCAAAAAGCTCTAAACTCTTTATTTTAGTCTTTTAACCTATTTAGATTACTTTATTAGTATATTTAACACAGACAAACTTACTAAACTCTTTAGATCAGCTTATTTAACCAGTTTTCACAGTTAATTTCTAATCTTTTTTAACTTTCAAAAAGCTCTAAACACTTTATTTTAGTTTTTAAACATATTTAGATTACTTTATTAGTATATTTAACACAGATAAACTTACTAAACTCTTTAGATCAGCTTATTTAATCAGTTTTCACAGTTAATTTCTAATCTTTTTTAACTTTTAAAAAGATCTAAACTCTCAGTTTTAGAGTTTTAACCTATTTAGACTACTTTATTAGTATATTTAAGACAGATAAAGTTACTAAACTCTTTAGATCAGCTTATTTAACCAGTTTTCACAGTTAATTTCTAATCTTTTTTAACTTTCAAAAAGCTCTAAACTCTTTATTTTAGTCTTTTAACATATTTATATTACTTTATTAGTATATTTAAAAGAGATAAACTTACTAAACTCTTTAGATCAGCTTATTTAACCAGTTTTCACAGTTAATTTCTAATCTTTTTTAACTTTCAAAAAGCTCTAAACACTTTATTTTAGTCTTTTAACCTATTTAGACTACTTTATTAGTATATTTAACACAGATAAACTTACTAAACTCTTTAGATCAGCTTATTTAACCAGGTTTCACAGTTAATTTCTAATCTTTTTTAACTTTCAAAAAGCTCTAAACACTTTATTTTAGTCTTTTAACCTATTTAGACTACTTTATTAGTATATTTAAGACAGATAAACTTACTAAACTCTTTAGATCAGCTTATTTAACCAGTTTTCACAGTTAATTTCTAATCTTTTTTAACTTTCAAAAAGCTCTAAACTCTTTATTTTAGAGTTTTAACCTATTTAGACTACTTTATTAGTATATTTAAGACAGATAAACTTACTAAACTCTTTAGATCAGCTAATTTAACCAGTTTTCACAGTTAATTTCTAATCTTTTTTTAACTTTCAAAAAGCTCTAAACACTTTATTTTAGTCTTTTAACCTATTTAGACTACTTTATTAGTATATTTAAGAGAGATAAACTTACTAAACTCTTTAGATCAGCTTATTTAACTAGTTTTCACAGTTAATTTCTAATCTTTTTTAACTTTAAAAAAGCTCTAAACTCTTTATTTTTGAGTTTTAACCTATTTAGACTACTTTATTAGTATATTTAAGACAGATAAACTTAATAAACTCTTTAGATCAGCTTATTTAACTAGTTTTCACAGTTAATTTATAATCTTTTTTAACTTTCAAAAAGCTCTAAACTCTTTATTTTAGTCTTTTTACCTATTTAGACTACTTTATTAGTATATTTAAGACAGATAAACTTACTAAACTCTTTAGTTCTGCTTATTTAACCAGTTTTCACAGTTAATTTCTAATCTTTTTTAACTTTCAAAAAGCTCTAAACACTTTATTTTAGAGTTTTAACCTATTTAGACTACTTTATTAGTATATTTAAGACAGATAAACTTACTAAACTCTTTAGATCAGCTTATTTAACCAGTTTTCACAGTTAAATTCTAATCTTTTTTAACTTTCAAAAACGTCTAAAGACAATATTTTGTCTTTTAACCTATTCAGACTACTTTATTAGTATATTTAAGACAGATAAACTTACTAAACTCTTTAGATCATCTTATTTAACAACTTTTCACCCTTAATTTCTAATCTTTTTTGACTTTCAAAAAGCTCTAAACAATTTATTTTAGAGTTTTAACCTATTTAGACTACTTTATTAGTATATTTAACACTGATAAACTTACTAAACGCTTAGATCAGCTTATTAACCAGTTTTCGCAGTTAATTTCTAATCTTTTTTAACTTTCAATAAGCTCGAAACTCTTTATTTTAGAGTTTTAACCTATTTAGACTACTTTATTAGTATATTTAAGACAGATAAACTTAGTACTCTCTTTAGATCAGCTTATTTAACCAGTTTTCACAGTTAATTTCTAATCTTTTTTAACTTTCAAAAAGCTCTAAACTCTATATTTTAGAGTTTTAACCTATTTAGACTACTTTATTAGTATATTTAACACTGATAAACTTACTAAACTCTTTAGATCAGCTTAGTTAACCAGTTTTCACAGTTAATTTCTAATCTTTTTTAACTTTCAAAAAGCTCTAAACACTTTATTTTAGTCTTTTAACCTATTTAGACTACTTTATTAGTATATTTAAGACAGATAAACTTACTAAACTCTTTAGATCAGCTTATTTAACAACTTTTCACCGTTAATTTCTAATCTTTTTCAACTTTCAAAAAGCTCTAAACACTTTATTTTAGAGTTTTAACCTATTTAGACTACTTTATTAGTATATTTAAGAGAGATAAACTTACTAAACTCTTTAGATCAGCTTATTTATCCAGTTTTCACAGTGAAATTCTAATCTTTTTTAACTTTCAAAAACCTCTAAACACTTTATTTTAGAGTTTTAACCTATTTAGACTACTTTATTAGTATATTTAAGAGAGATAAACTTACTAAACTCTTTAGATCAGCTTATTTAACTAGTTTTCACAGTTAATTTCTAATCTTTTTTAACTTTCAAAAAGCTCTAAACACTTTCTTTTAGAGTTTTAACCTATTTAGACTACTTTATTCGTATATTTAAGACAGATAAACTTACTAAACTCTTTAGATCAGCTTATTTAACCAGTTTTCACAGTTAATTTCTAATCTTTTTTAACTTTCAAAAAGCTCTAAACACTTTATTTTAGTCTTTTAACCTATTTAGACTACTTTATTAGTGTATTAAAGACAGATAAAGTTACTAAACTCTTTAGATCAGCTTATTTAACCAGTTTTCACAGTTAATTTCTAATCTTTTTAACTTTCAAAAACCTCTAAACTCTTTATTTTAGAGTTTTAACCTATTTAGACTACGTTATTAGTATATTTAAGAGAGATAAACTTACTAAACTCTTTAGATCAGCTTATTTAAACAGTTTTCACAGTTAATTTCTAATCTTTTTTAACTTTCAAAAAGCTCTAACCACTTTATTTTAGTCTTTTAACCTATTTAGACTACTTTAGTAGTATATTTAACACAGATAAACTTACTAAACTCTTTAGATCAGCTTATTTAACCAGTTTTCACAGTAATTTTTAATCTTTTTTAACTTTCAAAAAAGCTCTAAACTCTTTATTTTAGTCTTTTAACATAATTAGATTACTTTATTAGTATATTTAAGAGAGATAAACTTACTAAACTCTTTAGATCAGCTTATTTAACCAGTTTTCACAGTTAATTTCTAATCTTTTTTAACTTTCAAAAAGCTCTAAACTCTTTATTTTAGAGTTTTAACCTATTTAGACTACTTTATTAGTATATTTAAGACAGATAAACTTACTAAACTCTTTAGATCAGCTTATTTCACCTTTTTTCACAGTTAAATTCTAATCTTTTTTAACTTTCCAAAAGCTCTAAACTCTTTATTTTAGAGTTATAGCCTATTTAGACTACTTTATTAGTATATTTAAGACAGATAAACTTACTAAACTCTTTAGATCAGCTTATTTAACCAGTTTTCACAGTTAATTTCTAATCTTTTTTAACTTTCCAAAAGCTCTAAACTCTTTATTTTAGAGTTATAACCTATTTAGACTACTTTATTAGTATATTTAAGACAGATAAACTTACTAAACTCTTTAGATCAGCTTATTTAACCAGTTTTCACAGTTAAATTCTAATCTTTTTTAACTTTCAAAAACGTCTAAAGACAATATTTTGTCGTTTAACCTATTCAGACTACTTTATTAGTATATTTAAGACAGATAAACTTACTAAACTCTTTAGATCAGCTTATTTAACAACTTTTCACCGTTAATTTCTAATCTTTTTTGACTTTCAAAAAGCTCTAAACACTTTATTTTAGAGTTTTAACCTATTTATACTACTTTATTAGTATATTTAAGACAGATAAACTTACTAAACTCTTTAGATCAGCTTATTTATCCAGTTTTCACAGTGAAATTCTAATCTTTTTTACCTTTCCAAAAGCTCTAAACTGTTTATTTTAGTCTTTTAACCTATTTAGACTACTTTATTAGTATATTTAAGACAGATAAACTTACTAAACTCTTTAGATCAGCTTATTTAACCACTATTCACAGTTAATTTCTAATCTTTTTTAACTTTCAAAAAGCTCTAAACACTTTATTTTAGTCTTTTAACCTATTTAGACTACTTTATTAGTATATTTAAGAGAGATAAACTTACTAAACTCTTTAGATCAGCTTATTTAACCAGTTTTCACAGTTAATTTCTAATCTTTTTTAACTTTCCAAAAGCTCTAAACTCTTTATTTTAGAGTTATAACCTATTTAGACTACTTTATTAGTATATTTAAGACAGATAAACTTACTAAACTCTTTAGATCAGCTTATTTAACCAGTTTTCACAGTTAAATTCTAATCTTTTTAACTTTCAAAAACGTCTAAAGACAATATTTTGTCTTTTAACCTATTCAGACTACTTTATTAGTATATTTAAGACAGATAAACTTACTAAACTCTTTAGATCAGCTTATTTAACAACTTTTCACCGTTAATTTCTAATCTTTTTTCACTTTCAAAAAGCTCTAAACAATTTATTTTAGAGTTTTAACCTATTTAGACTACTTTATTAGTATATTTAACTCTGATAAATTTACTAAACGCTTAGATCAGCTTATTAACCAGTTTTCACAGTTAATTTCTAATCTTTTTTAACTTTCTATAAGCTTGAAACTCTTTATTTTAGAGTTTTAACCTATTTAGACTACTTTATTAGTATATTTAAGACAGCTAAACCTAGTAAACTCTTTAGATCAGCTTATTTAACCAGTTTTCACAGTTAATTTCTAATCTTTTTTAACTTTCAAAAAGCTCTAAACTCTATATTTTAGAGTTTTAACCTATTTAGACTACTTTATTAGTATATTTAACACTGATAAACTTACTAAACTCTTTAGATCAGCTTAGTTAACCAGTTTTCACAGTTAATTTCTAATCTTTTTTAACTTTCAAAAAGCTCTAAACACTTTATTTTAGTCTTTTAACCTATTTAGACTACTTTATTAGTATATTTAAGACAGATAAACTTACTAAACTCTTTAGATCAGCTTATTTAACAACTTTTGACCGTTAATTTCTAATCTTTTTTAACTTTCAAAAAGCTCTAAACACTTTATTTTAGAGTTTTAACCTATTTAAACTACTTTATTAGTATATTTAAGAGAGATAAACTTACTAAACTCTTTAGATCAGCTTATTTATCCAGTTTTCACAGTGAAATTCTAATCTTTTTTAACTTTCAAAAACCTCTAAACACTTTATTTTAGAGTTTTAACCTATTTAGACTACTTTATTAGTATATTTAAGACAGATAAACTTACTAAACTCTTTAGATCAGCTTATTTAACCAGTTTTCACAGTTAAATTCTAATCTTTTTTAACTTTCAAAAAGCTCTAAACACTTAATTTTAGTCTTTTAACCTATTTAGACTACTTTATTAGTATATTTAAGAGAGATAAACTTACTAAACTCTTTAGATCAGCTTATTTAACCAGTTTTCGCAGTTAACTTCTAATCCTTTTTAATTTTCCAAAAGCTCTAAACTCTTTATTTTAGATTTTTAACCTATTTAGACTACTTTATTAGATTATTTGACACTGATAAACTTACTAAACTCTTTAGATCAGCTTATTTAACCAGTTTTCACAGTTAAATTCTAATCTTTTTTAACTTTCAAAAACGTCTAAAGACAATATTTTGTCTTTTAACCTATTCAGACTACTTTATTAGTATATTTAAGACAGATAAACTTACTAAACTCTTTAGATCAGCTTATTTAACCAGTTTTCACAGTTAATTTCTAATCTTTTTTAACTTTCAAAAAGCTCTAAACACATTATTTTAGAGTTTTAACCTATTTAGACTACTTTATTAGTATATTTAAGACAGATAAACTTACTAAACTCTTTAGATCAGCTTATTTAACCAGTTTTCACAGTTAATTTCTAATCTTTTTTAACTTTCAAAAAGCTCTAAACACTTTATTTTAGAGTTTTAACCTATTTAGACTACTTTATTAGTATATTTAAGACAGATAAACTTAGTAAACTCTTTAGATCAGCTTATTTAACCAGTTTTCACAGTTAATTTCTAATCTTTTTTTACTTTCAAAAAGCTCTAAACTCCATATTTTAGAGTTTTAACCTATTTAGACTACTTTATTAGTATATTTAACACTGATAAACTTACTAAACTCTTTAGATCAGCCTAGTTAACCAGTTTTCACAGTTAATTTCTAATCTTTTTTAACTTTCAAAAACCTCTAAACACTTTATTTTAGTCTTTTAACCTATTTAGACTACTTTATTAGTATATTTAAGACAGATAAACTTACTAAACTCTTTAGATCAGCTTATTTAACAACTTTTCACCGTTAATTTCTAATCTTTTTTAACTTTCAAAAAGCTCTAAACACTTTATTTTAGAGTTTTAACCAATTTAGACTACTTTATTAGTATATTTAAGAGAGATAAACTTACTAAACTCTTTAGATCAGCTTATTTATCCAGTTTTCACAGTGAAATTCTAATCTTTTTTAACTTTCAAAAACCTCTAAACACTTTATTTTAGAGTTTTAACCTATTTAGACTACTTTATTAGTATATTTAAGACAGATAAACTTACTAAACTCTTTAGATCAGCTTATTTAACCAGTTTTCACAGTTAATTTCTAATCTTTTTTAACTTTCAAAAAGCTCTAAACACTTTCTTTTAGAGTTTTAACCTATTTAGACTACTTTATTAGTATATTTAAGACAGATAAACTTACTAAACTCTTTAGATCAGCTTATTTAACCAGTTTTCACAGTTAATTTCTAATCTTTTTTAAATTTCAAAAAGCTCTAAACACTTTATTTTAGTCTTTTAACCTATTTAGACTACTTTATTAGTATATTAAAGACAGATAAAGTTACTAAACTCTTTAGATCAGCTTATTTAACCAGTTTTCACAGTTAATTTCTAATCTTTTTAACTTTCAAAAAGCTCTAAACTCTTTATTTTAGAGTTTTAACATATTTAGACTACGTTATTAGTATATTTAAGAGAGATAAAGTTACTAAACTCTTTAGATCAGCTTATTTAACCAGTTTTCACAGTTAATTTCTAATCTTTTTTAACTTTCAAAAAGCTCTAAACATTAAATTTTAGTCTTTTAACCTATTTAGACTACTTTATTAGTATATTTCAGAGGGATAAACTTACTAAACTCTTTAGATCAGCTTATTTAACCTGTTTTCACAGTTAATTTCTAATCTTTTTTAACTTTCAAAAAGCTCTAAACACTTTATTTTAGAGTTTTAATCTATTTAGACTACTTTATTTGTATATTTAAGACAGATAAACTTACTAAACTCTTTAGATCACCTTATTTAACCAGTTTTCACAGTTAATTTCTAATCTTTTTTAACTTTCAGAAAGCTCTAAACTCTTTATTTTAGAGTTTTAACCTATTTAGACTACTTTATTAGTATATTTAAGACAGATAAACTTACTAAACTCTTTAGATCAGCTTACTTAACCAGTTTTCACAGTTAATTTCTAATCTTTTTTAACTTTCAAAAAGCTCTAAACTCTTTATTTTAGAGTTTTAACCTATTTAGACTACTTTATTAGTATATTTAAGACAGATAAACTTACTAAACTCTTTAGATCAGCTTATTTAACCAGTTTTCACAGTTAATTTCTAATCTTTTTTAACTTTCAAAAACCTCTAAACTCTTTATTTTAGAGTTTTAACCTATTTAGACTATTTTATTAGTATATTTAAGAGAGATAAACTTTATAAACTCTTTAGATCTGCTTATTTAACAAATTTTCATAGTTAATTTCTAATATTTTTTAACTTTCAAAAAGCTCTAAACACTTTATTTTAGAGTTTTTACCTATTTAGACTACTTTATTAGTATATTTAAGTCAGATTAACTTACTAAAGTCTTTAGATCAGCTTATTTAACCAGTTTTCACAGTTAATTTCTAATCTTTTTTAACTTTCAAAAAGCTCTAAACTCTTTATTTTAGAGTTTTAACCTATTTAGACTACTTTATTAGTATATTTAAGACAGATAAACTTACTAAACTCTTTAGATCAGCTTATTTAACCAGTTTTCACAGTTAATTTCTAATCTTTTTAACTTTCAAAATGCTCTAAACTCTTTATTTTAGAGTTTTAACCTATTTAGACTACTTTAGTAGTATATTTAAGAGAAATAAACTTACTAAACTCTTTAGATCAGCTTATTTAACAAATTTTCATAGTTCATTTCTAATATTTTTTAACTTTCAAAAAGCTCTAAACACTTTATTTTAGAGTTTTTACCTATTTAGACTACTTTATTAGTATATTTAAGACAGATTAACTTACTAAAATCTTTAGATGAGCTTATTTAACCAGTTTTCACAGTTAATTTCTAATCTTTTTTAACTTTCAAAAAGCTCTGAACACTTTATTTTAGTCTTTTAACCTATTTAGACTACTTTATTAGTATATTTAAGACAGATAAACTTACTAAACTCTTTAGATCAGCTTATTTAACCAGTTTTCACAGTTAATTTCTAATCTTTTTTAACTTTCAAAAAGCTCTAAACTCTTTATTTTAGAGTTTTAACCTATTTAGACTACTTTATTATTATATTTAAGACAGATAAACTTACTAAACTCTTTAGATCAGCTTATTTAACCAGTTTTCACAGTTAATTTCTAATATTTTTTAAGTTTCAAAAAGCTCTAAACACTTTATTTTAGAGTTATAACCTATTTAGACTACTTTATTAGTATATTTAAGACAGATAAACTTAGTAAACTCTTTAGATCAGCTTATTTAAACTGTTTTCACAGTTAAATTCTAATCTTTTTTAACTTTCAAAAACTTCTAAACTCTTAATTTTAGAGTTTTAACCTATTTAGACTACATTATTAGTATATTTAAGACAGATAAACTTACTAAACTCTTTAGATCAGCTTATTTAACCAGTTTTCACAGTTAATTTATAATCTTTTTTAACTTTCAAAAAGCTCTAAACACATTATTTTAGTCTTTTATCCTACTTAGACTACTTTATTAGTATATTTAAGACAGATAAACTTACTAAACTCTTTAGATCAGCTTATTTAACCAGTTTTCACAGTTAATTTCTAATCTTTTTTAACTTTCAAAAAGCTCTAAACTCTTTATTTCAGAGTTTTAACCTATTTAGTCTACTTTATTAGTATATTTAAGACAGATAAATTTACTAAACTCTTTAGATCAGCTTATTTAACCAGTTTTCACAGTTAATTTCTAATCTTTTTTAACTTTCAAAAAGCTCTAAACTCTTTATTTTAGAGATTTAACCTATTTAGACTACTTTTTTAGTATATTTAAGAGAGATAAACTTACTAAACTCTTTAGATCAGCTTATTTAACCAGTTTTCACAGTTAATTTTTAATTTTTTTAACTTTCAAAAAGCTCTAAACTCTTTATTTTAGAGTTTTAACCTATTTAGACTACTTTATTAGTATATTTAAGAATGATAAACTTACTAAACTCTTTAGATCACCTTATTTAACCAGTTTTCACAGTTAATTTCTAATCTTTTTAAACTTTGAAGAAGCTCTAAAATCTTTATTTTAGAGTTTTAACCTATTTAGACTACTATTTAGTATATTTAAGACAGATAAACTTACTAAACTCTTTAGATCAGCTTATTTAACCAGTTTTCACAGTTAATTTCTAATCTTTTTTAACTTTCAAAAAGCTCTAAACTCTTTATTTTAGAGTTTTAACCTATTTAGACTACTTTATTAGTATATTTAAGAGAGATAAACTTACTAAACTCTTTAGATCAGCTTATTTAACCAGTTTTCACAGTTAATTTTTAATTTTTTTAACTTTCAAAAAGCTCTAAACTCTTTATTTTAGAGTTTTAACCTATTTAGACTAGTTTATTAGTATATTTAAGACAAATAAACTTACTAAACTCTTTAGATCAGCTTATTTAACCAGTTTTCACAGTTAATTTCTAATCTTTTTAAACTTTGAAGAAGCTCTAAAATCTTTATTTTAGAGTTTTAACCTATTTAGACTACTATTTAGTATATTTAAGACAGATAAACTTACTAAACTCTTTAGATCAGCTTATTTAACCAGTTTTCACAGTTAATTTCTAATCTTTTTTAACTTTCAAAAAGCTCTAAACATTATATTTTAGTCTTTTAACCTATTTAGACTACTTTATTAGTATATTTAAGAGGGATAAACTTACTAAACTCTTTAGATCAGCTTATTTAACCTGTTTTCACAGTTAATTTCTAATCTTTTTTAACTTTCAAAAAGCTCTAAACACATTATTTTAGTCTTTTATCCTACTTAGACTACTTTATTAGTATATTTAAGACAGATAAACTTACTAAACTCTTTAGATCAGCTTATTTAACCAGTTTTCACAGTTAATTTCTAATCTTTTTTAACTTTCAAAAAGCTCTAAACTCTTTATTTCAGAGTTTTAACCTATTTAGTCTACTTTATTAGTATATTTAAGACAGATAAATTTACTAAACTCTTTAGATCAGCTTATTTAACCAGTTTTCACAGTTAATTTCTAATCTTTTTTAACTTTCAAAAAGCTCTAAACTCTTTATTTTAGAGTTTTAACCTATTTAGACTACTTTTTTAGTATATTTAAGAGAGATAAACTTACTAAACTCTTTAGATCAGCTTATTTAACCAGTTTTCACAGTTAATTTTTAATTTTTTTAACTTTCATAAAGCTCTAAACTCTTTATTTTAGAGTTTTAACCTATTTAGACTAGTTTATTAGTATATTTAAGACAGATAAACTTACTAAACTCTTTAGATCACCTTATTTAACCAGTTTTCACAGTTAATTTCTAATCTTTTTAAACTTTGAAGAAGCTCTAAAATCTTTATTTTAGAGTTTTAACCTATTTAGACTACTATTTAGTATATTTAAGACAGATAAACTTACTAAACTCTTTAGATCAGCTTATTTAACCAGTTTTCACAGTTAATTTCTAATCTTTTTTAACTTTCAAAAAGCTCTAAACTCTTTATTTTAGAGTTTTAACCTATTTAGACTACTTTATTAGTATATTTAAGAGAGATAAACTTACTAAACTCTTTAGATCAGCTTATTTAACCAGTTTTCACAGTTAATTTTTAATTTTTTTAACTTTCAAAAAGCTCTAAACTCTTTATTTTAGAGTTTTAACCTATTTAGACTAGTTTATTAGTATATTTAAGACAAATAAACTTACTAAACTCTTTAGATCAGCTTATTTAACCAGTTTTCACAGTTAATTTCTAATCTTTTTAAACTTTGAAGAAGCTCTAAAATCTTTATTTTAGAGTTTTAACCTATTTAGACTACTATTTAGTATATTTAAGACAGATAAACTTACTAAACTCTTTAGATCAGCTTATTTAACCAGTTTTCACAGTTAATTTCTAATCTTTTTTAACTTTCAAAAAGCTCTAAACATTATATTTTAGTCTTTTAACCTATTTAGACTACTTTATTAGTATATTTAAGAGGGATAAACTTACTAAACTCTTTAGATCAGCTTATTTAACCTGTTTTCACAGTTAATTTCTAATCTTTTTTAACTTTCAAAAAGCTCTAAACACTTTATTTTAGAGTTTTAATCTATTTAGACTACTTTATTTGTATATTTAAGACAGATAAACTTACTAAACTCTTTAGATCACCTTATTTAACCAGTTTTCACAGTTAATTTCTAATCTTTTTTAACTTTCAGAAAGCTCTAAACTCTTTATTTTAGAGTTTTAACCTATTTAGACTACTTTATTAGTATATTTAAGACAGATAAACTTACTAAACTCTTTAGATCAGCTTACTTAACCAGTTTTCACAGTTAATTTCTAATCTTTTTTAACTTTCAAAAAGCTCTACACTCTTTATTTTAGAGTTTTAACCTATTTAGACTACTTTATTAGTATATTTAAGACAGATAAACTTAGTCAACTCTTTAGATCAGCTTATTTAACCAGTTTTCACAGTTAATTTCTAATCTTTTTTAACTTTCAAAAAGGTCTAAACACTTTATTTTAGAGTTTTAACCTATTTAGACTACTTTATTAGTATATTTAAGATAGATAAACTTAGTAAACTCTTTAGATCAGCTTATTTAACCAGTTTTCACAGTTAATTTCTAATCTTTTTTAACTTTCAAAAAGCTCTAAACACTTTATTTTAGAGTTTTAACCTATTTAGACTACTTTATTAGTATATTTTAGACAGATAAACTTACTAAACTCTGTAGATCAGCTTATTTAACCAGTTTTCACAATTAAATTCTAATCTTTTTTTACTTTAAAAAAGCTCTAAACTCTTTATTTTAGAGTTTTAACCTATTTAGACTACTTTATTAGTATATTTAAAACAAATAAACTTACTAAACTCTTTAGATCAGCTTATTTAACCAGTTTTCACAGTTAATTTCTAATCTTTTTTAACTTTCAAAAAGCTCTAAACACTTTATTTTAGTCTTTTAACCTATTTAGACTACTTTATTAGTATATTTAAGACAGATAAACTTACTAAACTCTTTAGATCAGCTTATTTAACCAGTTTTCACAGTTAATTTCTAGTGTTTTTTAACTTTCAGAAAGCTCTTTATTTTAGAGTTTTAACCTATTTAGACTACTTTAATAGTATATTTAAGATAGATAAACTTACTAAACTCTTTAGATCAGCTTATTTAACCAGTTTTCACAGTTAATTTCTAATCTTTTTTAACTTTCAAAAAGCTCTAAACACTTTATTTTAGTCTTTTAACCTATTTAGACTACTTTATTAGTATATTTAAGACAGATAAACTTACTAAACTCTTTAGATCAGCTTATTTAACCAGTTTTCACAGTTAATTTCTAATCTTTTTTAACTTTCAAAAAGCTCTGAACACATTATTTTAGAGTTTTAACCTATTTAGACTACTTTATTAGTATATTTAAGAGAAATAAACTTGCTAAACTCTTTAGATCAGCTTATTTAACCAGTTTTCACAGTTAATTTCTAATCTTTTTTAACTTTCAAAAAGCTCTAAACTCTTTATTTTAGAGTTTTAACCTATTTAGACTACTTTATTAGTATATTTAAGACAGATAAACTTCCTAAACTCTTTAGATCAGCTTATTTAACCAGTTTTCACAGTTAATTTCTAATCTTTTTTAACTTTCAAAAAGCTCTAAAGACTTTATTTTAGTCTTTTAACCTATTTCGACTACTTTATTAGTATATTTAAAACAGATAAACTTACTAAACTCTTTAGATCACCTTATTTAACCAGTTTTCACAGTTAATTTCTAATCTTTTTTAACTTTCAAAAAGGTCTAAACTCTTTATTTTAGAGTTTTAACCTATTTAGACTACTTTATTAGTATATTTAAGACAGATAAACTTACTAAACTCTTTAGATCGCCTTATTTAACCAGTTTTCACAGTTAATTTCTAATCTTTTTTAACTTTCAAAAAGCTCTAAACACATTATTTTAGAGTTTTAACCTATTTAGACTACTTTATTAGTATATTTAAGACAGATAAACTTACTAAACTCTTTAGATCAGCTTATTTAACCAGTTTTCACAGTTAATTTCTAATCTTTTTTAACTTTCAAAAAGCTCTAAACTCTTTATTTTAGAGTTTTAACCTATTTAGACTACTTTATTAGTATATTTAAGACAGATAAACTTACTAAACTCTTTAGATCAGCTTATTTAACCACTTTTCACAGTTAATTTCTAATCTTTTTTAACTTTCAAAAAGCTCTAAACACTTTATTTTAGTCTTTTAACCTATTTAGACTACTTTCCTAGTATATTTAAAATAGATAAACTTACTAAACTCTTTAGATCAGCTTATTTAACCAGTTTTCACAGTTAATTTCTAATCTTTTTTAACTTTCAAAAACCTCTAAACTCTTTATTTTAGAGTTTTAACCTATTTAGACTACTTTATTAGTATATTTAAGACAGATAAACTTACTAAACTCTTTAGATCAGCTTATTTAACCAGTTTTCACATTTAATTTCTAATCTTTTTTAACTTTCATAAAGCTCTAAACACATTATTTTAGTCTTTTAACCTATTTAGACTACTTTATTAGTATATTTAAGACAGATAAAATTACTAAACTCTTTAGATCAGCTTATTTAACCACTTTTCACAGTTAATTTCTAATCTTTTTTAACTTTCAAAAAGCTCTAAACAAGTTATTTTAGTCTTTTACCTATTTAGACTACTTTATTAGTATATTTAAGACAGATAAAATTACTAAACTCTTTAGATCAGCTTATTTAACCACTTTTCACAGTTAATTTCTAATCTTTTTTAACTTTCAAAAAGCTCTAAACAAGTTATTTTAGTCTTTTACCTATTTAGACTACTTTATTAGTATATTTAAGACTGATAAACTTACTAAATTCTTTAGATCAGCTTATTTAACCAGTTTTCACAGTTAATTTCTTATCTTTTTTAACTTTCAAAAAGCTCTAAACACTTTATTTTGTCTTATAACCTATTTACACTACTTTATTAGTATATTTAAGACAAATAAACTTACAAAACGCTTTAGATCAGCTTATTTAACCAGTTTTCACAGTTAATTTCTAATCTTTTTTAACTTTCAAAAAACCTCTAAACTCTTTATTTTACAGTTATAACCTATTTAGACTACTTTATTAGTATATTTAAGACAGATAAACTTACTAAACTCTCTAGATCAGCTTATTTAACCAGTTTTCACAGTTAATTTCTAATCTTTTTTGACTTTCAAAAAGCTCTAAACACTTTATTTTAGAGTTTTAACCTATTTAGACTACTTTATTAGTATATTTAAGACAGATAAAATTACTAAACTCTTTAGATCAGCTTATTTAACCAGTTTTCACAGTTAATTTCTAATCTTTTTTAACCTCCAAAAAGCTCTAAACTCTTTATTTTAGAGTTTTAACCTATTTAGACTACTTTATTAGTATATTTAAGACAGATAAACTTCCTAAACTCTTTAGATCAGCTTATTTAACCAGTTTTCACAGTTAATTTCTAATCTTTTTTAACTTTCAAAAAGGTCTAAACACTTTATTTTAGAGTTTTAACCTATTTAGACTACTTTATTAGTATATTTAAGATAGATAAACTTAGTAAACTCTTTAGATCAGCTTATTTAACCAGTTTTCACAGTTAATTTCTAATCTTTTTTAACTTTCAAAAAGCTCTAAACTCTTTATTTTAGAGTTTTAACCTATTTAGACTACTTTATTAGTATATTTTAGACAGATAAACTTACTAAACTCTGTAGATCAGCTTATTTAACCAGTTTTCACAATTAAATTCTAATCTTTTTTTACTTTAAAAAAGCTCTAAACTCTTTATTTTAGAGTTTTAACCTATTTAGACTACTTTATTAGTATATTTAAAACAAATAAACTTACTAAACTCTTTAGATCAGCTTATTTAACCAGTTTTCACAGTTAATTTCTAATCTTTTTTAACTTTCAAAAAGCTCTAAACACTTTATTTTAGTCTTTTAACCTATTTAGACTACTTTATTAGTATATTTAAGACAGATAAACTTACTAAACTCTTTAGATCAGCTTATTTAACCAGTTTTCACAGTTAATTTCTAGTGTTTTTTAACTTTCAGAAAGCTCTTTATTTTAGAGTTTTAACCTATTTAGACTACTTTAATAGTATATTTAAGATAGATAAACTTACTAAACTCTTTAGATCAGCTTATTTAACCAGTTTTCACAGTTAATTTCTAATCTTTTTTAACTTTGAAAAAGCTCTAAACACTTTATTTTAGTCTTTTAACCTATTTAGACTACTTTATTAGTATATTTAAGACAGATAAACTTACTAAACTCTTTAGATCAGCTTATTTAACCAGTTTTCACAGTTAATTTCTAATCTTTTTTAACTTTCAAAAAGCTCTGAACACATTATTTTAGAGTTTTAACCTATTTAGACTACTTTATTAGTATATTTAAGAGAAATAAACTTGCTAAACTCTTTAGATAAGCTTATTTAACCAGTTTTCACAGTTAATTTCTAATCTTTTTTAACTTTCAAAAAGCTCTAAACTCTTTATTTTAGAGTTTTAACCTATTTAGACTACTTTATTAGTATATTTAAGACAGATAAACTTCCTAAACTCTTTAGATCAGCTTATTTAACCAGTTTTCACAGTTAATTTCTAATCTTTTTTAACTTTCAAAAAGCTCTAAAGACTTTATTTTAGTCTTTTAACCTATTTCGACTACTTTATTAGTATATTTAAAACAGATAAACTTACTAAACTCTTTAGATCACCTTATTTAACCAGTTTTCACAGTTAATTTCTAATCTTTTTTAACTTTCAAAAAGTTCTAAACTCTTTATTTTAGAGTTTTAACCTATTTAGACTACTTTATTAGTATATTTAAGACAGATAAACTTACTAAACTCTTTAGATCGCCTTATTTAACCAGTTTTCACAGTTAATTTCTAATCTTTTTTAACTTTCAAAAAGCTCTAAACACATTATTTTAGAGTTTTAACCTATTTAGACTACTTTATTAGTATATTTAAGACAGATAAACTTACTAAACTCTTTAGATCAGCTTATTTAACCAGTTTTCACAGTTAATTTCTAATCTTTTTTAACTTTCAAAAAGCTCTAAACTCTTTATTTTAGAGTTTTAACCTATTTAGACTACTTTATTAGTATATTTAAGACAGATAAACTTAGTAAACTCTTTAGATCAGCTTATTTAACCAGCTTTCAGAGTTAATTTCTAATCTTTTTTAACTTTCAAAAAGCTCTAAACACTTTATTTTAGTCTTTTAACCTATTTTGACTACTTTCCTAGTATATTTAAAATAGATAAACTTACTAAACTCTTTAGATCAGCTTATTTAACCAGTTTTCACAGTTAATTTCTAATCTTTTTTAACTTTCAAAAACCTCTAAACTCTTTATTTTAGAGTTTTAACCTATTTAGACTACTTTATTAGTATATTTAAGACAGATAAACTTACTAAACTCTTTAGATCAGCTTATTTAACCAGTTTTCACATTTAATTTCTAATCTTTTTTAACTTTCATAAAGCTCTAAACACATTATTTTAGTCTTTTAACCTATTTAGACTACTTTATTAGTATATTTAAGACAGATAAAATTACTAAACTCTTTAGATCAGCTTATTTAACCACTTTTCACAGTTAATTTCTAATCTTTTTTAACTTTAAAAAAGCTCTAAACAAGTTATTTTAGTCTTTTACCTATTTAGACTACTTTATTAGTATATTTAAGACAGATAAAATTACTAAACTCTTTAGATCAGCTTATTTAACCACTTTTCACAGTTAATTTCTAATCTTTTTTAACTTTCAAAAAGCTCTAAACAAGTTATTTTAGTCTTTTACCTATTTAGACTACTTTATTAGTATATTTAAGACAGATAAACTTACTAAATTCTTTAGATCAGCTTATTTAACCAGTTTTCACAGTTAATTTCTTATCTTTTTTAACTTTCAAAAAGCTCTAAACACTTTTTGTCTTATAACCTATTTACACTACTTTATTAGTATATTTAAGACAAATAAACTTACAAAACGCTTTAGATCAGCTTATTTAACCAGTTTTCACAGTTAATTTCTAATCTTTTTTAACTTTCAAAAAACCTCTAAACTCTTTATTTTACAGTTATAACCTATTTAGACTACTTTATTAGTATATTTAAGACAGATAAACTTACTAAACTCTCTAGATCAGCTTATTTAACCAGTTTTCACAGTTAATTTCTAATCTTTTTTGACTTTCAAAAAGCTCTAAACACTTTATTTTAGAGTTTTAACCTATTTAGACTACTTTATTAGTATATTTAAGACAGATAAAATTACTAAACTCTTTAGATCAGCTTATTTAACCAGTTTTCACAGTTAATTTCTAATCTTTTTTAACCTCCAAAAAGCTCTAAACTCTTTATTTTAGAGTTTTAACCTATTTAGACTACTTTATTAGTATATTTAAGACAGATAAACTTCCTAAACTCTTTAGATCAGCTTATTTAACCAGTTTTCACAGTTAATTTCTAATCTTTTTTAACTTTCAAAAAGCTCTAAACACTTTATTTTCGAGTTTTAACCTATTTAGACTACTTTAATAGTATATTTAAGAGAGATAAACTTACTAAACTCTTTAGATCAGCTTATTTAACCAGTTTTCACAGTTAATTTCTAACTTTTTTAACTTTCAAAAAGCTCTAAACACTTTATTTTAGTGTTTTAACCTATTTAGACTACTTTATTAGTATATTTAAGACAGATAAACTTACTAAACTCTTTAGATCAGCTTATTTAACCAGTTTTCACAGTTAATTTCTAATCTTTTTTAACTTTCAAAAAGCTCTAAACACTTTATTTTAGTCTTTTAACCTATTTAGACTACTTTATTAGTACATTTAAGACAGATAAACTTACTAAACTCCTTCGATTAGCTTATTTAACCAGTTTTCACAGTTAATTTCTAGTGTTTTTTAACTTTCAGAAAGCTCTTTATTTTAGAGTTTTAACCTATTTAGACTACTTTAATAGTATATTTAAGATAGATAAACTTACTAAACTCTTTAGATCAGCTTATTTAACCAGTTTTCACAGTTAATTTCTAATCTTTTTTAACTTTCAAAAAGCTCTAAACACTTTGTTTTAGTCTTTTAACCTATTTAGACTACTTTATTAGTATATTTAAGACAGATAAACTTACTAAACTCTTTAGATCAGCTTATTTAACCAGTTTTCACAGTTAATTTCTAATCTTTTTTAACTTTCAAAAAGCTATAAACACATTATTTTAGAGTTTTAACCTATTTAGACTACTTTATTAGTATATTTAAGAGAAATAAACTTGCTAAACTCTTTAGATCAGCTTATTTAACCAGTTTTCACAGTTAATTTCTAATCTTTTTTAACTTTCAAAAAGCTCTAAAGTCTTTATTTTAGAGTTTTAACCTATTTAGACTATTTTATTAGTATATTTAAGAGAGATAAACTTCCTAAACTCTTTAGATCAGTTTATTTAACCAGTTTTCACAGTTAATTTCTAATCTTTTTTAACTTTCATAAAGCTCTAAACTGTTTATTTTAGAGTTTTAACCTATTTAGACTACTTTATTAGTATATTTAAGACAGATAAACTTACTAAACTCTTTAGATCGCCTTATTTAACCAGTTTTCACAGTTAATTTCTAATCTTTTTTAACTTTCAAAAAGCTCTAAACACATTATTTTAGAGTTTTAACCTATTTAGACTACTTTATTAGTATATTAAGACAGATAAACTTACTAAACTCTTTAGATCAGCTTATTTAACCAGTTTTCACAGTTAATTTCTAATCTTTTTTAACTTTCAAAAAGCTCTAACTCTTTATTTTAGAGTTTTAACCTATTTAGACTACTTTATTAGTATATTTAAGACAGATAAACTTAGTAAACTCTTTAGATCAGCTTATTTAACTAGTTTTCACAGTTAATTTCTAATCTTTTTTAACTTTCAAAAAGCTCTAAACACTTTATTTTAGTCTTTTAACCTATTTTGACTACTTTCCTAGTATATTTAAAATAGATAAACTTACTAAACTCTTTAGATCAGCCTATTTAACCAGTTTTCACAGTTAATTTCTAATCTTTTTTAACTTTCAAAAACCTCTAAACTCTTTATTTTAGAGTTTTAACCTATTTAGACTACTTTATTAGTATATTTAAGACAGATAAACTTACTAAACTCTTTAGATCAGCTTATTTAACCAGTTTTCACAGTTAATTTCTAATCTTTTTTAACTTTCATAAAGCTCTAAACACATTATTTTAGTCTTTTAACCTATTTAGACTACTTTATTAGTATATTTAAGACAGTTAAAATTACTAAACTCTTTAGATCAGCTTATTTAACCAGTTTTCACAGTTAATTTCTAATCTTTTTTAACTTTCAAAAAGCTCTAAACAAGTTATTTTAGTCTTTTACCTATTTAGACTACTTTATTGGTATATTTAAGACAGATAAACATACTAAACTCTTTAGATCAGCTTATTTAACCACTTTTCACAGTTAATTTCTAATCTTTTTTGACTTTCAAAAAGCTCTAAACACTTTATTTTAGAGTTTTAACCTATTTAGACTACTTTATTAGTATATTTAAGACAGATAAACTTACTAAACTCTTTAGATCAGCTTATTTAACCAGTTTTCACAGTTAATTTCTAATTTTTTTAACTTTCAAAAGCTCTAAACTCTTTATCTTATAGTTTTAACCTATTTAGACTACTTTATTAGTATATTTAAGACAGATAAACTTACTAAACTCTTTAGATCAGCTTATTTAACCAGTTTTCACAGTTAATTTCTAATCTTTTTTAACTTTCAAAAAGCTCTAAAGACTTTATTTTAGTCTTTTAACCTATTTAGACTACTTTATTAGTATATTTAAGACAGATAAACTTACTAAACTCTTTAGTTCAGCTTATTTAACCAGTTTTCACAGTTAATTTCTAATCTTTTTTAACTTTCAAAAAGCTCTAAACACTTTATTTTAGTCTTTTAACCTATTTAGACTACTTTATTAGTATATTTAAGAGAGATAAACTTACTAAACTCTTTAGATCAGCTTATTTAACCAGTTTTCACAGTTAATTTCTAATCTTTTTTAACTTTCAAAAAGCTCTAAACTCTTTATTTTTGAGTTTTAACCTATTTAGACTACTTTATTAGTATATTTAAGAGAGATAAACTTACTAAACTCTTTAGATCAGCTTATTTAACCAGTTTTCACAGTTAATTTCTAATCTTTTTTAACTTTCAAAAAGCTCTAAACTCTTTATTTTAGAGTTTTAACCTATTTAGACTACTTTATTAGTATATTTAAGACAGATAAACTTACTAAACTCTTTAGATCAGCTTATTTAACTAGTTTTCACAGTTAATTTCTAATCTTTTTTAACTTTCAAAAAGCTTTAAACTCTTTATCTTAGAGTTTTAACCTATTTAGACTACTTTATTAGTATATTTAAGACAGATAAACTTATTAAACTCTTTAGATCAGCTTATTTAACCAGTTTTCACAGTTAATTTCTAATCCTTTTTAACTTTCAAAAAGCTCTAAACTGTTTATTTTAGTCTTTTAACCTATTTAGACTACTTTATTAGTTATTTAAGAGAGATAAACTTACTAAACTCTTTAGATCAGCTTATTTAACCAGTTTTCACAGTTAATTTCTAATCTTTTTAAGTTTCAAAAAGCTCTAAACTGTTTATTTTAGTCTTTTAACCTATTTAGACTACTTTATTAGTATATTTAAGAGAGATAAACTTACTAAACTCTTTAGATCAATTTATTTAACCAGTTTTCACAGTTAATTTCTAATCTTTTTTAACTTTCAAAAAGCTCTAAACACTATATTTTAGTCTTTTAACCTACTTAGACTACTTTATTAGTATATTTAAGACAGATAAACTTACTAAACTCTTTAGATCAGCTTATTTAACCAGTTTTCACAGTTAATTTCTAATCTTTTTTAACTTTCCAAAAGCTCTAAACTCTTTATTTTAGAGTTTTAACCTATTTAGACTACTTTATTAGTATATTTAATACAGATTAAGTTACTAAACTCTTTAGATCAGCTAATTTAACCAGTTTTCACAGTTAATTTCTAATCTTTTTTAACTTTCAAAAAGCTCTAAACACTTTCTTTTAGTCTTTTAACCTATTTAGACTACTTTATTAGTATATTTAAGACAGATAAACTTACTAAACTCTTTAGATCAGCTTATTTAACCAGTTTTCACAGTTAATTTCTAATCTTTTTTAACTTTCAAAAAGCTCTAAACTCTTTATTTTTGAGTTTTAACCTATTTAGACTACTTTATTAGTATATTTAAGACAGATAAACTTACTAAACTCTTTAGATCAGCTTATTTAACCAGTTTTCACAGTTAATTTCTAATCTTTTTTAACTTTCAAAAAGCTCTAAACACTTTATTTTAGTCTTTTAACCTATTTAGACTACTTTATTAGTATATTTAAGACAGATAAACTTACTAAACTCTTTAGATCAGCTTATTTAACCAGTTTTCACAGTTAATTTCTAATCCTTTTTAATTTTCCAAAAGCTCTAAACTCTTTATTTTAGATTTTTAACCTATTTAGACTACTTTATTAGTATATTTAACACTGATAAACTTACTAAACTCTTTAGATCAGCTTATTTAACCAGTTTTCACAGTTAAATTCTAATCTTTTTTAACTTTCAAAAACGTCTAAAGACAATATTTTGTCTTTTAACCTATTCAGACTACTTTATTAGTATATTTAAGACAGATAAACTTACTAAACTCTTTAGTTCAGCTTATTTAACCAGTTTTCACAGTTAATTTCTAATCTTTTTTAACTTTCCAAAAGCTCTAAACTCTTTATTTTAGAGTTTTAACTTATTTAGACTACTTTATTAGTATATTTAAGACAGATAAACTTACAAAACTCTTTAGATCAGCTTATTTAACCAGTTTACACAGTTAATTTCTAATCTTTTTTAACTTTGAAAATGCTCTAAACACTTTATTTTAGAGTTTTAACCTATTTAGACTACTTTATTAGTATATTTAAGATAGATAAACTTACTAAACTCTTTAGATCAGCTTATTTAACCAGTTTTCACAGTTAATTTCTAATCTTTTTTAACTTTCAAAAAGCTCTAAACACTTTATTTTAGTCTTTTAACCTATTTAGACTACTTTATTAGTATATTTAAGAGAGATAAACTTACTAAACTCTTTAAATCAGCTTATTTAACCAGTTTTCACAGTTAATTTCTAGTCTTTTTTAACTTTCAAAAAGCTCTAAACACTTTATTTTAGTCTTTTAACCTATTTAGACTACTTTATTAGTATATTTAAGAGAGATAAACTTACTAAACTCTTTAGATCAGCTTATTTAACCAGTTTTCACAGTTAATTTCTAATCTTTTTTAACTTTCAAAAAGCTCTAAACTCTTTATTTTAGAGTTTTAACCTATTTAGACTACTTTATTAGTATATTTAAGACAGATAAACTTACTAAACTCTTTAGATCAGCTTATTTAACTAGTTTTAACAGTTAATTTCTAATCTTTTTTAACTTTCAAAAAGCTTTAAACTCTTTATCTTAGAGTTTTAACCTATTTAGACTACTTTATTAGTATATTTAAGACAGATAAACTTATTAAACTCTTTAGATCAGCTTATTTAACCAGTTTTCACAGTTAATTTCTAATCCTTTTTAACTTTCAAAAAGCTCTAAACTGTTTATTTTAGTCTTTTAACCTATTTAGACTACTTTATTAGTATATTTAAGACAGATAAACTTACTAAACTCTTTAGATCAGCTTATTTAACCAGTTTTCACAGTTAATTTCTAATCTTTTTAAGTTTCAAAAAGCTCTAAACTGTTTATTTTAGTCTTTTAACCTATTTAGACTACTTTATTAGTATATTTAAGAGAGATAAACTTACTAAACTCTTTAGATCAATTTATTTAACCAGTTTTCACAGTTAATTTCTAATCTTTTTTGACTTTCAAAAAGCTCTAAACACTTTCTTTTAGAGTTTTAACCTATTTAGACTACTTTATTAGTATATTTAAGACAGATAAACTTACGAAACTCTTTAGATCAGCTTATTTAACCAGTTTTCACAGTTAATTCTAATCTTTTTTAACTTTCAAAAAGCTCTAAACTCTTTATCTTAGAGTTTTAACCTATTTAGACTACTTTATTAGTATATTTAAGACAGATAAACTTACTAAACTCTTTAGTTCAGCTTATTTAACCAGTTTTCACAGTTAATTTCTAATCTTTTTTAACTTTCAAAAACCTCTAAACACTATATTTTAGTCTTTTAACCTATTTAGACTACTTTATTAGTATATTTAAGACAGATAAACTTACTAAACTCTTTAGATCAGCTTATTTAACCAGTTTTCACAGTTAATTTCTAATCTTTTTTAACTTTCCAAAAGCTCTAAACTCTTTATTTAAAGTTTTAACCTATTTAGACTACTTTATTAGTATATTTAAGACAGATAAAGTTACTAAACTCTTTAGATCAGCTAATTTAACCAGTTTTCACAGTTAATTTCTAATCTTTTTTAACTTTCAAAAAGCTCTAAACACTTTATTTTAGTCTTTTAACCTATTTAGACTACTTTATTAGTATATTTAAGAGAGATAAACTTACTAAACTCTTTAGATCAGCTTATTTAACCAGTTTTCACAGTTAATTTCTAATCTTTTTTAACTTTCAAAAAGCTCTAAACTCTTTATTTTTGAGTTTTAACCTATTTAGACTACTTTATTAGTATATTTAAGACAGATAAACTTACTAAACTCTTTAGATCAGCTTATTTAACCAGTTTTCACAGTTAATTTCTAATCTTTTTTAACTTTCAAAAAGCTCTAAACACTTTATTTTAGTCTTTTAACCTATTTAGACTACTTTATTAGTATATTTAAGACAGATAAACTTACTAAACTCTTTAGATCAGCTTATTTAACCAGTTTTCACAGTTAATTTCTAATCCTTTTTAATTTTCCAAAAGCTCTAAACTCTTTATTTTAGATTTTTAACCTATTTAGACTACTTTATTAGTATATTTAACACTGATAAACTTACTAAACTCTTTAGATCAGCTTATTTAACCAGTTTTCACAGTTAAATTCTAATCTTTTTTAACTTTCAAAAACGTCTAAAGACAATATTTTGTCTTTTAACCTATTCAGACTACTTTATTAGTATATTTAAGACAGATAAACTTACTAAACTCTTTAGATCAGCTTATTTAACCAGTTTTCACAGTTAATTTCTAATCTTTTTTAACTTTCCAAAAGCTCTAAACTCTTTATTTTAGAGTTTTAACTTATTTAGACTACTTTATTAGTATATTTAAGACAGATAAACTTACTAAACTCTTTAGATCAGCTTATTTAACCAGTTTTCACAGTTAATTTCTAATCTTTTTTAACTTTCAAAAAGCTCTAAACACTTTATTTTAGAGTTTTAACCTATTTAGACTACTTTATTAGTATATTTAAGACAGATAAACTTACTAAACTCTTTAGATCAGCTTATTTAACCAGTTTTCACAGTTAATTTCTAATCTTTTTTAACTTTCAAAAAGCTCTAAACATTTTATTTTAGTCTTTTAACCTATTTAGACTACTTTATTAGTATATTTAAGACAGATAAACTTACTAAACTCTTTAGATCAGCTTATTTAACCAGTTTTCACAGTTAATTTCTAATCTTTTTTAACTTTCAAAAAGCTCTAAACACTTTATTTTAGTCTTTTAACCTATTTAGACTACTTTATTAGTATATTTAAGACAGATAAACTTACTAAACTCTTTAGATCAGCTTATTTAACCAGTTTTCACAGTTAATTTCTAATCTTTTTTAACTTTCAAAAAGCTCTAAACTGTTTATTTTAGTCTTTTAACCTATTTAGACTACTTTATTAGTATATTTAAGACAGATAAACTTACTAAACTCTTTAGATCAGCTTATTTAACCAGTTTTCACAGTTAATTTCTAATCTTTTTTAACTTTCAAAAAGCTCTAAACACTTTATTTTAGAGTTTTAACCTATTTAGACTACTTTATTAGTATATTTAAGACAGATAAACTTACTAAACTCTTTAGATCAGCTTATTTAACCAGTTTTCACAGTTAATTTCTAATCTTTTTTAACTTTCAAAAAGCTCTAAACATTTTATTTTAGTCTTTTAACCTATTTAGACTACTTTATTAGTATATTTAAGACAGATAAACTTACTAAACTCTTTAGATCAGCTTATTTAACCAGTTTTCACAGTTAATTTCTAATCTTTTTTAACTTTCAAAAAGCTCTAAACACTTTATTTTAGTCTTTTAACCTATTTAGACTACTTTATTAGTATATTTAAGACAGATAAACTTACTAAACTCTTTAGATCAGCTTATTTAACCAGTTTTCACAGTTAATTTCTAATCTTTTTTAACTTTCAAAAAGCTCTAAACTGTTTATTTTAGTCTTTTAACCTATTTAGACTACTTTATTAGTATATTTAAGACAGATAAACTTACTAAACTCTTTAGATCAGCTTATTTAACCAGGTTTCACAGTTAATTTCTAATCTTTTTTAACTTTCAAAAAGCTCTAAACACTTTATTTTAGTCTTTTAACCTATTTAGACTACTTTATTAGTATATTTAAGACAGATAAACTTACTAAACTCTTTAGATCAGCTTATTTAACCAGTTTTCACAGTTAATTTCTAATCTTTTTTAACTTTCCAAAAGCTCTAAACTCTTTATTTTAGAGTTTTAACTTATTTAGACTACTTTATTAGTATATTTAAGACAGATAAACTTACAAAACTCTTTAGATCAGCTTATTTAACCAGTTTTCACAGTTAATTTCTAATCTTTTTTAACTTTCAAAAAGCTCTAAACTCTTTATTTTAGAGTTTTAACCTATTTAGACTACTTTATTAGTATATTTAAGACAGATAAACTTACTAAACTCTTTAGATCAGCTTATTTAACCAGTTTTCACAGTTAATTTCTAATCTTTTTTAACTTTCAAAAAGCTCTAAACATTTTATTTTAGTCTTTTAACCTATTTAGACTACTTTATTAGTATATTTAAGACAGATAAACTTACTAAACTCTTTAGATCAGCTTATTTAACCAGTTTTCACAGTTAATTTCTAATCTTTTTTAACTTTCAAAAAGCTCTAAACACTTTATTTTAGTCTTTTAACCTATTTAGACTACTTTATTAGTATATTTAAGACAGATAAACTTACTAAACTCTTTAGATCAGCTTATTTAACCACTTTTCACAGTTAATTTCTAATCTTTTTTAACTTTCAAAAAGCTCTAAACTGTTTATTTTAGTCTTTTAACCTATTTAGACTACTTTATTAGTATATTTAAGACAGATAAACTTACTAAACTCTTTAGATCAGCTTATTTAACCAGGTTTCACAGTTAATTTCTAATCTTTTTTAACTTTCAAAAAGCTCTAAACACTTTATTTTAGTCTTTTAACCTATTTAGACTACTTTATTAGTATATTTAAGAGAGATAAACTTACTAAACTCTTTAGATCAGCTTATTTAACCAGTTTTCACAGTTAATTTCTAATCCTTTTTAATTTTCCAAAAGCTCTAAACTCTTTATTTTAGATTTTTAACCTATTTAGACTACTTTATTAGTATATTTAAGACAGATAAACTTACTAAACTCTTTAGATCAGCTTATTTAACCAGTTTTCACAGTTAATTTCTAATCTTTTTTAACTTTCAAAAAGCTCTAAAGACTTTATTTTAGTCTTTTAACCTATTTAGACTACTTTATTAGTATATTTAAGACAGATAAACTTACTAAACTCTTTAGTTCAGCTTATTTAACCAGTTTTCACAGTTAATTTCTAATCTTTTTTAACTTTCAAAAACCTCTAAACACTTTATTTTAGTCTTTTAACCTATTTAGACTACTTTATTAGTATATTTAAGAGAGATAAACTTACTAAACTCTTTAGATCAGCTTATTTAACCAGTTTTCACAGTTAATTTCTTATCTTTTTTAACTTTCAAAAAGCTCTAAACTCTTTATTTTTGAGTTTTAACCTATTTAGACTACTTTATTAGTATATTTAAGAGAGATAAACTTACTAAACTCTTTAGATCAGCTTATTTAACCAGTTTTCACAGTTAATTTCTAATCTTTTTTAACTTTCAAAAAGCTCTAAACTCTTTATTTTAGAGTTTTAACCTATTTAGACTACTTTATTAGTATATTTAAGACAGATAAACTTACTAAACTCTTTAGATCAGCTTATTTAACCAGTTTTCACAGTTAATTTCTAATCTTTTTTAACTTTCAAAAAGCTCTAAACACTTTATTTTAGAGTTTTAACCTATTTAGACTACTTTATTAGTATATTTAAGATAGATAAACTTACTAAACTCTTTAGATCAGCTTATTTAACCAGTTTTCACAGTTAATTTTTAATCTTTTTTAACTTTCAAAAAGCTCTAAACTGTTTATTTTAGTCTTTTAACCTATTTAGACTACTTTATTAGTATATTTAAGACAGATAAACTTACTAAACTCTTTAGATCAGCTTATTTAACCAGTTTTCACAGTTAATTTCTAATCTTTTTTAACTTTCAAAAAGCTCTAAACACTTTATTTTAGTCTTTTAACCTATTTAGATTACTTTATTAGTATATTTAAGACAGATAAACTTACTAAACTCTTTAGATCAGCTTATTTAACCAGTTTTCACAGTTAATTTCTAATCTTTTTTAACTTTCAAAAAGCTCTAAACTGTTTATTTTAGTCTTTTAACCTATTTAGACTACTTTATTAGTATATTTAAGACAGATAAACTTACTAAACTCTTTAGATCAGCTTATTTAACCAGGTTTCACAGTTAATTTCTAATCTTTTTTAACTTTCAAAAAGCTCTAAACACTTTATTTTAGTCTTTTAACCTATTTAGACTACTTTATTAGTATATTTAAGAGAGATAAACTTACTAAACTCTTTAGATCAGCTTATTTAACCAGTTTTCACAGTTAATTTCTAATCCTTTTTAATTTTCCAAAAGCTCTAAACTCTTTATTTTAGATTTTTAACCTATTTAGACTACTTTATTAGTATATTTAAGACAGATAAACTTACTAAACTCTTTAGATCAGCTTATTTAACCAGTTTTCACAGTTAATTTCTAATCTTTTTTAACTTTCAAAAAGCTCTAAAGACTTTATTTTAGTCTTTTAACCTATTTAGACTACTTTATTAGTATATTTAAGACAGATAAACTTACTAAACTCTTTAGTTCAGCTTATTTAACCAGTTTTCACAGTTAATTTCTAATCTTTTTTAACTTTCAAAAACCTCTAAACACTTTATTTTAGTCTTTTAACCTATTTAGACTACTTTATTAGTATATTTAAAAGAGATAAACTTACTAAACTCTTTAGATCAGCTTATTTAACCAGTTTTCACAGTTAATTTCTAATCTTTTTTAACTTTCCAAAAGCTCTAAACTCTTTATTTTTGAGTTTTAACCTATTTAGACTACTTTATTAGTATATTTAAGAGAGATAAAGTTACTAAACTCTTTAGATCAGCTTATTTAACCAGTTTTCACAGTTAATTTCTAATCTTTTTTAACTTTCAAAAAGCTCTAAACTCTTTATTTTAGAGTTTTAACCTATTTAGACTACTTTATTAGTATATTTAAGACAGATAAACTTACTAAACTCTTTAGATCAGCTTATTTAACTAGTTTTCATAGTTAATTTCTAATCTTTTTTAACTTTCAAAAAGCTTTAAACTCTTTATCTTAGAGTTTTAACCTATTTAGACTACTTTATTAGTATATTTAAGACAGATAAACTTATTAAAAACTCTTTAGATCAGCTTATTTAACCAGTTTTCACAGTTAATTTCTAATCCTTTTTAACTTTCAAAAAGCTCTAAACTGTTTATTTTAGTCTTTTAACCTATTTAGACTACTTTATTAGTATATTTAAGAGAGATAAACTTACTAAACTCTTTAGATCAGCTTATTTAACCAGTTTTCACAGTTAATTTCTAATCTTTTTAAGTTTCAAAAAGCTCTAAACTGTTTATTTTAGTCTTTTAACCTATTTAGACTACTTTATTAGTATATTTAAGAGAGATAAACTTACTAAACTCTTTAGATCAATTTATTTAACCAGTTTTCACAGTTAATTTCTAATCTTTTTTGACTTTCAAAAAGCTCTAAACACTTTCTTTTAGAGTTTTAACCTATTTAGACTACTTTATTAGTATATTTAAGACAGATAAACTTACTAAACTCTTTAGATCAGCTTATTTAACCAGTTTTCACAGTTAATTTCTAATCTTTTTTAACTTTCCAAAAGCTCTAAACTCTTTATTTTAGAGTTTTAACCTATTTAGACTACTTTATTAGTATATTTAAGACAGATAAAGTTACTAAACTCTTTAGATCAGCTTATTTAACCAGTTTTCACAGTTAATTTCTAATCTTTTTTAACATTCAAAAAGCTCTAAACACTTTATTTTAGTCTTTTAACCTATTTAGACTACTTTATTAGTATATTTAAGAGAGATAAACTTACTAAACTCTTTAGATCAGCTTATTTAACCAGTTTTCACAGTTAATTTTTAATCTTTTTTAACTTTCAAAAAGCTCTAAACTCTTTATTTTTGAGTTTTAACCTATTTAGACTACTTTATTAGTATATTTAAGACAGATAAACTTACTAAACTCTTTAGATCAGCTTATTTAACCAGTTTTCACAGTTAATTTCTAATCTTTTTTAACTTTCAAAAAGCTCTAAACACTTTATTTTAGTCTTTTAACCTATTTAGACTACTTTATTAGTATATTTAAGAGAGATAAACTTACTAAACTCTTTAGATCAGCTTATTTAACCAGTTTTCACAGTTAATTTCTAATCCTTTTTAATTTTCCAAAAGCTCTAAACTCTTTATTTTAGATTTTTAACCTATTTAGACTACTTTATTAGTATATTTAACACTGATAAACTTACTAAACTCTTTAGATCAGCTTATTTAACCAGTTTTCACAGTTAAATTCTAATCTTTTTTAACTTTCAAAAACGTCTAAAGACAATATTTTGTCTTTTAACCTATTCAGACTACTTTATTAGTATATTTAAGAGAGAAAACTTACTAAACTCTTTAGATCAGCTTATTTAACCAGTTTTCACAGTTAATTTCTAATCTTTTTTAACTTTCCAAAAGCTCTAAACTCTTTATTTTAGAGTTTTAACTTATTTAGACTACTTTATTAGTATATCTAAGACAGATAAACTTACTAAACTCTTTAGATCAATTTATTTAACCAGTTTTCACAGTTGATTTCTAATCTTTTTAAGCTTTCATAAAGCTATAAACTCTTTATTTTAGAGTTTTAACCTATTTAGACTACTTTATTAGTATATTTAAGACAGATAAACTTACTAAACTCTTTAGATCAGCTTATTTAACCAGTTTTCACAGTTAATTTCTAATCTTTTTTAACTTTGAAAATGCTCTAAACACTTTATTTTAGAGTTTTAACCTATTTAGACTACTTTATTAGTATATTTAAGATAGATAAACTTACTAAACTCTTTAGATCAGCTTATTTAACCAGTTTTCACAGTTAATTTCTAATCTTTTTTAACTTTCAAAAAGCTCTAAACACTTTATTTTAGTCTTTTAACCTATTTAGACTACTTTATTAGTATATTTAAGACAGATAAACTTACTAAACTCTTTAGATCAGCTTATTTAACCAGTTTTCACAGTTAATTTCTAATCTTTTTTAACTTTCAAAAAGCTCTAAACACTTTATTTTAGAGTTTTAACCTATTTAGACTACTTTATTAGTATATTTAAGACAGATAAACTTACTAAACTCTTTAGATCAGCTTATTTAACCAGTTTTCACAGTTAATTTCTAATCTTTTTTAACTTTCAAAAAGCTCTAAACTCTTTATTTTAGTCTTTTAACATATTTAGATTACTTTGTTAGTATATTTAAGACAGATAAACTTACTAAACTCTTTAGATCAGCTTATTTAACCAGTTTTCACAGTTAATTTCTAATCTTTTTTAACTTTCAAAAAGCTCTAAACTCTTTATTTTAGAGTTTTAACCTATTTAGACTACTTTATTAGTATATCTAAGACAGATAAACTTACTAAACTCTTTAGATCAATTTATTTAACCAGTTTTCACAGTTGATTTCTAATCTTTTTTAGCTTTCATAAAGCTATAAACTCTTTATTTTAGAGTTTTAACCTATTTAGACTACTTTATTAGTATATTTAAGAGAGATAAACTTACTAAACTCTTTAGATCAGCTTATTTAACCAGTTTTCACAGTTAATTTCTAATCTTTTTTAAGTTTCAAAATGCTCTAAACTGTTTATTTTAGTCTTTTAACCTATTTAGACTACTTTATTAGTATATTTAAGACAGATAAACTTACTAAACTCTTTAGATCAGATTATTTAACTAGGTTTCACAGTTATTTTCTAATCTTTTTTAACTTTCAAAAAGCTCTAAACACTTTATTTTAGTCTTTTAACCTATTTAGACTACTTTATTAGTATATTTAAGAGAGATAAACTTACTAAACTCTTTAGATCAGCTTATTTAACCAGTTTTCACAGTTAATTTCTAATCCTTTTTAACTTTCAAAAAGCTCTAAACTGTTTATTTTAGTCTTTTAACCTATTTAGACTACTTTATTAGTATATTTAAGAGAGATAAACTTACTAAACTCTTTAGATCAGCTTATTTAACCAGTTTTCACAGTTAATTTCTAATCTTTTTTAACTTTCAAAAAGCTCTAAACTGTTTATTTTAGTCTTTTAACCTATTTAGACTACTTTATTAGTATATTTAAGACAGATAAACTTACTAAACTCTTTAGATCAGCTTATTTAACCAGGTTTCACAGTTAATTTCTAATCTTTTTTAACTTTCAAAAAGCTCTAAACACTTTATTTTAGTCTTTTAACCTATTTAGACTACTTTATTAGTATATTTAAGAGAGATAAACTTACTAAACTCTTTAGATCAGCTTATTTAACCAGTTTTCACAGTTAATTTCTAATCCTTTTTAATTTTCCAAAAGCTCTAAACTCTTTATTTTAGATTTTTAACCTATTTAGACTACTTTATTAGTATATTTAAGACAGATAAACTTACTAAACTCTTTAGATCAGCTTATTTAACCAGTTTTCACAGTTAAATTCTAATCTTTTTTAACTTTCAAAAACGTCTAAAGACAATATTTTGTCTTTTAACCTATTCAGACTACTTTATTAGTATATTTAAGAGAGATAAACTTACTAAACTCTTTAGATCAGCTTATTTAACCACTTTTCACAGTTAATTTCTAATCTTTTTTGACTTTCAAAAAGCTCTAAACACTTTATTTTAGAGTTTTAACCTATTTAGACTACTTTATTAGTATATTTAAGACAGATAAACTTACTAAACTCTTTAGATCAGCTTATTTAACCAGTTTTCACAGTTAATTTCTAATCTTTTTTAACTTTCAAAAAGCTCTAAACTCTTTATCTTAGAGTTTTAACCTAATTAGACTACTTTATTAGTATATTTAACAGAGATAAACTTACTAAACTCTTTAGATCAGCTTATTTAACCAGTTTTCACAGTTAATTTCTAATCTTTTTTAACTTTCAAAAAGCTCTAAACACTTTATTTTAGTCTTTTAACCTATTTAGACTACTTTATTAGTATATTTAAAACAGATAAACTAACTAAACTCTTTAGTTCAGCTTATTTAACCAGTTTTGACAGTTAATTTCTAATCTTTTTTAACTTTCAAAAACCTCTAAACACTTTATTTTAGTCTTATAACCTATTTAGACTACTTTATTAGTATATTTAAGACAGATAAACTTACTAAACTCTTTAGATCAGCTTATTTAACCAGTTTTCACAGTTAATTTCTAATCTTTTTTAACTTTCCAAAAGCTCTAAACTCTTTATTTTAGAGTTTTAACCTATTTAGACTACTTTATTAGTATATTTAAGACAGATAAAGTTACTAACCTCTTTAGATCAGCTAATTTAACCAGTTTTCACAGTTAATTTCTAATCTTTTTTAACTTTCAAAAAGCTCTAAACTGTTTATTTTAGTCTTTTAACCTATTTAGACTACTTTATTAGTATATTTAAGACAGATAAACTTAAAAACTCTTTAGATCAGCTTATTTAACCAGTTTTCACAGTTAATTTCTAATCTTTTTTAACTTTCAAAAAGCTCTAAACTCTTTATTTTAGAGTTTTAAACTATTTAGACTACTTTAATAGTATATTTAAGATAGATAAACTTACTAAACTCTTTAGATCAGCTTATTTAACCAGTTTTCACAGTTAATTTCTAATCTTTTTTAACTTTCAAAAAAGAACAAAACTCTTTATTTTAGAGTTTTAACCTATTTTGACTACTTTATTAGTATATTTAAGACAGATAAACTTACTAAACTCTTTAGATCAGCTTATTTAACCAGTTTTCACAGTTAATTTCTAATCTTTTTTAACTTTCAAAAACCTCTAAACACTTTATTTTAGTCTTTTAACCTATTTAGACTACTTTATTAGTATATTTAAGACAGATAAACTTACTAAACTCTTTAGATCAGCTTATTTAACCAGTTTTCACAGTTAATTTCTAATCTTTTTTAACTTTCAAAAAGCCCTAAACTCTTTATTTTAGTCTTTTAACCTATTTAGATTACTTTGTTAGTATATTTAAGACAGATAAACTTACTAAACTCTTTAGATCAGCTTATTTAACCAGTTTTCACAGTTAATTTCTAATCTTTTTTAACTTTCAAAAAGCTCTAAACTCTTTATTTTAGAGTTTTAACCTATTTAGACTACTTTATTAGTATATCTAAGACAGATAAACTTACTAAACTCTTTAGATCAATTTATTTAACCAGTTTTCACAGTTGATTTCTAATCTTTTTTACCTTTCATAAAGCTATAAACTCTTTATTTTAGACTTTTAACCTATTTAGACTACTTTATTAGTATATTTAAGAGAGATAAACTTACTAAACTCTTTAGATCAGCTTATTTAACCAGTTTTCACAGTTAATTTCTAATCTTTTATAACTTTCAAAAAGCTCTAAACCGTTTATTTTAGTCTTTTAACCTATTTAGACTACTTTATTAGTATATTTAAGACAGATAAACTTACTAAACTCTTTAGATCAGATTATTTAACCAGGTTTCACAGTTAATTTCTAATCTTTTTTAACTTTCAAAAAGCTCTAAACACTTTATTTTAGTCTTTTAACCTATTTAGACTACTTTATTAGTATATTTAAGACAGATAAACTTACTAAACTCTTTAGATCAGCTTATTTAACCAGTTTTCACAGTTAATTTCTAATCCTTTTTAACTTTCAAAAAGCTCTAAACTCTTTATTTTAGTCTTTTAACCTATTTAGACTAGTTTATTAGTATATTTAAGACAGATAAACTTACTAAACTCTTTAGATCAGCTTATTTAACCAGTTTTCACAGATAATTTCTAATCTTTTTTAACTTTCAAAAAGCTCTAAACTGTTTATTTTAGTCTTTTAACCTATTTAGACTACTTTATTAGTATATTTAAGACAGATAAACTTACTAAACTCTTTAGATCAGCTTATTTAACCAGGTTTCACAGTTAATTTCTAATCTTTTTTAACTTTCAAAAAGCTCTAAGCACTTTATTTTAGTCTTTTAAGCTATTTAGACTACTTTATTAGTATATTTAAGACAGATAAACTTACTAAACTCTTTAGATCAGCTTATTTAACCAGTTTTCACAGTTAATTTCTAATCCTTTTTAATTTTCCAAAAGCTCTAAACTCTTTATTTTAGATTTTTAACCTATTTAGACTACTTTATTAGTATATTTAACACTGATAAACTTACTAAACTCTTTAGATCAGCTTATTTAACCAGTTTTCACAGTTAAATTCTAACCTTTTTTAACTTTCAAAAACGTCTAAAGACAATATTTTGTCTTTTAACCTATTCAGACTACTTTATTAGTATATTTAAGACAGATAAACTTCCTAAACTCTTTAGATCAGCTTATTTAACCAGTTTTCACAGTTAATTTCTAATCTTTTTTGACTTTCAAAAAGCTCTAAACACTTTATTTTAGAGTTTTAACCTATTTAGACTACTTTATTAGTATATTTAAGACAGATAAACTTACTAAACTCTTTAGATCAGCTTATTTAACCAGTTTTCACAGTTAATTTCTAATCTTTTTTAACTTTCAAAAAGCTCTAAACTCTTTATTTTAGAGTTTTAACCTATTTAGACTACTTTATTAGTATATTTAAGACAGATAAACTTACTAAACTCTTTAGATCAGCTTATTTAACCAGTTTTCACAGTTAATTTCTAATCTTTTTAACTTTCAAAAAGCTCTAAACACTTTATTTTAGTCTTTTAACCTATTTAGACTACTTTATTAGTATATTTAAGACAGATAAACTTACTAAACTCTTTAGTTCAGCTTATTTAACCAGTTTTCACAGTTAATTTCTAATCTTTTTTAACTTTCAAAAAGCTCTAAACACTTTAATTTAGTCTTTTAACCTCTTTAGACTACTTTATTAGTATATTTAAGACAGATAAACTTACTAAACTCTTTAGATCAGCTTATTTAACCAGTTTTCACAGTTAATTTCTAATCTTTTTTAACTTTCAAAAAGCTCTAAACACTTTATTTTAGTCTTTTAACCTATTTAGACTACTTTATTAGTATATTTAAGACAGATAAACTTACTAAACTCTTTAGATCAGCTTATTTAACCAGTTTTCACAGTTAATTTCTAATCTTTTTTAACTTTCAAAAAGCTCTAAACACTTTATTTTAGTCTTTTAACCTATTTAGACTACTTTATTAGTATATTTAAGAGAGGTAAACTTACTAAACTCTTTAGATCAGCTTAGTTAACCAGTTTTCACAGTTAATTTCTAATCTTTTTTAACTTTCAAAAAAGCACTAAACTCTTTATTTTAGAGTTTTAACCTATTTTGACTACTTTATTAGTATATTCAAGACAGATAAACTTACTAAACTCTTTAGATCAGGTTATTTAACGAGTTTTCACAGTTAATTTCTAATCTTTTTTAACTTTCAAAAAAGCACTAAACTCTTTATTTTAGAGTTTTAACCTATTTTGACTACTTTATTAGTATATTCAAGACAGATAAACTTACTAAACTCTTTAGATCAGGTTATTTAACGAGTTTTCACAGTTATTTTCTAATCTTTTAACTTTCAAAAAGCTCTAAACTCTTTATTTTAGAGTTTTATCCTATTTAGACTACTTTATTAGTATATTTAAGACAGATAAACTTAATAGACTCTTTAGTTCAGCTTATTTAACCAGTTTTCACAGTTAATTTCTAATCTTTTTTAACTTTCAATAAGCTCTAAACTCTTTATTTTAGAGTTTTAACCTATTTAGACTACTTTATTAGTATATTTAAGACAGATAAACTTACTAAACTCTTTAGATCAGCTTATTTAACCAGTTTTCACAGTTAATTTCTAATCTTTTTTACCTTTCAAAAAGCTCTAAACTCTTTATTTTAGAGTTTTAACTTATTTAGACTACTTTATTAGTATATTTAAGACAGATAAACTTACAAAACTCTTTACATCAGCTTATTTAACCAGTTTTCACAGTTAATTTCTAATCTTTTTTAACTTTCAAAAAGCTCTAAACTCTTTATTTTAGTGTTTTAACATATTTAGATTACTTTATTAGTATATTTAAGACAGATAAACTTACTAAACTCTTTAGATCAGCTTATTTAACCAGTTTTCACAGTTAATTTCTAATCTTTTTTAACTTTCAAAAAGCTCTAAACACTTTATTTTAGTCTTTTAACCTATTTAGACTACTTTATTAGTGTATTTAAGATAGATAAACTTACTAAACTCTTTAGATCAGCTTATTTAACCAGTTTTCACAGTTAATTTCTAATCTTTTTGACGTTCAAAAACCTCTAAACACTTTATTTCAGTTTTTTAACCTATTTAGACTACTTTATTAGTATATTTAAGACAGATAAACTTACTAAACTCTTTAGATCAGCTTATTTAACCAGTTTTCACAGTTAATTTCTAATCTTTTTTAACTTTCAAAAACCTCTAAACACTTTATTTTAGTCTTTTAACCTATTTAGACTACTTTATTAGTATATTTAAGACAGATAAACTTACTAAACTCTTTAGATCAGCTTAGTTAACCAGTTTTCACAGTTATTTTCTAATCTTTTTAACTTTCAAAAAGCTCTAAACTCTTAATTTTAGAGTTTTAACCTATTTAGACTACTTTATTAGTATATTTAAGACAGATAAACTTAATAAACTCTTTAGATCAGCTTATTTAACCAGTTTTCACAGTTAATTTCTAATCTTTTTTAACTATAAATAAGCTCTAAACTCTTTATTTTAGACTTTTAACCTATTTAGACTAGTTTATTATTATATTTAAGACAGATAAACTTACTAAACTCTTTAGATCAGCTTATTTAACCAGTTTTCACAGATGATTTCTAATCTTTTTTACCTTTCCAAAAGCTCTAAACTCTTTATTTTAGAGTTTTAACCTATTTAGACTAGTTTATTAGTATATTTAAGACAGATAAACTTACTAAACTGTTTAGATCAGCTTATTTAACCAGTTTTCACAGATAATTTCTAATCTTTTTTACCTTTCCAAAAGCTCTAAACTCTTTATTTTAGAGTTTTAACCTATTTAGACTACTTTATTAGTATATTTAAGACAGATAAAAATACTAAACTCTTTAGATCAGCTTATTTAACCAGTTTTCACAGTTAATTTCTAATCTTTTTTAACTTTCCAAAAGCTCTAAACTCTTTATTTTAGAGTTTTAACCTATTTAGACTAGTTTATTAGTATATTTAAGACAGATAAACTTAATAGACTCTTTAGTTCAGCTTATTTAACCAGTTTTCACAGTGAATTTCTAATCTTTTTTAACTTTCAATAAGCTCTAAACTCTTTATTTTAGAGTTTTAACCTATTTAGACTACTTTATTAGTATATTTAAGACAGATAAACTTACTAAACTCTTTAGATCAGCTTATTTAACCAGTTTTCACAGTTAATTTCTAATCTTTTTTAACTTTCAAAAAGCTCTAAACTCTTTATTTTAGAGTTTTAACCTATTTAGACTACTTTAATAGTATATTTAAGATAGATAAACTTACTAAACTCTTTAGATCAGCTTATTTAACCAGTTTTCACAGTTAATTTCTAATCTTTTTTAACTTTCAAAAAGCTCTAAGCACTTTATTTTAGTCTTTTAACCTATTTAGACTACTTTATTAGTATATTTAAGAGAGATAAACTTACTAAACTCTTTAGATCAGCTTATTTAACCAGTTTTCACACTTAATTTCTAATCTTTTTTAACTTTCAAAAAGCTCTAAACTCTTTATTTTAGTGTTTTAACATATTTAGACTACTTTATTAGTATATTTAAGACAGATAAACTTACTAAACTCTTTAGATCAGCTTATTTAACCAGTTTTCACAGTTAATTTCTAATCTTTTTTAACTTTCAAAAAGCTCTAAACACTTTATTTTAGTCTTTTAACCTATTTAGACTACTTTATTAGCATATTTAAGAGAGATAAACTTACTAAACTCTTTAGATCAGCTTATTTAACCAGTTTTCACAGTTAATTTCTAATCTTTTTTAACTTTCAAAAAGCTCTAAACTCTTTATTTTAGTGTTTTAACATATTTAGATTACTTTATTAGTATATTTAAGACAGATAAACTTACTAAACTCTTTAGATCAGCTTATTTAACCAGTTTTCACAGTTAATTTCTAATCTTTTTGAACTTTCAAAAAGCTCTAAACACTTTATTTTAGTCTTTTAACCTATTTAGACTACTTTATTAGTGTATTTAAGATAGATAAACTTACTAAACTCTTTAGATCAGCTTATTTAACCAGTTTTCACAGTTAATTTCTAATCTTTTTGACTTTCAAAAACCTCTAAACACTTTATTTCAGTCTTTTAACCTATTTAGACTACTTTATTAGTATATTTAAGACAGATAAACTTACTAAACTCTTTAGATCAGCTTATTTAACCAGTTTTCACAGTTAATTTCTAATCTTTTTTAACTTTCAAAAACCTCTAAACACTTTATTTTAGTCTTTTAACCTATTTAGACTACTTTATTAGTATATTTAAGAGAGATAAACTTACTAAACTCTTTAGATCAGCTTAGTTAACCAGTTTTCACAGTTATTTTCTAATCTTTTTAACTTTCAAAAAGCTCTAAACTCTTAATTTTAGAGTTTTAACCTATTTAGACTACTTTATTAGTATATTTAAGACAGATAAACTTAATAAACTCTTTAGATCAGCTTATTTAACCAGTTTTCACAGTTAATTTCTAATCTTTTTTAACTATCAATAAGCTCTAAACTCTTTATTTTAGACTTTTAACCTATTTAGACTAGTTTATTAGTATATTTAAGACAGATAAACTTACTAAACTCTTTAGATCTGCTTATTTAACCAGTTTTCACAGATGATTTCTAATCTTTTTTACCTTTCCAAAAGCTCTAAACTCTTTATTTTAGAGTTTTAACCTATTTAGACTAGTTTATTAGTATATTTAAGACAGATAAACTTACTAAACTGTTTAGATCAGCTTATTTAACCAGTTTTCACAGATAATTTCTAATCTTTTTTACCTTTCCAAAAGCTCTAAACTCTTTATTTTAGAGTTTTAACCTATTTAGACTACTTTATTAGTATATTTAAGACAGATAAACTTACTAAACTCTTTAGATCAGCTTATTTAACCAGTTTTCACAGTTAATTTCTAATCTTTTTTAACTTTCCAAAAGCTCTAAACTCTTTATTTTAGAGTTTTAACTTATTTAGACTACTTTATTAGTATATTTAAGACAGATAAACTTACAAAACTCTTTAGATCAGCTTATTTAACCAGTTTTCACAGTTAATTTCTAATCTTTTTTAACTTTCAAAAAGCTCTAAACTCTTTATTTTAGAGTTTTAACCTATTTAGACTAGTTTATTAGTATATTTAAGACAGATAAACTTACGAAACTCTTTAGATCAGCTTATTTAACCAGATTTCACAGATAATTTCTAATCTTTTTTACCTTTCCAAAAGCTCTAAACTCTTTAGAGTTTTAACCGATTTAGACTACTTTATTAGTATATTAAAGACAGATAAACTAACTAAACTCTTTAGATCAGCTTATTTAACCAGTTTTCACAGTTAATTTCTAATCTTTTTCAACTTTCCAAGAGCTCTAAACTCTTTATTTTAGAGTTTTAACTTATTTAGACTACTTTATTAGTATATTTTAGACTGATAAACTTACAAAACTCTTTAGATCAGCTTATTTAACCAGTTTTCACAGTTAATTTCTAATCTTTTTTAACTTTCAAAAAGCTCTAAACTCTTTATTTTAGAGTTTTAACCTATTTAGACTACTTTCATAGTATATTTAACATAGATAAACTTACTAAACTCTTTAGATCAGCTTATTTAACCAGTTTTCACAGTTAATTTCTAATCTTTTTTAACTTTCAAAAAAGCACAAAACTCTTTATTTTAGAGTTTTAACCTATTTTGACTACTTTATTAGTATATTTAAGACAGATAAACTTACTAAACTCTTTAGATCAGCTTATTTAACCAGTTTTCACAGTTAATTTCTAATCTTTTTAAATTTCAAAAACCTCTAAACACTTTATTTTAGTCTTTTAACCTATTTAGACTACTTTATTAGTATATTTAAGACAGATAAACTTACTAAACTCTTTAGATCAGCTTATTTAACCAGTTTTCACAGTTAATTTCTAATCTTTTTTAACTTTCAAAAAGCTCTAAACTCTTTATTTTAGTCTTTTAACCTATTTAGATTACTTTGTTAGTATATTTAAGACAGATAAACTTACTAAACTCTTTAGATCAGCTTATTTAACCAGTTTTCACAGTTAATTTCTAATCTTTTTAAATTTCAAAAACCTCTAAACACTTTATTTTAGTCTTTTAACCTATTTAGACTACTTTATTAGTATATTTAAGACAGATAAACTTACTAAACTCTTTAGATCAGCTTATTTAACCAGTTTTCACAGTTAATTTCTAATCTTTTTTAACTTTCAAAAAGCTCTAAACTCTTTATTTTAGTCTTTTAACCTATTTAGATTACTTTGTTAGTATATTTAAGACAGATAAACTTACTAAACTCTTTAGATCAGCTTATTTAACCAGTTTTCACAGTTAATTTCTAATCTTTTTTACCTTTCATAAAGCTATAAACTCTTTATTTTAGACTTTTAACCTATTTAGACTACTTTATTAGTATATTTAAGAGAGATAAACTTACTAAACTCTTTAGATCAGCTTATTTAACCAGTTTTCACAGTTAATTTCTAATCTTTTATAACTTTCAAAAAGCTCTAAACCGTTTATTTTAGTCTTTTAACCTATTTAGACTACTTTATTAGTATATTTAACACAGATAAACTTACTAAACTCTTTAGATCAGATTATTTAACCAGGTTTCACAGTTAATTTCTAATCTTTTTTAACTTTCAAAAAGCTCTAAACACTTTATTTTAGTCTTTTAACCTATTTAGACTACTTTATTAGTATATTTAAGACAGATAAACTTACTAAACTCTTTAGATCAGCTTATTTAACCAGTTTTCACAGTTAATTTCTAATCCTTTTTAACTTTCAAAAAGCTCTAAACTCTTTATTTTAGTCTTTTAACCTATTTAGACTAGTTTATTAGTATATTTAAGACAGATAAACTTACTAAACTCTTTAGATCAGCTTATTTAACCAGTTTTCACAGATAATTTCTAATCTTTTTTAACTTTCAAAAAGCTCTAAACTGTTTATTTTAGTCTTTTAACCTATTTAGACTACTTTATTAGTATATTTAAGACAGATAAACTTACTAAACTCTTTAGATCAGCTTATTTAATCAGGTTTCACAGTTAATTTCTAATCTTTTTTAACTTTCAAAAAGCTCTAAGCACTTTATTTTAGTCTTTTAAGCTATTTAGACTACTTTATTAGTATATTTAAAAGAGATAAACTTACTAAACTCTTTAGATCAGCTTATTTAACCAGTTTTCACAGTTAATTTCTAATCCTTTTTAATTTTCCAAAAGCTCTAAACTCTTTATTTTAGAGTTTTAACCTATTTAGACTACTTTATTAGTATATTTAACACTGATAAACTTACTAAACTCTTTAGATCAGCTTATTTAACCAGTTTTCACAGTTAAATTCTAACCTTTTTTAACTTTCAAAAACGTCTAAAGACAATATTTTGTCTTTTAACCTATTCAGACTACTTTATTAGTATATTTAAGACAGATAAACTTCCTAAACTCTTTAGATCAGCTTATTTAACCAGTTTTCACAGTTAATTTCTAATCTTTTTTGACTTTCAAAAAGCTCTAAACACTTTATTTTAGTCTTTTAACCTATTTAGACTACTTTATTAGTATATTTAAGACAGATAAACTTACTAAACTCTTTAGTTCAGCTTATTTAACCAGTTTTCACAGTTAATTTCTAATCTTTTTTAACTTTCAAAAAGCTCTAAACACTTTAATTTAGTCTTTTAACCTCTTTAGACTACTTTATTAGTATATTTAAGACAGATAAACTTACTAAACTCTTTAGATCAGCTTATTTAACCAGTTTTCACAGTTAATTTCTAATCTTTTTTAACTTTCAAAAAGCTCTAAACACTTTATTTTAGTCTTTTAACCTATTTAGACTACTTTATTAGTATATTTAAGAGAGATAAACTTACTAAACTCTTTAGATCAGCTTATTTAACCAGTTTTCACAGTTAATTTCTAATCTTTTTTAACTTTCAAAAACCTCTAAACACTTTATTTTAGTCTTTTAACCTATTTAGACTACTTTATTAGTATATTTAAGACAGATAAACTTACTAAACTCTTTAGATCAGCTTAGTTAACCAGTTTTCACAGTTAATTTCTAATCTTTTTTAACTTTCAAAAAAGCACTAAACTCTTTATTTTAGATTTTTAACCTATTTTGACTACTTTATTAGTATATTTAAGACAGATTAACTTACTAAACTCTTTAGATCAGCTTATTTAACGAGTTTTCACAGTTATTTTCTAATCTTTTTAACTTTCAAAAAGCTCTAAACTCTTTATTTTAGAGTTTTATCCTATTTAGACTACTTTATTAGTATATTTAAGACAGATAAACTTAATAGACTCTTTAGTTCAGCTTATTTAACCAGTTTTCACAGTTAATTTCTAATCTTTTGTAACTTTCAATAAGCTCTAAACTCTTTATTTTAGAGTTTTAACCTATTTAGACTACTTTATTAGTATATTTAAGACAGATAAACTTACTAAACTCTTTAGATCAGCTTATTTAACCAGTTTTCACAGTTAATTTCTAATCTTTTTTAACTTTCAAAAAGCTCTAAACTCTTTATTTTAGAGTTTTAACTTATTTAGACTACTTTATTAGTATATTTAAGACAGATAAACTTACAAAACTCTTTACATCAGCTTATTTAACCAGTTTTCACAGTTAATTTCTAATCTTTTTTAACTTTCAAAAAGCTCTAAACTCTTTATTTTAGAGTTTTAACCTATTTAGACTACTTTAATAGTATATTTAAGATAGATAAACTTACTAAACTCTTTAGATCTGCTTATTTAACCAGTTTTCACAGTTAATTTCTAATCTTTTTTAACTTTCAAAAAGCTCTAAGCACTTTATTTTAGTCTTTTAACCTATTTAGACTACTTTATTAGTATATTTAAGAGAGATAAACTTACTAAACTCTTTAGATCAGCTTATTTAACCAGTTTTCACAGTTAATTTCTAATCTTTTTTAACTTTCAAAAAGCTCTAAACTCTTTATTTTAGTGTTTTAACATATTTAGACTACTTTATTAGTATATTTAAGACAGATAAACTTACTAAACTCTTTAGATCAGCTTATTTAACCAGTTTTCACAGTTAATTTCTAATCTTTTTTAACTTTCAAAAAGCTCTAAACACTTTATTTTAGTCTTTTAACCTATTTAGACTACTTTATTAGCATATTTAAGAGAGATAAACTTACTAAACTCTTTAGATCAGCTTATTTAACCAGTTTTCACAGTTAATTTCTAATCTTTTTTAACTTTCAAAAAGCTCTAAACTCTTTATTTTAGTGTTTTAACATATTTAGATTACTTTATTAGTATATTTAAGACAGATAAACTTACTAAACTCTTTAGATCAGCTTATTTAACCAGTTTTCACAGTTAATTTCTAATCTTTTTTAACTTTCAAAAAGCTCTAAACTCTTTATTTTAGATTTTTAACCTATTTAGACTACTTTATTAGTATATTTAAGACAGATAAACTTACTAAACTCTTTAGATCAGCTTATTTAACCAGTTTTCACAGTTAATTTCTAATCTTTTTTAACTTTCAAAAAGCTCTAAACTCTTTATTTTAGAGTTTTAACCTATTTAGACTACTTTAATAGTATATTTAAGATAGATAAACTTACTAAACTCTTTAGATCAGCTTATTTAACCAGTTTTCACAGTTAATTTCTAATCTTTTTTAACTTGCAAAAACCTCTAAACACTTTATTTTAGTCTTTTAACCTATTTAGACTACTTTATTAGTATATTTAAGACAGATAAACTTACTAAACTCTTTAGATCAGCTTATTTAACCAGTTTTCACAGTTAATTTCTAATCTTTTTTAACTTTCAAAAAGCTATAAACTCTTTATTTTAGTCTTTTCACATATTTAGATTACTTTATTAGTATATTTAAGACAGATAAACTTACTAAACTCTTTAGATCAGCTTATTTAACCAGTTTTCACAGTTAATTTCTAATCTTTTTTAACTTTCAAAAAGCTCTAAACTCTTTATTTTAGAGTTTTAACCTATTTAGACTACTTTATTAGTATATTTAAGACAGATAAACTTACTAAACTCTTTAGATCAATTTATTTAACCAGTTTTCACAGTTAATTTCTAATCTTTTTTAACTTTCAAAAAGCTCTAAACTGTTTATTTTAGTCTTTTAACCTATTTAGACTACTTTATTAGTATACTTATGACAGATAAACTTACTAAACTCTTTAGATCAGCTTATTTAACCAGTTTTCACAGTTAATTTCTAATCTTTTTTAACTTTCAAAAAGCTCTAAACACTTTATTTTAGTCTTTTAACCTATTTAGACTACTTTATTAGTATATTTAAGACAGATAAACTTACTAAACTCTTTAGATCAGCTTATTTAACCAGTTTTCACAGTTAATTTCTAATCTTTTTTAACTTTCCAAAAGCTCTAAACTCTTTATTTTAGAGTTATAACCTATTTAGACTACTTTATTAGTATATTTAAGACAGATAAACTTACTAAACTCTTTAGATCAGCTTATTTAACCAGTTTTCACAGTTAAATTCTAATCTTTTTTAACTTTCAAAAACGTCTAAAGACAATATTTTGTCTTTTAACCTATTCAGACTACTTTATTAGTATATTTAAGACAGATAAACTTCCTAAACTCTTTAGATCAGCTTATTTAACCAGTTTTCACAGTTAATTTCTAATCTTTTTTAACTTTCAAAAAGCTCTAAACTCTTCATTTTAGAGTTTTAACCTATTTAGACTACTTTAATAGTATATTTAAGATAGATAAACTTACTAAAAACTTTAGATCAGCTTATTTAACCAGTTTTCACAGTTAATTTCTAATCTTTTTTAACTTGCAAAAAGCTCTAAACACTTTATTTTAGTCTTTTAACCTATTTAGACTACTTTATTAGTATATTTAAGACAGATAAACTTACTAAACTCTTTAGATCAGCTTATTTAACCAGTTTTCACAGTTAATTTCTAATCTTTTTTAACTTTCAAAAAGCTATAAACTCTTTATTTTAGTCTTTTCACATATTTAGATTACTTTATTAGTATATTTAAGACAGATAAACTTACTAAACTCTTTAGATCAGCTTATTTAACCAGTTTTCACAGTTAATTTCTAATCTTTTTTAACTTTCAAAAAGCTCTAAACTCTTTATTTTAGAGTTTTAACCTATTTAGACTACTTTATTAGTATATTTAAGACAGATAAACTTACTAAACTCTTTAGATCAATTTATTTAACCAGTTTTCACAGTTAATTTCTAATCTTTTTTAACTTTCAAAAAGCTCTAAACTGTTTATTTTAGTCTTTTAACCTATTTAGACTACTTTATTAGTATACTTATGACAGATAAACTTACTAAACTCTTTAGATCAGCTTATTTAACCAGTTTTCACAGTTAATTTCTAATCTTTTTTAACTTTCAAAAAGCTCTAAACTCTTTATTTTAGTCTTTTAACCTATTTAGACTACTTTATTAGTATATTTAAGACAGATAAACTTACTAAACTCTTTAGATCAGCTTATTTAACCAGTTTTCACAGTTAATTTCTAATCTTTTTAACTTTCAAAAACCTCTAAACACTTTATTTTAGAGTTTTAACCTATTTAGACTACTTTAGTAGTATATTTAAGAGAGATAAACTTACTAAACTCTTTAGATCAGCTTATTTAACAAATTTTCATAGTTAATTTCTAATATTTTTTAACTTTCAAAAAGCTCTAAACACTTTATTTTAGAGTTTTAACCTATTTAGACTACTTTATTAATATATTTAAGACAGATTAACTTACTAAAATCTTGAGATGAGCTTATTTAACCAGTTTTCACAGTTAATTTCTAATCTTTTTTAACTTTCAAAAAGCTCTGAACACTTTATTTTAGTCTTTTAACCTATTTAGACTACTTTATTAGTATATTTAAGACAGATAAACTTACTAAACTCTTTAGATCAGCTTATTTAACCAGTTTTCACAGTTAATTTCTAATCTTTTTTAACTTTCAAAAAGCTCTAAACACTTTATTTTAGTCTTTTAACCTATTTAGACTACTTTCTTAGTATTTTTAAGACAGATAAACTTACTAAACTCTTTAGATCAGCTTATTTAACCAGTTTTCACAGTTAATTTCTAATCTTTTTTAACTTTCAAAAAGCTCTAAACTCTTTATTTTAGAGTTTTAACCTATTTAGACTACTTTATTAGTATATTTAAGACAGATGAACTTACTAAACTCTTTAGATCAGCTTATTTAACCAGTTTTCACACTTAATTTCTAATATTTTTTAAGTTTCAAAAAGCTCTAAACACTTTATTTTAGAGTTTTAACCTATTTAGACTACTTTATTAGTATATTTAAGACAGATAAACTTAGTAAACTCTTTAGATCAGCTTATTTAACCAGTTTTCACACTTAATTTCTAATCTTTTTAAACTTTCAAAAAGCTCTAAACTCTTTATTTTAGAGTTTTAACCTATTTAGACTACTTTATTAGTATATTTAAGACAGATAAACTTACTAAACTCTTTAGATCAGCTTATTTAACCAGTTTTCACAGTTAATTTCTAATCTTTTTTAACTTTCAAAAAGCTCTAAACTCTTTATTTAGTCTTTTAACCTATTTTGACTACTTTCCTAGTATATTTAAGACAGATAAACTTACTAAACTCTTTAGATCAGCTTATTTAACCAGTTTTCACAGTTAATTTCTAATCTTTTTTAACTTTCAAAAAGCTCTAAACTCTTTATTTTAGAGTTTTAACCTATTTAGACTACTTTATTAGTATATTTAAGACAGATAAACTTACTAAACTCTTTAGATCAGATTATTTAACCACTTTTCACAGTTAATTTCTAATCTTTTTTAACTTTCAAAAAGCTCTAAACACTTTATTTTAGAGGTTTAACCTATTTAGACTACTTTATTAGTATATTTAAGAGAGATAAACTTACTAAACCCTTTAGATCGCCTTATTTAACCAGTTTTCACACTTAATTTCTAATCTTTTTTAACTTTCAAAAAGCTCTAAACACTTTATTTTAGAGTTTTAACCTATTTAGACTACTTTATTAGTATATTTAATACAGATAAACTTACTAAACTAAGATTAGCTTATTTAACAACTTTTCACAGTTAATTTCTAATCTTTTTTAACTTTCAAAAAGCTCTAAACTCTTTATTTTAGTCTTTTACACTACTTAGACTACTTTATTAGTATATTTAAGACAGATAAACTTACTAAACTCTTTTGATCAGCTTATTTAACCAGTTTTCACAGTTAATTTCTAATCTTTTTTAACTTTCAAAAAGCTTTAAACTCTTTATTTTAGAGTTTTAACATATTTAGACTACTTTATTAGTATATTAAGACAGATAAACTTACTAAACTCTTTAGATCAGCTTATTTAACCAGTTTTCACAGTTAATTTCTAATCTTTTTTAACTTTCAAAAAGCTCTAAACTCTTTATTTTGGAGTTTTAACCTATTTTGACTACTTTATTAGTATATTTAAGACAGATAAACATACTAAACTCTTTAGATCAGCTTATTTAACCAGTTTTCACAGTTAATTTCTAATCTTTTTTTAACTTTCAAAAAGCTTTAAACACTTTATTTTAGTCTTTTAACCTATTTCGACTACTTTATTAGTATATTTAAGATAGATAAACTTAGTAAACTCTTTAGATCAGCTTTTTTAACAAGTATTCACAGTTATTTTCTAATCTTTTTTAACTTTCAAAAAGCTCTAAACTCTTTATTTTAGAGTTTTAACCTATTTAGACTACTTTATTAGTATATTTAATACAGATAAACTTACTAAACTCTTTAGATCAGCTTATTTACCAGTTTTCACAGTTAATTTCTAGTCTTTTTTAACTTTCAATAAGCTCTAAACACTATATTTTAGTCTTTTAACGTATTTAGACTACTTTATTAGTATATTTAAGAGACATAACTTACTAAACTCTTTAGATCAGCTTATTTAACCAGTTTTCACAGTTAATGTCTGATCTTTTTTAACTTTCAAAAAGCTCTAAACTCTTTATTTAAGGGTTTTAACCTATTTAGACTACTTTATTAGTATATTTAAGACATATAAACTTACTAAACTCTTTAGATCACTTATTTAACAAGATTTCACAGTTAATTTCTAATCTTTTTTAACTTTCAAAAAGCTCTAAACTCTTTATTTTAGAGTTATAACCTATTTTGACAACTTTATTAGTATATTTAAGAGAGATAAACTTACTAAACTCTTTAGATCAGCTTATTTAACCAGTTTTCACAGTTAATTTCTAATCTTTTTTAACTTTCAAAACGCTCTAAACACTTTATTTTAGAGTTTTAACCTATTTAGACTACTTTGTTAGTATATTTAAGACAGATAAACTTACTAAACTCTTTAGATCAGCTTATTTAACAACTTTTCACAGTTAATTTCTAATCTTTTCAACTTTCAAAAAGCTCTAAACACTATATTTTGATCTTTTAACTATTTAGACTACTTTATTAGTATATTTAAGACAGATAAACTTACTAAACTCTTTAGATCAGCTTATTTAACCAGTTTTCACAGTTAATTTCTAATCTTTTTTAACTTTCAAAAAGCTCTAAACACTTTATTTTAGTCTTTTAACCTATTTAGACTACTTTCTTAGTATTTTTAAGACAGATAAACTTACTAAACTCTTTAGATCAGCTTATTTAACCAGTTTTCAGAGTTAATTTCTAATCTTTTTTAACTTTCAAAAAGCTCTAAACTCTTTATTTTAGAGTTTTAACCTATTTAGACTACTTTATTAGTATATTTAAGACAGATGAACTTACTAAACTCTTTAGATCAGCTTATTTAACCAGTTTTCACACTTAATTTCTAATATTTTTTAAGTTTCAAAAAGCTCTAAACACTTTATTTTAGAGTTTTAACCTATTTAGACTACTTTATTAGTATATTTAAGACAGATAAACTTAGTAAACTCTTTAGATCAGCTTATTTAACCAGTTTTCACACTTAATTTCTAATCTTTTTAAACTTTCAAAAAGCTCTAAACTCTTTATTTTAGAGTTTTAACCTATTTAGACTACTTTATTAGTATATTTAAGACAGATAAACTTACTAAACTCTTTAGATCAGCTTATTTAACCAGTTTTCACAGTTAATTTCTAATCTTTTTTAACTTTCAAAAAGCTCTAAACTCTTTATTTAGTCTTTTAACCTATTTTGACTACTTTCCTAGTATATTTAAGACAGATAAACTTACTAAACTCTTTAGATCAGCTTATTTAACCAGTTTTCACACTTAATTTCTAATCTTTTTTAACTTTCAAAAAGCTCTAAACTCTTTATTTTAGAGTTTTAACCTATTTAGACTACTTTATTAGTATATTTAAGACAGATAAACTTACTAAACTCTTTAGATCATATTATGTAACCACTTTTCACAGTTAATTTCTAATCTTTTTTAACTTTCAAAAAGCTCTAAACACTTTATTTTAGAGGTTTAACCTATTTAGACTACTTTATTAGTATATTTAAGGGAGATAAACTTACTAAACCCTTTAGATCGCCTTATTTAACCAGTTTTCACACTTAATTTCTAATCTTTTTTAACTTTCAAAAAGCTCTAAACACTTTATTTTAGAGTTTTAACCTATTTAGACTACTTTATTAGTATATTTAAGACAGATAAACTTACTAAACTAAGATTAGCTTATTTAACAACTTTTCACAGTTAATTTCTAATCTTTTTTAACTTTCAAAAAGCTCTAAACTCTTTATTTTAGTCTTTTACACTACTTAGACTACTTTATTAGTATATTTAAGACAGATAAACTTACTAAACTCTTTTGATCAGCTTATTTAACCAGTTTTCACAGTTAATTTCTAATCTTTTTTAACTTTCAAAAAGCTCTAAACTCTTTATTTTAGAGTTTTAACATATTTAGACTACTTTATTAGTATATTAAGACAGATAAACTTACTAAACTCTTTAGATCAGCTTATTTAACCAGTTTTCACAGTTAATTTCTAATCTTTTTTAACTTTCAAAAAGCTCTAAACTCTTTATTTTGGAGTTTTAACCTATTTCGACTACTTTATTAGTATATTTAAGACAGATAAACATACTAAACTCTTTAGATCAGCTTATTTAACCAGTTTTCACAGTTAATTTCTAATCTTTTTTTAACTTTCAAAAAGCTTTAAACACTTTATTTTAGTCTTTTAACCTATTTCGACTACTTTATTAGTATATTTAAGATAGATAAACTTAGTAAACTCTTTAGATCAGCTTTTTTAACAAGTATTCACAGTTATTTTCTAATCTTTTTTAACTTTCAAAAAGCTCTAAACTCTTTATTTTAGAGTTTTAACCTATTTAGACTACTTTATTAGTATATTTAATACAGATAAACTTACTAAACTCTTTAGATCAGCTTATTTACCAGTTTTCACAGTTAATTTCTAGTCTTTTTTAACTTTCAAAAAGCTCTAAACACTATATTTTAGTCTTTTAACGTATTTAGACTACTTTATTAGTATTTTTAAGAGACATAACTTACTAAACTCTTTAGATCAGCTTATTTAACCAGTTTTCACAGTTAATGTCTGATCTTTTTTAACTTTCAAAAAGCTCTAAACTCTTTATTTAAGGGTTTTAACCTATTTAGACTACTTTATTAGTATATTTAAGACATATAAACTTACTAAACTCTTTAGATCACTTATTTAACAAGATTTCACAGTTAATTTCTAATCTTTTTTAACTTTCAAAAAGCTCTAAACTCTTTATTTTAGAGTTATAACCTATTTTGACAACTTTATTAGTATATTTAAGAGAGATAAACTTACTAAACTCTTTAGATCAGCTTATTTAACCAGTTTTCACAGTTAATTTCTAATCTTTTTTAACTTTCAAAACGCTCTAAACACTTTATTTTAGAGTTTTAACCTATTTAGACTACTTTGTTAGTATATTTAAGACAGATAAACTTACTAAACTCTTTAGATCAGCTTATTTAACAACTTTTCACAGTTAATTTCTAATCTTTTCATCTTTCAAAAAGCTCTAAACACTATATTTTGATCTTTTAACTATTTAGACTACTTTATTAGTATATTTAAGACAGATAAACTTACTAAATTGCTTAGATCAGCTTATTTAACCTGTTTCCACAGTTAATTTCTAATGTTTTTTAACTTTCAAAAAGCTCTAAACTCTTTATTTTAGAGTTTTAACCTATTTAGACTACTTTATTAGTATATTTAAGACAGATCAACTTACTAAACTCTTTAGATCAGCTTATTTAACCAGTTTTCACAGTTAATTTGTAATCTTTTTTAACTTTAAAAAAGCTCTAAACTCTTTATTTTAGAGTTTTAACCTATTTAGACTACTTTATTAGTATATTTTAGACAGATAAACTTACTAAACTCTTTAGATCAGCTTATTTAACCAGTTTTCACAGTTAATTTCTAATTTTTTTTAACTTTCAAAAAGCTCTAAACTCTTTATTTTAGAGTTTTAACCTATTTAGACTACTTTATTAGTATATTAAGACAGATAAACTTACTAAAATCTTTAGATCAGCTTATTTAACCAGTTTTCACAGTTAATTTCTAATCTTTTTTAACTTTCAAAAAGGTCTAAACACTTTATTTTAGAGTTTTAACCTATTTAGACTACTTTATTAGTATATTTAAGAAAGATAAACTTACTAAACTCTTTAGATCAGCTTATTTAACCAGTTTTCACAGTTAATTTCTAATTTTTTTAACTTTCAAAAAGCTCTAAACTCTTTATTTTAGAGTTTTAACCTATTTAGACTACTTTATTAGTATATTTAAGACAGATAAACTTACTAAACTCTTTAGATCAGCTTATTTAACCAGTTTTCACACTTAATTTCTAATCTTTTTTAACTTTCAAAAAGCTCTAAACTCTTTATTTTAGAGTTTTAACCTATTTAGACTACTTTATTAGTATATTTAAGACAGATAAACTTACTAAACTCTTTAGATCAGCTTATTTAACCAGTTTTCACTGTTAATTTCTAATCTTTTTTAACTTTCAAAAAGCTCTAAACTCTTTATTTTAGAGTTTTAACCTATTTAGACTACTTTATTAGTATATTTAAGACAGATAAACTTACTAAACTCTTTAGATCAGCTTATTTAACCAGTTTTCACACTTAATTTCTAATCTTTTTTAACTTTCAAAAAGCTCTAAACTCTTTATTTTAGAGTTTTAACCTATTTAGACTACTTTATTAGTATATTTAAGACAGATAAACTTACTAAACTCTTTAGATCAGCTTATTTAACCAGTTTTCACAGTTAATTTCTAATCTTTTTTAACTTTCAAAAAGCTCTAAACTCTTTATTTTAGAGTTTTAACCTATTTAGACTACTTTATTAGTATATTTAAGACAGATAAACTTACTAAACTCTTTAGATCAGCTTATTTAACCAGTTTTCACAGTTAATTTCTAATCTTTTTTAACTTTCAAAAAGCTCTAAACTCTTTATTTTAGAGTTTTAACCTATTTAGACTACTTTATTAGTATATTTAAGACAGATAAACTTACTAAACTCTTTAGATCAGCTTATTTAACCAGTTTTCACAGTTAATTTCTAATCTTTTTTAACTTTCAAAAAGGTGTAAACTATTTATTGTAGTCTTTTAACCTATTTAGACTACTTTATTAGTATATTTAAGACAGATAAACTTACTAAACTCTTTAGATCAGCTTATTTAACCAGTTTTCACAGTTAATTTCTAATCTTTTTAACTTTCAAAAAGGTGTAAACTATTTATTTTAGTCTTTTAACCTATTTAGACTACTTTATTAGTATATTTAAGACAGATAAACTTACTAAACTCTTTAGATCAGCTTATTTAACCAGTTTCCACAGTTAATTTCTAATCGTTTTAACTTTCAAAAAGGTCTAAACACTTTATTTTAGAGTTTTAACCTATTCAGACTAGTTTATTAGTATATTTAAGACAGATAGCCTTACTAAACTCTTTAGATCAGCTTATTTAACCAGTTTTCACACTTAATTTTAAATCTGTTTTAACTTTCAAAAACCTCTAAACTCTTTATTTTAGAGTTTTAACCTATTTAGACTACTTTATTAGTATATTTAAGACAGATAAACTTACTAAACTCTTTAGATCAGCTTATTTAACCAGTTTTCACAGTTAATTTCTAATCTTTTTTAACTTTCAAAAAGCTCTAAACTCTTTATTTTAGAGTTTTAACCTATTTAGACTACTTTATTAGTATATTTAAGACAGATCAACTTACTAAACTCTTTAGATCAGCTTATTTAACCAGTTTTCACAGTTAATTTCTAATCTTTTTTAACTTTAAAAAAGCTCTAAACTCTTTATTTTAGAGTTTTAACCTATTTAGACTACTTTATTAGTATATTTAAGACAGATAAACTTACTAAACTCTTTAGATCAGCTTATTTAACCAGTTTTCACAGTTAATTTCTAATTTTTTTTAACTTTCAAAAAGCTCTAAACTCTTTATTTTAGAGTTTTAACCTATTTAGACTACTTTATTAGTATATTTAAGACAGATAAACTTACTAAACTCTTTAGATCAGCTTATTTAACCAGTTTTCACAGTTAATTTCTAATCTTTTCTACTTTCAAAAAGCTCTAAACACTATATTTTGGTCTTTTAACTATTTAGAATACTTTATTAGTATATTTAAGACAGATAAACTTACTAAACTCTTTAGATCAGCTTATTTAACCAGTTTTCACAGTTAATTTCTAATCTTTTTTAACTTTTAAAAAGCTCTAAACTCTTAATTTTACAGTTTAACCTATTTAGACTACTTTATTAGTATATTTAAGACAGATAAACTTACTAAACTCTTTAGATCAGCTTATTTAACCAGTTTTCACAGTTAATTTCTAATCTTTTTTAACTTTCAAAAAGGTGTAAACTATTTATTGTAGTCTTTTAACCTATTTAGACTACTTTATTAGTATATTTAAGACAGATAAACTTACTAAACTCTTTAGATCAGCTTATTTAACCAGTTTTCACAGTTAATTTCTAATCTTTTTAACTTTCAAAAAGGTGTAAACTATTTATTTTAGTCTTTTAACCTATTTAGACTACTTTATTAGTATATTTAAGACAGATAAACTTACTAAACTCTTTAGATCAGCTTATTTAACCAGTTTCCACAGTTAATTTCTAATCGTTTTAACTTTCAAAAAGGTCTAAACACTTTATTTTAGAGTTTTAACCTATTCAGACTAGTTTATTAGTATATTTAAGACAGATAGCCTTACTAAACTCTTTAGATCAGCTTATTTAACCAGTTTTCACAGTTAATTTCTAATCTTTTTTAACTTTCAAAAAGCTCTAAACTCTTTATTTTAGAGTTTTAACCTATTTAGACTACTTTATTAGTATATTTAAGACAGATAAACTTACTAAACTCTTTAGATCAGCTTATTTAACCAGTTTTCACAGTTAATTTCTAATCTTTTTTAACTTTCAAAAAGCTCTAAACTCTTTATTTTAGAGTTTTAACCTATTTAGACTACTTTATTAGTATATTTAAGACAGATAAACTTACTAAACTCTTTAGATCAGCTTATTTAACCAGTTTTCACAGTTAATTTCTAATCTTTTTTAACTTTCAAAAAGCTCTAAACTCTTAATTTTAGAGTTTAACCTATTTAGACTACTTTATTAGTATATTTAAGACAGATAAACTTACTAAACTCTTTAGATCAGCTTATTTAACCAGTTTTCACAGTTAAAAATCTAATCTTTTTTAACTTTCAAAAAGCTCTAAACTCTTTATTTTAGAGTTTTAACCTATTTACACTACTTTATTAATATATTTAAGACAGATAAACTTACTAAACTCTTTAGATCAGCTTATTTAACCAGTTTTCACAGTTAATTTCTAATCTTTTCTACTTTCAAAAAGCTCTAAACACTATATTTTGGTCTTTTAACTATTTAGAATACTTTATTAGTATATTTAAGACAGATAAACTTACTAAACTCTTTAGATCAGCTTATTTAACCAGTTTTCACAGTTAATTTCTAATCTTTTTTAACTTTTAAAAAGCTCTAAACTCTTAATTTTAGAGTTTTAACCTATTTTGACTACTTTATTAGTATATTTAAGACAGATAAACTTACTAAACTCTTTAGATCAGCTTATTTAACCAGTTTTCACACTTAATTTCTAATCTTTTTTAACTTTCAAAAAGCTCTAAACTCTTTATTTTAGAGTTTTAACCTATTTAGACTACTTTATTAGTATATTTAAGACAGATAAACTTACTAAACTCTTTAGATCAGCTTATTTAACCAGTTTTCACAGTTAATTTCTAATCTTTTTTAACTTTCAAAAAGCTCTAAACTCTTAATTTTAGAGTTTAACCTATTTAGACTACTTTATTAGTATATTTAAGACAGATAAACTTACTAAACTCTTTAGATCAGCTTATTTAACCAGTTTTCACAGTTAATTTCTAATCTTTTTTAACTTTCAAAAAGCTCTAAACTCTTTATTTTAGAGTTTTAACCTATTTAGACTACTTTATTAGTATATTTAAGACAGATAAACTTACTAAACTCTTTAGATCAGCTTATTTAACCAGTTTTCACAGTTAATTTCTAATCTTTTTTAACTTTCAAAAAGCTCTAAACACTTTATTTTAGAGTTTTGACCTATTTAGACTACTTTATTAGTATATTTAAGACGGATAAACTTACTAAACTCTTTAGATCAGCTTATTTAACCAGTTTTCACAGTTAATTTCTAATCTTTTTTAACTTTCAAAAAGCTCTAAACTCTTAATTTTAGAGTTTAACCTATTTAGACTACTTTATTAGTATATTTAAGACAGATAAACTTACTAAACTCTTTAGATCAGCTTATTTAACCAGTTTTCACAGTTAAAAATCTAATCTTTTTTAACTTTCAAAAAGCTCTAAACTCTTTATTTTAGAGTTTTAACCTATTTACACTACTTTATTAATATATTTAAGACAGATAAACTTACTAAACTCTTTAGATCAGCTTATTTAACCAGTTTTCACAGTTAATTTCTAATCTTTTCTACTTTCAAAAAGCTCTAAACACTATATTTTGGTCTTTTAACTATTTAGAATACTTTATTAGTATATTTAAGACAGATAAACTTACTAAACTCTTTAGATCAGCTTATTTAACCAGTTTTCACAGTTAATTTCTAATCTTTTTTAACTTTTAAAAAGCTCTAAACTCTTAATTTTACAGTTTAACCTATTTAGACTACTTTATTAGTATATTTAAGACAGATAAACTTACTAAACTCTTTAGATCAGCTTATTTAACCAGTTTTCACAGTTAATTTCTAATCTTTTTTAACTTTCAAAAAGGTGTAAACTATTTATTGTAGTCTTTTAACCTATTTAGACTACTTTATTAGTATATTTAAGACAGATAAACTTACTAAACTCTTTAGATCAGCTTATTTAACCAGTTTTCACAGTTAATTTCTAATCTTTTTAACTTTCAAAAAGGTGTAAACTATTTATTTTAGTCTTTTAACCTATTTAGACTACTTTATTAGTATATTTAAGACAGATAAACTTACTAAACTCTTTAGATCAGCTTATTTAACCAGTTTCCACAGTTAATTTCTAATCGTTTTAACTTTCAAAAAGGTCTAAACACTTTATTTTAGAGTTTTAACCTATTCAGACTAGTTTATTAGTATATTTAAGACAGATAGCCTTACTAAACTCTTTAGATCAGCTTATTTAACCAGTTTTCACACTTAATTTTAAATCTGTTTTAACTTTCAAAAACCTCTAAACTCTTTATTTTAGAGTTTTAACCTATTTAGACTACTTTATTAGTATATTTAAGACAGATAAACTTACTAAACTCTTTAGATCAGCTTATTTAACCAGTTTTCACAGTTAATTTCTAATCTTTTTTAACTTTCAAAAAGCTCTAAACTCTTTATTTTAGAGTTTTAACCTATTTAGACTACTTTATTAGTATATTTAAGACAGATCAACTTACTAAACTCTTTAGATCAGCTTATTTAACCAGTTTTCACAGTTAATTTCTAATCTTTTTTAACTTTAAAAAAGCTCTAAACTCTTTATTTTAGAGTTTTAACCTATTTAGACTACTTTATTAGTATATTTAAGACAGATAAACTTACTAAACTCTTTAGATCAGCTTATTTAACCAGTTTTCACAGTTAATTTCTAATTTTTTTTAACTTTCAAAAAGCTCTAAACTCTTTATTTTAGAGTTTTAACCTATTTAGACTACTTTATTAGTATATTAAGACAGATAAACTTACTAAAATCTTTAGATCAGCTTATTTAACCAGTTTTCACAGTTAATTTCTAATCTTTTTTAACTTTCAAAAAGGTCTAAACACTTTATTTTAGAGTTTTAACCTATTTAGACTACTTTATTAGTATATTTAAGAAAGATAAACTTACTAAACTCTTTAGATCAGCTTATTTAACCAGTTTTCACAGTTAATTTCTAATCTTTTTTAACTTTCAAAAAGCTCTAAACTCTTTATTTTAGAGTTTTAACCTATTTAGACTACTTTATTAGTATATTTAAGACAGATAAACTTACTAAACTCTTTAGATCAGCTTATTTAACCAGTTTTCACACTTAATTTCTAATCTTTTTTAACTTTCAAAAAGCTCTAAACTCTTTATTTTAGAGTTTTAACCTATTTAGACTACTTTATTAGTATATTTAAGACAGATAAACTTACTAAACTCTTTAGATCAGCTTATTTAACCAGTTTTCACAGTTAATTTCTAATCTTTTTTAACTTTCAAAAAGCTCTAAACTCTTTATTTTAGAGTTTTAACCTATTTAGACTACTTTATTAGTATATTTAAGACAGATAAACTTACTAAACTCTTTAGATCAGCTTATTTAACCAGTTTTCACACTTAATTTCTAATCTTTTTTAACTTTCAAAAAGCTCTAAACTCTTTATTTTAGAGTTTTAACCTATTTAGACTACTTTATTAGTATATTTAAGACAGATAAACTTACTAAACTCTTTAGATCAGCTTATTTAACCAGTTTTCACAGTTAATTTCTAATCTTTTTTAACTTTCAAAAAGCTCTAAACTCTTTATTTTAGAGTTTTAACCTATTTAGACTACTTTATTAGTATATTTAAGACAGATAAACTTACTAAACTCTTTAGATCAGCTTATTTAACCAGTTTTCACAGTTAATTTCTAATCTTTTTTAACTTTCAAAAAGCTCTAAACTCTTTATTTTAGAGTTTTAACCTATTTAGACTACTTTATTAGTATATTTAAGACAGATAAACTTACTAAACTCTTTAGATCAGCTTATTTAACCAGTTTTCACAGTTAATTTCTAATCTTTTTTAACTTTCAAAAAGCTCTAAACTCTTAATTTTAGAGTTTAACCTATTTAGACTACTTTATTAGTATATTTAAGACAGATAAACTTACTAAACTCTTTAGATCAGCTTATTTAACCAGTTTTCATAGTTAAAAATCTAATCTTTTTTAACTTTCAAAAAGCTGCAAACTCTTTATTTTAGAGTTTTAACCTATTTAGACTACTTTATTAGTATATTTAAGACAGATAAACTTACTAAACTCTTTAGGTCAGCTTATTTAACCAGTTTTCACAGTTAATTTCTAATCTTTTTTAACTTTCAAAAAGCTCTAAACTCTTTATTTTAGAGTTTTAACCTATTTACACTACTTTATTAATATATTTAAGACAGATAAACTTACTAAACTCTTTAGATCAGCTTATTTAACCAGTTTTCACAGTTAATTTCTAATCTTTTCTACTTTCAAAAAGCTCTAAACACTATATTTTGGTCTTTTAACTATTTAGAATACTTTATTAGTATATTTAAGACAGATAAACTTACTAAACTCTTTAGATCAGCTTATTTAACCAGTTTTCACAGTTAATTTCTAATCTTTTTTAACTTTCAAAAAGCTCTAAACTCTTTATTTTAGAGTTTAACCTATTTAGACTACTTTATTAGTATATTTAAGACAGATAAACTTACTAAACTCTTTAGATCAGCTTATTTAACCAGTTTCACATTTAAAATCTAATCTTTTTTTACTTTCAAAAAGCTCTAAACTCTTTATTTTAGAGTTTTAACCTATTTAGACTACTTTATTAGTATATTTAAGACAGATAAACTTACTAAACTCTTTAGATCAGCTTATTTAACCAGTTTCCACAGTTAATTTCTAATCGTTTTAACTTTCAAAAAGGTCTAAACACTTTATTTTAGAGTTTTAACCTATTCAGACTAGTTTATTAGTATATTTAAGACAATAGCCTTACTAAACTCTTTAGATCAGCTTATTTAACCAGTTTTCACACTTAATTTTAAATCTGTTTTAACTTTCAACAACCTCTAAACTCTTTATTTTAGAGTTTTAACCAATTTAGACTACTTTATTAGTATATTTAAGACAGATAAACTTACTAAACTCTTTAGATCAGCTTATTTAACCAGTTTTCACAGTTAATTTCTAATCTTTTTTAACTTTCAAAAAGCTCTAAACTCTTTATTTTAGAGTTTTAACCTATTTAGACTACTTTATTAGTATATTTAAGACAGATAAACTTACTAAACTCTTTAGGTCAGCTTATTTAACCAGTTTTCACACATAATTTCTAATCTTTTTTAACTTTCAAAAAGCTCTAAACTCTTTATTTTAGAGTTTTAACCTATTTACACTACTTTATTAGTATATTTAAGACAGATAAACTTACTAAACTCTTTAGATCAGCTTATTTAACCAGTTTTCACAGTTAATTTCTAATCTTTTTTAACTTTAAAAAAGCTGTAAACTATTTATTTTAGTCTTTTAACCAATTTAGACTACTTTATTAGTATATTTAAGATAGATAAACTTAGTAAACTCTTAAGATCAGCTTATTTAACCAGTTTTCACAGTTAATTTCTAATCTTTTTTAACTTTCAAAAAGCTCTAAACACTTTATTTTAGAGTTTTAACCTATTTAGACTACTTTATTAGTATATTTAAGACAGATAAACTTACTAAACTCTGTAGATCAGCTTATTTAAACAGTTTTCACAATTAAATTCTAATCTTTTTTTACTTTAAAAAAGCTCTAAACTCTTTATTTTAGAGTTTTAACCTATTTAGACTACTTTATTAGTATATTTAAAACAAATAAACTTACTAAACTCTTTAGATCAGCTTATTTAACCAGTTTTCACAGTTAATTTCTAATCTTTTTTAACTTTCAAAAGGCTCTAAACTCTTTATTTTAGAGTTTTAACCTATTTAGACTACTTTATTAGTTTATTTAAGACAGATAAACTTACTAAACTCTTTAGATCAGCTTATTTAACCAGTTTTCACAGTTAGTTTCTAATCTTTTTTAACTTTCAAAAAGCTCTAAACTCTTTATTTTAGTCTTTTAACCTATTTAGACTACTTTATTAGTATATGTAAGACAGATAAACTTACTAAACTCTTTAGATCAGCTTATTTAGCCAGTTTTCACAGTTAATTTCTAGTCTTTTTTAACTTTCAAAAAGCTCTAAACACTTTATTTTAGTCTTTTAACCTATTTAGACTACTTTGTTAGTATATTTAAGACAGATAATCTTACTAAACTCTTTAGATCAGCTTATTTAACCAGTTTTCACAGTTAATTTCTAATCTTTTTTAACTTTCCAAAAGCTCTAAACTCTTTATTTTAGAGTTTTAACCTATTTAGACTACTTTATTAGTATATTTAAACATATAAACTGACTAAACTCTTTAGATCAGCTTATTTAACCAGTTTTCACAGTTAATTTCTAATCTTTTTTAACTTTCAAAAAGCTCTAAACTCTTTATTTTTGAGTTTTAACCTATTTAGACTTCTTTATTAGTATATTTAAAAGAGATAAACTTACTAAACTCTTTAGATCAGCTTATTTAACCAGTTTTCACAGTTAATTTCTAATCTTTTTTAACTTTCAAAAAGCTCTAAACTCTTTATTTAAGTCTTTTAACCTATATAGACTACTTTATTAGTATATGTAAGACAGATAAACTTACTAAACTCTTTAGATCAGCTTATTTAACCAGTTTTCACAGTTAATTTCTAATCTTTTTTAACTTTCAAAAAGCTCTAAAATCTTTATTTTAGAGTTTTAACCTATTTAGACTACTTTATTAGTATATTTAAGACAGAAAAACTTACTAAACTCTTTAGATCGGCTTATTTAACCACTTTTCACAGTTAATTTCTAATCTTTTTTAACTTTTAAAAAGCGCTAAACAAGTTATTTTAGTCTTTTAACCTATTTAGACTACTTTATTAGTATATTTAAGACAGATAAACTTACTAAACTCTTTAGATCAGCTTATTTAACCAGTTTTCACAGTTAATTTCTAATCTTTTTTAACTTTCAAAAAGCTCTAAACACTTTATTTTGTCTTTTAACCTATTTACACTACTTTATTAGTATACTTAAGACAGATAAACCAACTAAACGCTTTAGATCAGCTTATTTAACCAGTTTTCACAGTTAATTTCTAATCTTTTTTAACTTTCAAAAACATCTAAATTCTTTATTTTAGAGTTATAACCTATTTAGTCTACTTTATTAGTATATTTAAGACAGATAAACTTAGTAAACTCTTTAGATCAGCTTATTTAACCAGTTTTCACAGTTAATTTCTAATCTTTTTAACTTTCAAAAAGCTCTAAACACTTTATTTTAGTCTTTTAACCTATTTTGACTACTTTCCTAGTATATTTAAAACAGATAAACTTACTAAACTCTTTAGTTCAGCCTATTTAACCACTTTTCACAGTAAATTTCTAATCTTTTTTAAATTTCAAAAAGCTCTGAACACTTTATTTTAGTCTTTTAACCTATTTAGACTACTTTATTAGTATATTTAAGACAGATAAACTTACTAAAGTCTTTAGATCAGCTTATTTAAACAGTTTTCACAGTTAATTTCTAATCTTTTTTAACTTTCAAAAAACTCTAAACAAGTTATTTTAGTCTTTTAGCCTATTTAGACTACTTTATTAGTATATTTAAGACTGATAAACTTACTAAACTCTTTAGATCAGCTTATTTAACCAGTTTTCACAGTTAATTTCTAATCTTTTTTAACTTTCAAAAAGCTCTAAACACTTTATTTTGTCTTTTAACCTATTTACACTACTTTATTAGTATATTTAAGACAGATACACTTACTAAACGCTTTAGATCAGCTTATTTAACCAGATTTCACAGTTAATTTCTAATCTTTTTTAACTTTCAAAAACCTCTAAACTCTTTATTTTAGAGTTATAACCTATTTAGACTACTTTATTAGTATATTTAAGACAGATAAACTTACTAAACTCTTTAGATCAGCTTATTTAACCAGTTTTCACAGTTAATTTCTAATCTTTTTTAACTTTCAAAAAGCCCTAAACACTTTATTTTAGTCTTTTAACCTATTTAGACTACTTTATTAGTATATTTAAGACAGATAAACTTACTAAACTCTTTAGATCAGCTTATTTAACCAGTTTTCTGAGTTAATTTCTAATCTTTTTTAACTTTCAAAAAGCTCTAAACTGTTTATTTAATTCTTTTAACCTATTTAGACTACTTTATTAGTATATTTAAACAGATAAACTTACTAAATTCTTTAGATTAGCTTATTTAACCAGTTTTCACAGTTAATTTCTAATATTTTTTTAACTTTCAAAAACCTCTAAACACTTTATTTTAGAGTTTTAACCTATTTAGACTACTTTATTAGTATATTTAAGACAGATAAACTTACTAAACTCTTTAGATCAGCTTATTTAACCAGTTTTCACACTTAATTTCTAATCTTTTTTAACTTTCAAAAAGCTCTAAACTCTTTATTTTAGAGTTATAATCTATTTGGACTACTTTATTAGTATATTTAAGACAGATAAACTTACTAAACTCTTTAGATCAGCTTATTTAACCAGTTTTCACAGTTAATTTCTAATCTTTTTTAACTTTCAAAATGCTCTAAACTCTTCACTTTAGAGTTTTAACCTATTTAGACTGCTTAATTACTATGTTTAAGACAGATAAACTTACTAAACTCTTTAGATCAGCTTATTTAACCAGTTTTCACAGTTAATTTCTAATCCTTTTAACTTTCAAAACACTCTAAACTCTTTATTTTAGAGTTTTAACCTATTTAGATACTTTATTAGTATATTTAAGAGAGATAAACTTACTAAACTCTTTAGATCAGCTTATTTAACCAGTTTTCACAGTTAATTTCTAATCTGTTTTAACTTTCAAAAAGCTCTAAACTCTTTATTTTAGAGTTTTAACCTATTTAGACTACTTTATTAGTATATTTAAAACATATAAACTTACTAAACTCTTTAGATCAGCTTATTTAACCAGTTTTCACAGTTAATTTCTAATCTTTTTTATCTTTCAAAAAGCTCTAAACTCATTATTTTAGAGTTTTAACCTATTTAGACTACTTTATTAGTATATTTAAGACAGATAAACTTACTAAACTCTTTAGATCAGCTTATTTAACCAGTTTTCACAGTTAATTTCTAATCTTTTTTTAACTTTCAAAAGCTATAAACTCTTTATTTTATAGTTTTAACCTATTTAGACTACTTTATTAGTATATTTAAGACAGATAAACTTAATAAACTCTTTAGATCAGCTTATTTAACCAGTTTTCACAGTTAATTTGTAAACTTTTTTAACTTTCAAAAAGCTGTAAACTATTTATTTTAGTGTTTTAACCTATTTAGACTACTTTATTAGTATATTAAAAACAGACAAACTTACTAAACTCTTTAGATCAGCTTATTTAACCAGTTTTCACAGTTAATTTCTAATCTTTTTTAACTTTCAAAAAGCTCTAAACACTTTATTTTAGAGTTTTAACCTATTTAGACTACTTTATTAGTATATTTAAGACAGATAAACTTACTAAACTCTGTAGATCATCTTATTTAAACAGTTTTCACAGTTAAATTCTAATCTTTTTTAACTTTCAAAAACTTCTAAACTCTTTATTTTAGAGTTTTAACCTATTTAGACTACTTTATTAGTATATTTAAGACAGATAAACTTACTAAACTCTTTAGATCAGCTTATTTAACCAGTTTTTACAGTTAATTTCTAATCTTTTTTAACTTTCAAAAATCTCTCAACTCTTTATTTTAGAGTTTTAACCTATTTAGACTACTTTATTAGTATATTTAAGACAGATAAACTTACTAAACTCTTTAGATCAGCTTATTTAACCAGTTTTCACAGTTAATTTCTAATCTTTTTTAACTTTCAGAGAGCTCTAAACTCTTTATTTTAGAGTTTTAACCTATTTAGACTACTTTATTAGTGTATTTAAGACAGATAAACTTACTAAACTCTTTAGATCAGCTTATTTAACCAGTTTTCATAGTTAATTTCTAATCTTTTTTAACTTTCAAAAAGCTCTAAACTCTTTATTTTAGAGTTTTAACCTATTTAGACTACTTTATTAGTATATTTAAGAGAGATAAACTTACTAAACTCTTAAGATCAGCTTATTTAACCAGTTTTCACAGTTAATTTCTAATCTTTTTTAACTTTCAAAAAGCTCTAAACTCTTTATTTTAGAGTTTTAGCCTATTTAGACTACTTTATTAGTATATTTAAGACAGATAAACTTACTAAACTGTTTAGATCAGCTTATTTAACCAGTTTTCACAGTTAATTTCTAATCTTTTTTAACTTTCAAAAGCTCTAAACTCTTTATTTTAGAGTTTTAACCTATTTAGACTACTTTATTAGTATACTTAAGACAGATAAACTTACTAAACTCTTTAGATCAGCTTATTTAACCAGTTTTCACAGTTAATTTCTAAACTTTTTTAACTTTCCAAAAGCTGTAAACTATTTATTTTAGTGTTTTAACCTATTTAGACTACTTTATTACTATATTTAAAACAGACAAACTTACTAAACTCTTTAGATCAGCTTATTTAACCAGTTTTCACAGTTAATTTCTAATCTTTTTTAACTTTCAAAAAGCTCTAAACACTTTATTTTAGAGTTTTAACCTATTTAGACTACTTTATTAGTATATTTAAGACAGATAAACTTACTAAACTCTGTAGATCAGCTTATTTAAACAGTTTTCACAGTTAAATTCTAATCTTTTTTAACTTTCAAAAACTTCTAAACTCTTTATTTTAGAGTTTTAACCTATTTAGACTACTTTATTAGTATATTTAAGACAGATAAGCTTACTAAACTCTTTAGATCAGCTTATTTAACCAGTTATCACAGTTAATTTCTAATCTTTTTTAACTTTCAAAAAGCACTAAACTCTTTATTTTAGAGTTTTAACCTATTTAGACTACTTTATTAGTATATTTAAGACAGATAAACTTACTAAACTCTTTAGATCAGCTTATTTAACCAGTTTTCACAGTTAATTTCTAATCTTTTTTAACTTTCAAAAAGCTCTAAACACTTTATTTTAGTCTTTTAACCTATTTAGACTACTTTATTAGTATATTTAAGACAGATAAACTTACTAAACTCTTTAGTTCAGCTTATTTAATCAGTTTTCACAGGTAATTTCTAATCTTTTTTAACTTTCAAAAAGCTCTAAACACTTTATTTTAGTCTTTTAACCTATTTAGACTACTTTATTAGTATATTTAAGACAGATAAACTTACTAAACTCTTTAGTTCAGCTTATTTAACAAATTTTCGCAGTTAATTTCTAATCTCTTTAACTTTCAAAAAGCTCTAAACACTTTATTTTAGAGTTTTAACCTATTTAGACTACTTTATTAGTATATTTAAGACAGATAAACTTACTAAACTCTTTAGATCAGCTTATTTAAACAGTTTTCACAGTTAATTTCTAATCTTTTTTAACTTTCAAAAGTTCTAAACACATTATTTTAGAGTTTTAACCTATTTAGACTACTTTATTAGTATATTTAAGACAGATAAAAATACTAAACTCTTTAGATCAGCTTATTTAACCAGTTTTCACAGTTAATTTCTAATCTTTTTTAACTTTCAAAAACCTGTAAACTCTTTATTTTAGAGTTTTAACCTATTTAGACTACTTTATTAGTATATTTAAGACAGATAAACTTACTAAATTCTTTAGATTAGCTTATTTAACCAGTTTTCACAGTTAATTTCTAATCTTTTTTAACTTTCAAAAAGCTCTAAACACTTTATTTTAGTCATTTAACCTATTTAGACTATTTTAATAGTATATTTAAGACAGATAAACTTACTAAACTCTTTAGATGAGCTTATTTAACCAGTTTTCACAGTTAATTTCTAATCTTTTTTAACTTTCAAAAAGCTCTAAACTCTTTATTTTAGAGTTATAACCTATTTAGACTACTTTATTAGTATATTTAAGACAGATAAACTCAGTAAACTCTTTAGATCAGCTTTTTTAACAAGTTTTCTCAGTTATTTTCTAATCTTTTTTAACTTTCAAAAAGCTCTAAATTCTTTATTTTAGAGTTTTAACCTATTTAGACTACTTTATTAGTATATTTAAGACAGATAAACTTACTAAACTCTTTAGATCAGCTTATTTAACTACGTTTCACAGTTAATTTCTAAACTTTTTTAACTTTCAAAAAGCTCTAAACTCAAATTTTAGAATTATAACCTATTTAGACTACTTTATTAGTACATTTAAGATAGATAAACTTACTAAACTCTTTAGATCAGCTTATTTAACCAGTTTTCACAGTTAATTTCTAATCTTTTTTAACTTTCAAAAAGCTCTAAACTCTTTATTTTAGAGTTTTAACCTATTTTGACTACTTTATTAATATATTTAAGACAGATAAACTTACTAAACTCTATAGATCAGCTTATTTAACCAGTTTTCACTGTTAATTTCTAATCTTTTTTAACTTTCAAAAAGCTCTAAACACTTTATTTTAGAGTTTTAACCTATTTAAACTACTTTAATAGTATATTTAAGACAGATAAACTTACTAAACTCTTTAGATCAGCTTATTTAACCAGTTTTCACAGTTAATTCTAATCTTTTTTAATTTTCAAAAAGCTCTAAACAGTTTATTTTAGAGTTTTAACCTATTTAGACTACTTTATTAGTAAATTTAATACAGATAAACTTACTAAACTCTTTAGATCAGCTTATTTAACCACTTTTCAGAGTTAATTTCTAATCTTCTTTAACCTTTATAAAGCTCTAAACACATTATTTTAGTCTTTTAACCTATTTAGACTACTTTATTAGTATATTTAAGACAGATAAACTTACTAAACTCTTTAGATCAGCTTATTTAACCACTTTTCACAGTTAATTTCTAATCTTTTTTAACTTTCAAAAAGCTGTAAACAGGTTATTTTAGTCTTTTAACCTATTTAGACTACTTTATTAATATATTAAAGACAGATAAACTTACTAAACTCTTTAGATCAGCTTATTTAACCAGTTTTCACAGTTAATTTCTAATGTTTTTTAACTTTCAAAAAGCTCTAAACACTTTATTTTAGTCTTTTAACCTATTTAGACTACTTTATTAGTATATTTAAGACAGATAAACTTACTAAACGCTTTAGATCAGCTTATTTAACCAGTTTTCACAGTTAATTTCTAATCTTTTTTAACTTTCAAAAACCTCTAAACTCTTTATTTTAGAGTTATAACCTATTTAGACTACTTTATTAGTATATTTAAGACAGATAAAATTACTAAACTCTTTAGATCAGCTTATTTAACCAGTTTTCACAGTTATTTTCTAATCTTTTTTAACTTTCAAAAGCTCTAAACTCTTTATTTTAGAGTTTTAACCTATTTAGACTACTTTATTAGTATATTTAAGAGAGATAAACTTCTAATCTCTTTAACGAGCTTATTTAACCAGTTTTCACAGTTAATTTCTAATCTTTTTTAACTTTCAAAAAGCTCTAAACTCTTTATTTTAGAGTTTTAACCTATTTAGACTCGTTTATTAGTATATTTAAGATAGATAAACTTACTAACCTCTTAGAACAGCTTATTTAACCAGTTTTCACAGTTAATTTCAAACCATTTTTAACTTTCAAAAAGCTCTAAACACTTTATTTTAGAGTTTTAACCTATTTAGACTACTTTATTAGTATATTTAAGAGAGATAAACTTACTAAACTCTTTAGATCAGCTTATTTAACCAGTTTTCACAGTTAATTTCTAGTCTTTTAAAACTTAAAAAAAGCTCCAAACACTTCATTTTAGAGTTTTAACCTATTTAGACTACTTTATTAGTATATTTAAGAGTGACTAACTTACTGAACTCTTTAGATAAGCTTATTTGACCAGTTTTCACAGTTAATTTCTAATTTTTTTAACTTATAAAAAGCTCTGAACACTTTATTTTAGTCTTTTAATCTATTTTGACTCCTTTACTAGTGTATTTAAGACAGAGAAACTTACGAAACTCTTTAGATCAGCTTATTTAACCAGTTTTCACAGTTAATTTCTAATCTTTTTTAACTTTCAAAAAGCTCTAAACAGTTTATTTCAGTCTTTAACCTCTTTAGACTACTGTATTAGTGTATTTAAGACAGATAAACTTACTAAACTCTTTAGATCAGCTTATTTAACCAGTTTTCACAGTTAATTTCTAATCTTTTTTAACTTTCAAAAAGCTTGAAACTCTTTATTTTAGAATTTTAACCTATTTAGACTACTTTATTAGTATATTTAAGACAGATAAACTTACTAAACTCTTTAGATAAGCTTATTTAACCAGTTTTCACAGTTAATTTCAAATTTTTTTTACTTACAAAAAGCTCAAAAGACTTTAATTTACTCTTTTAACCCACTTTGACTACTTTACTAGTATATTTAAGACAGAAAAACTTACTAAACTCTTTAGATCAGCTTATTTAACCAGTTTTCACAGTTAATTTCTAATCTTTTTTAACTTTCAAAAAGCTCCAAACACTTTATTTTACTCTTTTAACCTCTTTAGACTACTTTATTAGTATATTTAAGAGAGATAAACTTAATAAACTCTTTAGATCAGCTTATTTAACCCGTTTTCACAGTTAATTTCTAATCTTTTTTAACTTTCAAAAAGCTCTTAACTCTTTATTTTAGAGTTTTAACCTATTTAGACTACTTTATTAGTATATTTAAGACAGATAAACTTACTAAACTCTTTAGATCAGCTTATTTAACCAGTTTTCACACTTAACATCTAATCTTTTTTAACTTTCACAAAGCTCTATACTCTTTTTTTTGCGTTTTAACCTATTTAGACTACTTTATTAGTATATTTAAGACAGATAAACTTACTAAACCTTTAGATCATCTTATTTCACCAGTTTTCACAGTTAATTTCTAATCTTTTTTAACTTTCAAAAAGCTCTAAACTCTGTATTATGGAGTTTTAACCTATTTAGACTACTTTATTAGTATATTTAAGAGAGATAATCTTCTAATCTCTTTAATGAGCTTATTTAACCAGTTTTCACAGTTAATTTCTAATCTTTTTTAACTTTCAAAAAGGTCTAAACTCTTTATTTTAGAGTTTTAACCTATTTAGACTAGTTTATTAGTATATTTAAGATAGATAAACTTAATAACCTCTTAGCACAGCTTATTTAACCAGTTTTCACAGTTAATTTCTATCCATTTTTAACTTTCAAAAAGCTCTAAACACTTTATTTTGGAGTTTTAACCTATTTAGACTACTTTATTAGTATATTTAAGACAGATAAACTTACTAAACTCTTTAGATCAGCTTATTTAACCAGTTTTCACAGTTAATTTCTAATCTTTTAAAACTTAAAAAATGCTCTAAACACTTTATTTTAGAGTTTTAACCTATTTAGACTACTTTATTAGTATATTTAAGACAGATAAACTTACTAAACTCTATAGATCAGCTTATTTAACTACGTTTCACAGTTAATTTCTAAACTTTTTTAACTTTCAAAAAGCTCTAAACTCAAATTTTTGAATTATAACCTATTTAGACTACTTTATTAGTACATTTAAGATAGATAAACTTACTAAACTCTTTAGATCAGCTTATTTAACCAGTTTTCACAGTTAATTTCTAATCTTTTTTAACTTTCAAAAAGCTCTAAACTCTTTATTTTAGAGTTTTAACCTATTTTGACTACTTTATTAGTATATTTAAGACAGATAAACTTACTAAACTCTATAGATCAGCTTATTTAACCAGTTTTCACTGTTAATTTCTAATCTTTTTTAACTTTCAAAAAGCTCTAAACTCTTTATTTTAGAGTTTTAACCTATTTAAACTACTTTAATAGTATATTTAAGACAGATAAACTTACTAAACTCTTTAGATCAGCTTATTTAACCAGTTTTCACAGTTAATTCTAATCTTTTTTAATTTTCAAAAAGCTCTAAACAGTTTATTTTAGAGTTTTAACCTATTTAGACTACTTTATTAGTAAATTTAATACAGATAAACTTACTAAACTCTTTAGATCAGCTTATTTAACCACTTTTCACAGTTAATTTCTAATCTTCTTTAACCTTTATAAAGCTCTAAACACATTATTTTAGTCTTTTAACCTATTTAGACTACTTTATTAGTATATTTAAGACAGATAAACTTACTAAACTCTTTAGATCAGCTTATTTAACCACTTTTCACAGTTAATTTCTAATCTTTTTTAACTTTCAAAAAGCTGTAAACAGGTTATTTTAGTCTTTTAACCTATTTAGACTACTTTATTAGTATATTAAAGACAGATAAACTTACTAAACTCTTTAGATCAGCTTATTTAACCAGTTTTCACAGTTAATTTCTAATCTTTTTTAACTTTCAAAAAGCTCTAAACACTTTATTTTAGTCTTTTAACCTATTTAGACTACTTTATTAGTATATTTAAGACAGATAAACTTACTAAACGCTTTAGATCAGCTTATTTAACCAGTTTTCACAGTTAATTTCTAATCTTTTTTAACTTTCAAAAACCTCTAAACTCTTTATTTTAGAGTTATAACCTATTTAGACTACTTTATTAGTATATTTAAGACAGATAAAATTACTAAACTCTTTAGATCAGCTTATTTAACCAGTTTTCACAGTTATTTTCTAATCTTTTTTAACTTTCAAAAGCTCTAAACTCTTTATTTTAGAGTTTTAACCTATTTAGACTACTTTATTAGTATATTTAAGAGAGATAAACTTACGTAACTCTTTAGATCAGCTTATTTAACCAGTTTTCACAGTTAATTTCTAATCTTTTTTAACTTTCAAAAAGCTCTACTCTCTTTATTTTAGAGTTTTAACCTATTTAGACTACTTTATTAGTATATTAAAGAGAGATAAACTTACTAAACTCTTTAGATCAGCTTATTTAACCAGTTTTCACAGTTAATTTCTAACCTTTTTTAACTTTCAAAAAGCTCTAAACTGTTTATTTTATTCTTTTAACCTATTTAGACTACTTTATTAGTATATTTAAGACAGATAAACTTACTAAACCTTTAGATCAGCTTATTTAACCAGTTTTCACAGTTAATTTCTAATCTTTTTTAACTTTCAAAAAGCTCTAAACTCTTTATTTTGGAGTTTTAACCTCTTTAGACTACTTTATTAGTATATTTAAGAGAGATAAACTTCTAATCTCTTTAACGAGCTTATTTAACCAGTTTTCACAATTAATTTCTAATCTTTTTTAACTTTCAAAAAGCTCTAAACTCTTTATTTTAGAGTTTTAACCTATTTAGACTAGTTTATTAGTATATTTAAGATAGATAAACTTACTAACCTCTTAGAACAGCTTATTTAACCAGTTTTCACAGTTAATTTCAAACCATTTTTAACTTTCAAAAAGCTCTAAACACTTTATTTTAGAGTTTTAACCTATTTAGACTACTTTATTAGTATATTTAAGAGAGATAAACTTACTAAACTCTTTAGATCAGCTTATTTAACCAGTTTTCACAGTTAATTTCTAGTCTTTTAAAACTTAAAAAAAGCTCCAAACACTTCATTTTAGAGTTTTAACCTATTTAGACTACTTTATTAGTATATTTAAGAGTGACTAACTTACTGAACTCTTTAGATAAGCTTATTTGACCAGTTTTCACAGTTAATTTCTAATTTTTTTAACTTATAAAAAGCTCTGAACACTTTATTTTAGTCTTTTAATCTATTTTGACTACTTTACTAGTGTATTTAAGAAAGAGAAACTTACGAAACTCTTTAGATCAGCTTATTTAACCAGTTTTCACAGTTAATTTCTAATCTTTTTTAACTTTCAAAAAGCTCTAAACAGTTTATTTCAGTCTTTTAACCTCTTTAGACTACTGTATTAGTGTATTTAAGACAGATAAACTTACTAAACTCTTTAGATCAGCTTATTTAACCAGTTTTCACAGTTAATTTCTAATCTTTTTTAACTTTCAAAAAGCTTGAAACTCTTTATTTTAGAATTTTAACCTATTTAGACTACTTTATTAGTATATTTAAGACAGATAAACTTACTAAACTCTTTAGATAAGCTTATTTAACCAGTTTTCACAGTTAATTTCAAATTTTTTTTACTTACAAAAAGCTCAAAAGACTTTAATTTACTCTTTTAACCCACTTTGACTACTTTACTAGTATATTTAAGACAGAAAAACTTACTAAACTCTTTAGATCAGCTTATTTAACCAGTTTTCACAGTTAATTTCTAATCTTTTTTAACTTTCAAAAAGCTCCAAACACTTTATTTTACTCTTTTAACCTCTTTAGACTACTTTATTAGTATATTTAAGAGAGATAAACTTAATAAACTCTTTAGATCAGCTTATTTAACCCGTTTTCACAGTTAATTTCTAATCTTTTTTAACTTTCATAAGGCTCTTAACTCTTTATTTTAGAGTTTTAACCTATTTAGACTACTTTATTAGTATATTTAAGACAGATAAACTTACTAAACTCTTTAGATCAGCTTATTTAACCAGTTTTCACACTTAACATCTAATCTTTTTTAACTTTCACAAAGCTCTATACTCTTTTTTTTGCGTTTTAACCTATTTAGACTACTTTATTAGTATATTTAAGACAGATAAACTTACTAAACCTTTAGATCATCTTATTTCACCAGTTTTCACAGTTAATTTCTAATCTTTTTTAACTTTCAAAAAGCTCTAAACTCTGTATTATGGAGTTTTAACCTATTTAGACTACTTTATTAGTATATTTAAGAGAGATAATCTTCTAATCTCTTTAATGAGCTTATTTAACCAGTTTTCACAGTTAATTTCTAATCTTTTTTAACTTTCAAAAAGGTCTAAACTCTTTATTTTAGAGTTTTAACCTATTTAGACTAGTTTATTAGTATATTTAAGATAGATAAACTTAATAACCTCTTAGCACAGCTTATTTAACCAGTTTTCACAGTTAATTTCTATCCATTTTTAACTTTCAAAAAGCTCTAAACACTTTATTTTGGAGTTTTAACCTATTTAGACTACTTTATTAGTATATTTAAGAGAGATAAACTTACTAAACTCTTTAGATCAGCTTATTTAACCAGTTTTCACAGTTAATTTCTAATCTTTTAAAACTTAAAAAATGCTCTAAACACTTTATTTTAGAGTTTTAACCTATTTAGATTACTTTATTAGTATATTTCAGACAGATAAACTTACCAAACTCGTTAGATCAGCTTATTTAACAACTTTTCACAGTTAATTTCTAATCTTTTTTAAGTTAAAAAAAAGTCTAAACACTTTATTTCAGTCTTTTAACCTCTTTAGACTACTTTATTAGTATATTTAAGAGTGACTACCTTACTGAACTCTTTAGATAGGCTTATTTAACCAGTTTTCACAGTTAATTTCTAATTTTTTTAACTTATAAAAAGCTCTAAACAGTTTATTTTAGTCTTTTAACCTATTTTGACTACTTTACTACTATATTTAAGACAGATAAACTTACTAAACTCTTTAGATCAGCTTATTTAACCAGTTTTCACAGTTAATTTATAATCTTTTTTAAGTTTCAAAAAAGTCTAAATACTTTATTTCAGTCTTTTAACCTCTTTAGACTACTTTATTAGTATATTTAAGACAGATAGACTTAATAAACTCTTTAGATCAAATTATTTAACCAGTTTTCACAGTTAATTTCTAATCTTTTTTAACTTTCAAAAAGCTCTAAACTCTTTATTTTAGAATTTTAACCTATTGAGACTACTTTATTAGTATATTTAAGACAGATTAACTTACTAAACTCTTTAGATAAGCTTATTTAACCAGTTTTCACAGTTAATTTCTAATTTTTTTAACTTACAAAAAGCTCTAAACACTTTAATTTACTCTTTTAACCTATTTTGACTACTTTACTAGTATATTTAAGAGAGAAAAACTTACTTAACTCTTTAGATCAGCTTATTTAACCAGTTTTCACAGTTAATTTCTAATCTGTTTTAACTTTCAAAAAGCTCTAAACACTTTATTTCCGTCTTTTAACATGTTTAGACTACTTTATTAGTATATTTAAGTCAGATAAACTTACTAAACTCTTTAGATCAGATTATTTAACCATTTTTCACAGTTAATTTCTAATCTTTTTTAACTTTCAAAAAGCTCTAAACTCTTTATTTTAGAGTTTTAACCTATTTAGACTTGTTTATTAGTATATTTAAGATAGATAAACTTAGTAAACTCTTAAGATCAGCTTATTTAACCAGTTTTCACAGTTAATTTCTAATCTTTTTTAACTTTCAAAAAGCTCTAAACACTTTATTTTAGAGTTTTAACCTATTTAGACTACTTTATTAGTATATTTAAGACAGATAAACTTACTAAACTCTGTAGATCAGCTTATTTAAACAGTTTTCACAATTAAATTCTAATCTTTTTTTACTTTAAAAAAGCTCTAAACTCTTTATTTTAGAGTTTTAACCTATTTAGACTACTTTATTAGTATATTTAAAACAAATAAACTTACTAAACTCTTTAGATCAGCTTATTTAACCAGTTTTCACAGTTAATTTCTAATCTTTTTTAACTTTCAAAAGGCTCTAAACTCTTTATTTTAGAGTTTTAACCTATTTAGACTACTTTATTAGTTTATTTAAGACAGATAAACTTACTAAACTCTTTAGATCAGCTTATTTAACCAGTTTTCACAGTTAGTTTCTAATCTTTTTTAACTTTCAAAAAGCTCTAAACTCTTTATTTTAGTCTTTTAACCTATTTAGACTACTTTATTAGTATATGTAAGACAGATAAACTTACTAAACTCTTTAGATCAGCTTATTTAGCCAGTTTTCACAGTTAATTTCTAGTCTTTTTTAACTTTCAAAAAGCTCTAAACACTTTATTTTAGTCTTTTAACCTATTTAGACTACTTTATTAGTATATTTAAGACAGATAATCTTACTAAACTCTTTAGATCAGCTTATTTAACCAGTTTTCACAGTTAATTTCTAATCTTTTTTAACTTTCCAAAAGCTCTAAACTCTTTATTTTAGAGTTTTAACCTATTTAGACTACTTTATTAGTATATTTAAACATATAAACTGACTAAACTCTTTAGATCAGCTTATTTAACCAGTTTTCACAGTTAATTTCTAATCTTTTTTAACTTTCAAAAAGCTCTAAACTCTTTATTTTTGAGTTTTAACCTATTTAGACTTCTTTATTAGTATATTTAAAAGAGATAAACTTACTAAACTCTTTAGATCAGCTTATTTAACCAGTTTTCACAGTTAATTTCTAATCTTTTTTAACTTTCAAAAAGCTCTAAACTCTTTATTTAAGTCTTTTAACCTATATAGACTACTTTATTAGTATATGTAAGACAGATAAACTTACTAAACTCTTTAGATCAGCTTATTTAACCAGTTTTCACAGTTAATTTCTAATCTTTTTTAACTTTCAAAAAGCTCTAAAATCTTTATTTTAGAGTTTTAACCTATTTAGACTACTTTATTAGTATATTTAAGACAGATAAACTTACTAAACTCTTTAGATCGGCTTATTTAACCACTTTTCACAGTTAATTTCTAATCTTTTTTAACTTTTAAAAAGCGCTAAACAAGTTATTTTAGTCTTTTAACCTATTTAGACTACTTTATTAGTATATTTAAGACAGATAAACTTACTAAACTCTTTAGATCAGCTTATTTAACCAGTTTTCACAGTTAATTTCTAATCTTTTTTAACTTTCAAAAAGCTCTAAACACTTTATTTTGTCTTTTAACCTATTTACACTACTTTATTAGTATACTTAAGACAGATAAACCAACTAAACGCTTTAGATCAGCTTATTTAACCAGTTTTCACAGTTAATTTCTAATCTTTTTTAACTTTCAAAAACATCTAAATTCTTTATTTTAGAGTTATAACCTATTTAGTCTACTTTATTAGTATATTTAAGACAGATAAACTTAGTAAACTCTTTAGATCAGCTTATTTAACCAGTTTTCACAGTTAATTTCTAATCTTTTTAACTTTCAAAAAGCTCTAAACACTTTATTTTAGTCTTTTAACCTATTTTGACTACTTTCCTAGTATATTTAAAACAGATAAACTTACTAAACTCTTTAGTTCAGCCTATTTAACCACTTTTCACAGTTAATTTCTAATCTTTTTTAAATTTCAAAAAGCTCTGAACACTTTATTTTAGTCTTTTAACCTATTTAGACTACTTTATTAGTATATTTAAGACAGATAAACTTACTAAAGTCTTTAGATCAGCTTATTTAACCACTTTTCACAGTTAATTTCTAATCTTTTTTAACTTTCAAAAAACTCTAAACAAGTTATTTTAGTCTTTTAGCCTATTTAGACTACTTTATTAGTATATTTAAGACTGATAAACTTACTAAACTCTTTAGATCAGCTTATTTAACCAGTTTTCACAGTTAATTTCTAATCTTTTTTAACTTTCAAAAAGCTCTAAACACTTTATTTTGTCTTTTAACCTATTTACACTACTTTATTAGTATATTTAAGACAGATACACTTACTAAACGCTTTAGATCAGCTTATTTAACCAGTTTTCACAGTTAATTTCTAATCTTTTTTAACTTTCAAAAACCTCTAAACTCTTTATTTTAGAGTTATAACCTATTTAGACTACTTTATTAGTATATTTAAGACAGATAAACTTACTAAACTCTTTAGATCAGCTTATTTAACCAGTTTTCACAGTTAATTTCTAATCTTTTTTAACTTTCAAAAAGCCCTAAACACTTTATCTTAGTCTTTTAACCTATTTAGACTACTTTATTAGTATATTTAAGACAGATAAACTTACTAAACTCTTTAGATCAGCTTATTTAACCAGTTTTCAGAGTTAATTTCTAATCTTTTTTAACTTTCAAAAAGCTCTAAACTGTTTATTTAATTCTTTTAACCTATTTAGACTACTTTATTAGTATATTTAAACAGATAAACTTACTAAATTCTTTAGATTAGCTTATTTAACCAGTTTTCACAGTTAATTTCTAATATTTTTTTAACTTTCAAAAACCTCTAAACACTTTATTTTAGAGTTTTAACCTATTTAGACTACTTTATTAGTATATTTAAGACAGATAAACTTACTAAACTCTTTAGATCAGCTTATTTAACCAGTTTTCACACTTAATTTCTAATCTTTTTTAACTTTCAAAAAGCTCTAAACTCTTTATTTTAGAGTTATAATCTATTTGGACTACTTTATTAGTATATTTAAGACAGATAAACTTACTAATCTCTTTAGATCAGCTTATTTAACCAGTTTTCACAGTTAATTTCTAATCTTTTTTAACTTTCAAAATGCTCTAAACTCTTCACTTTAGAGTTTTAACCTATTTAGACTGCTTAATTACTATGTTTAAGACAGATAAACTTACTAAACTCTTTAGATCAGCTTATTTAACCAGTTTTCACAGTTAATTTCTAATCCTTTTAACTTTCAAAACACTCTAAACTCTTTATTTTAGAGTTTTAACCTATTTAGATACTTTATTAGTATATTTAAGAGAGATAAACTTACTAAACTCTTTAGATCAGCTTATTTAACCAGTTTTCACAGTTAATTTCTAATCTGTTTTAACTTTCAAAAAGCTCTAAACTCTTTATTTTAGAGTTTTAACCTATTTAGACTACTTTATTAGTATATTTAAAACATATAAACTTACTAAACTCTTTAGATCAGCTTATTTAACCAGTTTTCACAGTTAATTTCTAATCTTTTTTATCTTTCAAAAAGCTCTAAACTCATTATTTTAGAGTTTTAACCTATTTAGACTACTTTATTAGTATATTTAAGACAGATAAACTTACTAAACTCTTTAGATCAGCTTATTTAACCAGTTTTCACAGTTAATTTCTAATCTTTTTTTAACTTTCAAAAGCTATAAACTCTTTATTTTATAGTTTTAACCTATTTAGACTACTTTATTAGTATATTTAAGACAGATAAACTTAATAAACTCTTTAGATCAGCTTATTTAACCAGTTTTCACAGTTAATTTGTAAACTTTTTTAACTTTCAAAAAGCTGTAAACTATTTATTTTAGTGTTTTAACCTATTTAGACTACTTTATTAGTATATTAAAAACAGACAAACTTACTAAACTCTTTAGATCAGCTTATTTAACCAGTTTTCACAGTTAATTTCTAATCTTTTTTAACTTTCAAAAAGCTCTAAACACTTTATTTTAGAGTTTTAACCTATTTAGACTACTTTATTAGTATATTTAAGACAGATAAACTTACTAAACTCTGTAGATCATCTTATTTAAACAGTTTTCACAGTTAAATTCTAATCTTTTTTAACTTTCAAAAACTTCTAAACTCTTTATTTTAGAGTTTTAACCTATTTAGACTACTTTATTAGTATATTTAAGACAGATAAACTTACTAAACTCTTTAGATCAGCTTATTTAACCAGTTTTCACAGTTAATTTCTAATCTTTTTTAACTTTCAAAAATCTCTCAACTCTTTATTTTAGAGTTTTAACCTATTTAGACTACTTTATTAGTATATTTAAGACAGATAAACTTACTAAACTCTTTAGATCAGCTTATTTAACCAGTTTTCACAGTTAATTTCTAATCTTTTTTAACTTTCAGAGAGCTCTAAACTCTTTATTTTAGAGTTTTAACCTATTTAGACTACTTTATTAGTGTATTTAAGACAGATAAACTTACTAAACTCTTTAGATCAGCTTATTTAACCAGTTTTCATAGTTAATTTCTAATCTTTTTTAACTTTCAAAAAGCTCTAAACTCTTTATTTTAGAGTTTTAACCTATTTAGACTACTTTATTAGTATATTTAAGAGAGATAAACTTACTAAACTCTTAAGATCAGCTTATTTAACCAGTTTTCACAGTTAATTTCTAATCTTTTTTAACTTTCAAAAAGCTCTAAACTCTTTATTTTAGAGTTTTAGCCTATTTAGACTACTTTATTAGTATATTTAAGACAGATAAACTTACTAAACTGTTTAGATCAGCTTATTTAACCAGTTTTCACAGTTAATTTCTAATCTTTTTAACTTTCAAAAGCTCTAAACTCTTTATTTTATAGTTTTAACCTATTTAGACTACTTTATTAGTATACTTAAGACAGATAAACTTACTAAACTCTTTAGATCAGCTTATTTAACCAGTTTTCACAGTTAATTTCTAAACTTTTTTAACTTTCCAAAAGCTGTAAACTATTTATTTTAGTGTTTTAACCTATTTAGACTACTTTATTACTATATTTAAAACAGACAAACTTACTAAACTCTTTAGATCAGCTTATTTAACCAGTTTTCACAGTTAATTTCTAATCTTTTTTAACTTTCAAAAAGCTCTAAACACTTTATTTTAGAGTTTTAACCTATTTAGACTACTTTATTAGTATATTTAAGACAGATAAACTTACTAAACTCTGTAGATCAGCTTATTTAAACAGTTTTCACAGTTAAATTCTAATCTTTTTTAACTTTCAAAAACTTCTAAACTCTTTATTTTAGAGTTTTAACCTATTTAGACTACTTTATTAGTATATTTAAGACAGATAAGCTTACTAAACTCTTTAGATCAGCTTATTTAACCAGTTATCACAGTTAATTTCTAATCTTTTTTAACTTTCAAAAAGCACTAAACTCTTTATTTTAGAGTTTTAACCTATTTAGACTACTTTATTAGTATATTTAAGACAGATAAACTTACTAAACTCTTTAGATCAGCTTATTTAACCAGTTTTCACAGTTAATTTCTAATCTTTTTTAACTTTCAAAAAGCTCTAAACACTTTATTTTAGTCTTTTAACCTATTTAGACTACTTTATTAGTATATTTAAGACAGATAAACTTACTAAACTCTTTAGTTCAGCTTATTTAATCAGTTTTCACAGGTAATTTCTAATCTTTTTTAACTTTCAAAAAGCTCTAAACACTTTATTTTAGTCTTTTAACCTATTTAGACTACTTTATTAGTCTATTTAAGACAGATAAACTTACTAAACTCTTTAGTTCAGCTTATTTAACAACTTTTCGCAGTTAATTTCTAATCTCTTTAACTTTCAAAAAGCTCTAAACACTTTATTTTAGAGTTTTAACCTATTTAGACTACTTTATTAGTATATTTAAGACAGATAAACTTACTAAACTCTTTAGATCAGCTTATTTAAACAGTTTTCACAGTTAATTTCTAATCTTTTTTAACTTTCAAAAGTTCTAAACACATTATTTTAGAGTTTTAACCTATTTAGACTACTTTATTAGTATATTTAAGACAGATAAAAATACTAAACTCTTTAGATCAGCTTATTTAACCAGTTTTCACAGTTAATTTCTAATCTTTTTTAACTTTCAAAAACCTGTAAACTCTTTATTTTAGAGTTTTAACCTATTTAGACTACTTTATTAGTATATTTAAGACAGATAAACTTACTAAATTCTTTAGATTAGCTTATTTAACCAGTTTTCACAGTTAATTTCTAATCTTTTTTAACTTTCAAAAAGCTCTAAACACTTTATTTTAGTCATTTAACCTATTTAGACTATTTTAATAGTATATTTAAGACAGATAAACTTACTAAACTCTTTAGATGAGCTTATTTAACCAGTTTTCACAGTTAATTTCTAATCTTTTTTAACTTTCAAAAAGCTCTAAACTCTTTATTTTAGAGTTATAACCTATTTAGACTACTTTATTAGTATATTTAAGACAGATAAACTCAGTAAACTCTTTAGATCAGCTTTTTTAACAAGTTTTCTCAGTTATTTTCTAATCTTTTTTAACTTTCAAAAAGCTCTAAATTCTTTATTTTAGAGTTTTAACCTATTTAGACTACTTTATTAGTATATTTAAGACAGATAAACTTACTAAACTCTTTAGATCAGCTTATTTAACTACGTTTCACAGTTAATTTCTAAACTTTTTTAACTTTCAAAAAGCTCTAAACTCAAATTTTAGAATTATAACCTATTTAGACTACTTTATTAGTACATTTAAGATAGATAAACTTACTAAACTCTTTAGATCAGCTTATTTAACCAGTTTTCACAGTTAATTTCTAATCTTTTTTAACTTTCAAAAAGCTCTAAACTCTTTATTTTAGAGTTTTAACCTATTTTGACTACTTTATTAATATATTTAAGACAGATAAACTTACTAAACTCTATAGATCAGCTTATTTAACCAGTTTTCACTGTTAATTTCTAATCTTTTTTAACTTTCAAAAAGCTCTAAACACTTTATTTTAGAGTTTTAACCTATTTAAACTACTTTAATAGTATATTTAAGACAGATAAACTTACTAAACTCTTTAGATCAGCTTATTTAACCAGTTTTCACAGTTAATTCTAATCTTTTTTAATTTTCAAAAAGCTCTAAACAGTTTATTTTAGAGTTTTAACCTATTTAGACTACTTTATTAGTAAATTTAATACAGATAAACTTACTAAACTCTTTAGATCAGCTTATTTAACCACTTTTCAGAGTTAATTTCTAATCTTCTTTAACCTTTATAAAGCTCTAAACACATTATTTTAGTCTTTTAACCTATTTAGACTACTTTATTAGTATATTTAAGACAGATAAACTTACTAAACTCTTTAGATCAGCTTATTTAACCACTTTTCACAGTTAATTTCTAATCTTTTTTAACTTTCAAAAAGCTGTAAACAGGTTATTTTAGTCTTTTAACCTATTTAGACTACTTTATTAATATATTAAAGACAGATAAACTTACTAAACTCTTTAGATCAGCTTATTTAACCAGTTTTCACAGTTAATTTCTAATGTTTTTTAACTTTCAAAAAGCTCTAAACACTTTATTTTAGTCTTTTAACCTATTTAGACTACTTTATTAGTATATTTAAGACAGATAAACTTACTAAACGCTTTAGATCAGCTTATTTAACCAGTTTTCACAGTTAATTTCTAATCTTTTTTAACTTTCAAAAACCTCTAAACTCTTTATTTTAGAGTTATAACCTATTTAGACTACTTTATTAGTATATTTAAGACAGATAAAATTACTAAACTCTTTAGATCAGCTTATTTAACCAGTTTTCACAGTTATTTTCTAATCTTTTTTAACTTTCAAAAGCTCTAAACTCTTTATTTTAGAGTTTTAACCTATTTAGACTACTTTATTAGTATATTTAAGAGAGATAAACTTCTAATCTCTTTAACGAGCTTATTTAACCAGTTTTCACAGTTAATTTCTAATCTTTTTTAACTTTCAAAAAGCTCTAAACTCTTTATTTTAGAGTTTTAACCTATTTAGACTCGTTTATTAGTATATTTAAGATAGATAAACTTACTAACCTCTTAGAACAGCTTATTTAACCAGTTTTCACAGTTAATTTCAAACCATTTTTAACTTTCAAAAAGCTCTAAACACTTTATTTTAGAGTTTTAACCTATTTAGACTACTTTATTAGTATATTTAAGAGAGATAAACTTACTAAACTCTTTAGATCAGCTTATTTAACCAGTTTTCACAGTTAATTTCTAGTCTTTTAAAACTTAAAAAAAGCTCCAAACACTTCATTTTAGAGTTTTAACCTATTTAGACTACTTTATTAGTATATTTAAGAGTGACTAACTTACTGAACTCTTTAGATAAGCTTATTTGACCAGTTTTCACAGTTAATTTCTAACCTTTTTTAACTTATAAAAAGCTCTGAACACTTTATTTTAGTCTTTTAATCTATTTTGACTCCTTTACTAGTGTATTTAAGACAGAGAAACTTACGAAACTCTTTAGATCAGCTTATTTAACCAGTTTTCACAGTTAATTTCTAATCTTTTTTAACTTTCAAAAAGCTCTAAACAGTTTATTTCAGTCTTTAACCTCTTTAGACTACTGTATTAGTGTATTTAAGACAGATAAACTTACTAAACTCTTTAGATCAGCTTATTTAACCAGTTTTCACAGTTAATTTCTAATCTTTTTTAACTTTCAAAAAGCTTGAAACTCTTTATTTTAGAATTTTAACCTATTTAGACTACTTTATTAGTATATTTAAGACAGATAAACTTACTAAACTCTTTAGATAAGCTTATTTAACCAGTTTTCACAGTTAATTTCAAATTTTTTTTACTTACAAAAAGCTCAAAAGACTTTAATTTACTCTTTTAACCCACTTTGACTACTTTACTAGTATATTTAAGACAGAAAAACTTACTAAACTCTTTAGATCAGCTTATTTAACCAGTTTTCACAGTTAATTTCTAATCTTTTTTAACTTTCAAAAAGCTCCAAACACTTTATTTTACTCTTTTAACCTCTTTAGACTACTTTATTAGTATATTTAAGAGAGATAAACTTAATAAACTCTTTAGATCAGCTTATTTAACCCGTTTTCACAGTTAATTTCTAATCTTTTTTAACTTTCAAAAAGCTCTTAACTCTTTATTTTAGAGTTTTAACCTATTTAGACTACTTTATTAGTATATTTAAGACAGATAAACTTACTAAACTCTTTAGATCAGCTTATTTAACCAGTTTTCACACTTAACATCTAATCTTTTTTAACTTTCACAAAGCTCTATACTCTTTTTTTTGCGTTTTAACCTATTTAGACTACTTTATTAGTATATTTAAGACAGATAAACTTACTAAACCTTTAGATCATCTTATTTCACCAGTTTTCACAGTTAATTTCTAATCTTTTTTAACTTTCAAAAAGCTCTAAACTCTGTATTATGGAGTTTTAACCTATTTAGACTACTTTATTAGTATATTTAAGAGAGATAATCTTCTAATCTCTTTAATGAGCTTATTTAACCAGTTTTCACAGTTAATTTCTAATCTTTTTTAACTTTCAAAAAGGTCTAAACTCTTTATTTTAGAGTTTTAACCTATTTAGACTAGTTTATTAGTATATTTAAGATAGATAAACTTAATAACCTCTTAGCACAGCTTATTTAACCAGTTTTGACAGTTAATTTCTATCCATTTTTAACTTTCAAAAAGCTCTAAACACTTTATTTTGGAGTTTTAACCTATTTAGACTACTTTATTAGTATATTTAAGACAGATAAACTTACTAAACTCTTTAGATCAGCTTATTTAACCAGTTTTCACAGTTAATTTCTAATCTTTTAAAACTTAAAAAATGCTCTAAACACTTTATTTTAGAGTTTTAACCTATTTAGACTACTTTATTAGTATATTTAAGACAGATAAACTTACTAAACTCTATAGATCAGCTTATTTAACTACGTTTCACAGTTAATTTCTAAACTTTTTTAACTTTCAAAAAGCTCTAAACTCAAATTTTAGAATTATAACCTATTTAGACTACTTTATTAGTACATTTAAGATAGATAAACTTACTAAACTCTTTAGATCAGCTTATTTAACCAGTTTTCACAGTTACTTTCTAATCTTTTTTAACTTTCAAAAAGCTCTAAACTCTTTATTTTAGAGTTTTAACCTATTTTGACTACTTTATTAGTATATTTAAGACAGATAAACTTACTAAACTCTATAGATCAGCTTATTTAACCAGTTTTCACTGTTAATTTCTAATCTTTTTTAACTTTCAAAAAGCTCTAAACTCTTTATTTTAGAGTTTTAACCTATTTAAACTACTTTAATAGTATATTTAAGACAGATAAACTTACTAAACTCTTTAGATCAGCTTATTTAACCAGTTTTCACAGTTAATTCTAATCTTTTTTAATTTTCAAAAAGCTCTAAACAGTTTATTTTAGAGTTTTAACCTATTTAGACTACTTTATTAGTAAATTTAATACAGATAAACTTACTAAACTCTTTAGATCAGCTTATTTAACCACTTTTCACAGTTAATTTCTAATCTTCTTTAACCTTTATAAAGCTCTAAACACATTATTTTAGTCTTTTAACCTATTTAGACTACTTTATTAGTATATTTAAGACAGATAAACTTACTAAACTCTTTAGATCAGCTTATTTAACCACTTTTCACAGTTAATTTCTAATCTTTTTTAACTTTCAAAAAGCTGTAAACAGGTTATTTTAGTCTTTTAACCTATTTAGACTACTTTATTAGTATATTAAAGACAGATAAACTTACTAAACTCTTTAGATCAGCTTATTTAACCAGTTTTCACAGTTAATTTCTAATCTTTTTTAACTTTCAAAAAGCTCTAAACACTTTATTTTAGTCTTTTAACCTATTTAGACTACTTTATTAGTATATTTAAGACAGATAAACTTACTAAACGCTTTAGATCAGCTTATTTAACCAGTTTTCACAGTTAATTTCTAATCTTTTTTAACTTTCAAAAACCTCTAAACTCTTTATTTTAGAGTTATAACCTATTTAGACTACTTTATTAGTATATTTAAGACAGATAAAATTACTAAACTCTTTAGATCAGCTTATTTAACCAGTTTTCACAGTTATTTTCTAATCTTTTTTAACTTTCAAAAGCTCTAAACTCTTTATTTTAGAGTTTTAACCTATTTAGACTACTTTATTAGTATATTTAAGAGAGATAAACTTACGTAACTCTTTAGATCAGCTTATTTAACCAGTTTTCACAGTTAATTTCTAATCTTTTTTAACTTTCAAAAAGCTCTACTCTCTTTATTTTAGAGTTTTAACCTATTTAGACTACTTTATTAGTATATTAAAGAGAGATAAACTTACTAAACTCTTTAGATCAGCTTATTTAACCAGTTTTCACAGTTAATTTCTAACCTTTTTTAACTTTCAAAAAGCTCTAAACTGTTTATTTTATTCTTTTAACCTATTTAGACTACTTTATTAGTATATTTAAGACAGATAAACTTACTAAACCTTTAGATCAGCTTATTTAACCAGTTTTCACAGTTAATTTCTAATCTTTTTTAACTTTCAAAAAGCTCTAAACTCTTTATTTTGGAGTTTTAACCTCTTTAGACTACTTTATTAGTATATTTAAGAGAGATAAACTTCTAATCTCTTTAACGAGCTTATTTAACCAGTTTTCACAGTTAATTTCTAATCTTTTTTAACTTTCAAAAAGCTCTAAACTCTTTATTTTAGAGTTTTAACCTATTTAGACTAGTTTATTAGTATATTTAAGATAGATAAACTTACTAACCTCTTAGAACAGCTTATTTAACCAGTTTTCACAGTTAATTTCAAACCATTTTTAACTTTCAAAAAGCTCTAAACACTTTATTTTAGAGTTTTAACCTATTTAGACTACTTTATTAGTATATTTAAGAGAGATAAACTTACTAAACTCTTTAGATCAGCTTATTTAACCAGTTTTCACAGTTAATTTCTAGTCTTTTAAAACTTAAAAAAAGCTCCAAACACTTCATTTTAGAGTTTTAACCTATTTAGACTACTTTATTAGTATATTTAAGAGTGACTAACTTACTGAACTCTTTAGATAAGCTTATTTGACCAGTTTTCACAGTTAATTTCTAATTTTTTTAACTTATAAAAAGCTCTGAACACTTTATTTTAGTCTTTTAATCTATTTTGACTACTTTACTAGTGTATTTAAGACAGAGAAACTTACGAAACTCTTTAGATCAGCTTATTTAACCAGTTTTCACAGTTAATTTCTAATCTTTTTTAACTTTCAAAAAGCTCTAAACAGTTTATTTCAGTCTTTTAACCTCTTTAGACTACTGTATTAGTGTATTTAAGACAGATAAACTTACTAAACTCTTTAGATCAGCTTATTTAACCAGTTTTCACAGTTAATTTCTAATCTTTTTTAACTTTCAAAAAGCTTGAAACTCTTTATTTTAGAATTTTAACCTATTTAGACTACTTTATTAGTATATTTAAGACAGATAAACTTACTAAACTCTTTAGATAAGCTTATTTAACCAGTTTTCACAGTTAATTTCAAATTTTTTTTACTTACAAAAAGCTCAAAAGACTTTAATTTACTCTTTTAACCCACTTTGACTACTTTACTAGTATATTTAAGACAGAAAAACTTACTAAACTCTTTAGATCAGCTTATTTAACCAGTTTTCACAGTTAATTTCTAATCTTTTTTAACTTTCAAAAAGCTCCAAACACTTTATTTTACTCTTTTAACCTCTTTAGACTACTTTATTAGTATATTTAAGAGAGATAAACTTAATAAACTCTTTAGATCAGCTTATTTAACCCGTTTTCACAGTTAATTTCTAATCTTTTTTAACTTTCAAAAAGCTCTTAACTCTTTATTTTAGAGTTTTAACCTATTTAGACTACTTTATTAGTATATTTAAGACAGATAAACTTACTAAACTCTTTAGATCAGCTTATTTAACCAGTTTTCACACTTAACATCTAATCTTTTTTAACTTTCACAAAGCTCTATACTCTTTTTTTTGCGTTTTAACCTATTTAGACTACTTTATTAGTATATTTAAGACAGATAAACTTACTAAACCTTTAGATCATCTTATTTCACCAGTTTTCACAGTTAATTTCTAATCTTTTTTAACTTTCAAAAAGCTCTAAACTCTGTATTATGGAGTTTTAACCTATTTAGACTACTTTATTAGTATATTTAAGAGAGATAATCTTCTAATCTCTTTAATGAGCTTATTTAACCAGTTTTCACAGTTAATTTCTAATCTTTTTTAACTTTCAAAAAGGTCTAAACTCTTTATTTTAGAGTTTTAACCTATTTAGACTAGTTTATTAGTATATTTAAGATAGATAAACTTAATAACCTCTTAGCACAGCTTATTTAACCAGTTTTCACAGTTAATTTCTATCCATTTTTAACTTTCAAAAAGCTCTAAACACTTTATTTTGGAGTTTTAACCTATTTAGACTACTTTATTAGTATATTTAAGACAGATAAACTTACTAAACTCTTTAGATCAGCTTATTTAACCAGTTTTCACAGTTAATTTCTAATCTTTTAAAACTTAAAAAATGCTCTAAACACTTTATTTTAGAGTTTTAACCTATTTAGATTACTTTATTAGTATATTTAAGACAGATAAACTTACCAAACTCGTTAGATCAGCTTATTTAACAACTTTTCACAGTTAATTTCTAATCTTTTTTAAGTTTAAAAAAAGTCTAAACACTTTATTTCAGTCTTTTAACCTCTTTAGACTACTTTATTAGTATATTTAAGAGTGACTAACTTACTGAACTCTTTAGATAGGCTTATTTAACCAGTTTTCACAGTTAATTTCTAATTTTTTTAACTTATAAAAAGCTCTAAACAGTTTATTTTAGTCTTTTAACCTATTTTGACTACTTTACTACTATATTTAAGACAGATAAACTTACTAAACTCTTTAGATCAGCTTATTTAACCAGTTTTCACAGTTAATTTATAATCTTTTTTAAGTTTCAAAAAAGTCTAAATACTTTATTTCAGTCTTTTAACCTCTTTAGACTACTTTATTAGTATATTTAAGACAGATAGACTTAATAAACTCTTTAGATCAAGTTATTTAACCAGTTTTCACAGTTAATTTCTAATCTTTTTTAACTTTCAAAAAGCTCTAAACTCTTTATTTTAGAATTTTAACCTATTGAGACTACTTTATTAGTATATTTAAGACAGATTAACTTACTAAACTCTTTAGATAAGCTTATTTAACCAGTTTTCACAGTTAATTTCTAATTTTTTTAACTTACAAAAAGCTCTAAACACTTTAATTTACTCTTTTAACCTATTTTGACTACTTTACTAGTATATTTAAGAGAGAAAAACTTACTTAACTCTTTAGATCAGCTTATTTAACCAGTTTTCACAGTTAATTTCTAATCTGTTTTAACTTTCAAAAAGCTCTAAACACTTTATTTCCGTCTTTTAACATGTTTAGACTACTTTATTAGTATATTTAAGTCAGATAAACTTACTAAACTCTTTAGATCAGATTATTTAACCATTTTTCACAGTTAATTTCTAATCTTTTTTAACTTTCAAAAAGCTCTAAACTCTTTATTTTAGAGTTTTAACCTATTTAGACTTGTTTATTAGTATATTTAAGATAGATAAACTTACTAACCTCTTAGAACAGCTTATTTAACCAGTTTTCACAGTTAATTTCTATCCATTTTTAACTTTCAAAAAGCTCTAAACACTTTATTTTGGAGTTTTAACCTATTTAGACTACTTTATTAGTATATTTAAGAGAGATAAACTTACTAAACTCTTTAGATCAGCTTATTTAACCAGTTTTCACAGTTAATTTCTAATCTTTTAAAACTTAAAAAAACCTCTAAACACTTCATTTTTGAGTTTTAACCTATTTCGACAACATTATTAGTATATTTAAGAGTGACTAACTTACTGAACTCTTTAGATAGGCTTATTTAACCAGTTTTCACAGTTAATTTCTAATTTTTTTAACTTATAAAAAGCTCTAAACACTTTATTTTAGTCTTTTAACCTATTTTGACTACTTTACTAGTGTATTTAAGACAGAGAAACTTACTAAACTCTTTAGATCAGCTTATTTAACCAGTTTTCACAGTTAATTTCTAATCTTTTTTAAGTTTCAAAAAAGTCTAAACACTTTATTTCAGTCTTTTAACCACTTTAGACTACTTTATTAGTATATTTAAGACAGATAAACTTAATAAACTCTTTAGATCAAGTTATTTAACCAGTTTTCACAGTTAATTTCTAATCTTTTTTAACTTTCAAAAAGCTCTAAACTCTTTATTTTAGAATTTTAACCTATTTAGACTACTTTATTAGTATATTTAAGACAGATAAACTTACTAAACTCTTTAGATAAGCCTATTTAACCAGTTTTCACAGTTAATTTCTAATTTTTTTAACTTACAAAAAGCTCTAAACACTTTAATTTACTCTTTTAACCTATTTTGACTACCTTACTAGTATATTTAAGAGAGAAAAACTTACTAAACTCTTTAGATCACCTTATTTAACCAGTTTTCCCAGTTAATTTCTAATCTTTTTTAACTTTCAAAAAGCTCTAAACACTATATTTCCGTCTTTTAACATCTTTAGACTACTTTATTAGTATATTTAAGTCAGATAAACTTACTAAACTCTTTAGATCAGCTTATTTAACCAGTTTTCACAGTTAATTTCTAATCTTTTTTAAATTTCAAAAAGCTCTAAACTCTTTATTTTAGAGATATAACCTATTTAGACTACTTTATTAGTATATTTAAGACAGATAAACTTACTAAACTCTTTAGATCAGCTTATTTAACCAGTTTTCACAGTTAATTTCTAATTTTTTTTAACTTTCCAAAAGCTCTAAACTCTTTATTTTAGAGTTTTAACCTATTTAGACTACTTCATTAGTATATTTAAGAGAGATAAACTTACTAAACTCTTTTGATCAGCTTATTTAACCAGTTTTCACAGTTAATTTCTAATCTTTTTTAACTTTCAAAAAGGTCTAAACTCTTTATTTATGATGTTTAACCTATTTAGACTACTTTATTAGTATATTTAAGACAGAGAAACTTACTAAACTCTTTAGATCAGCTTATTTAACAAATTTTCACAGTTAATTTCTAAATTTTTTTAACTTTCAAAAAGCTCTAAACACTTTATTTTAGAGTTTTAACCTATTTAGATAACTTTATTAGTATATTTAAGACAGATAAACTTACTAAACTCTTTAGATCAGCTTATTTAACCAGTTTTCACAGTTAATTTCTAATCTTTTTTAAATTTCAAAAAGCTCTAAACACATTTTTAGTCTGTTAACCTATTTAGACTACTTTATTAGCATATTTAAGGCAGATAAACTTACTAAACTCTTTAGATCAGCTTATTTAACCAGCTCTAAAATAAAGTGCGTAGAGCTTTTTGATAGTTAAAAAAGATTAGAGATTAACTGGTTAAATAAACTGATCTAAAGAGTTTAGTAAGTTTATCTGTCTTAAATATACTAGTAAAGTTGTTTAAATAGGTTAAAACTCTAAAATGAAGAGTTTAGAGGTTTTTGAAAGTTAAAAAGATTAGAAATTAACTGTGAAAACTGGTTAAATAAGATGATCTAAAGAGTTTAGTAACTTTATCTGACTTAAATATACTAATAAAGTAGTCAAAATAGGTTAAAAGTGAAAAATTAACCGTTTAGACTTTTTTGAAAGTAGAAGATTAGAAATTAACTGTGAAAACTGGTTAAATAAGCTGATCTAAAGAGTTTAGTAAGTTTATCTGTATTAAATGAACTAATAAAGTAGTCTAATTAGGTTAAAACTCTAAAATAAAGTGTTTAGAGCTTTTTGAAAGTTAAAATAGATTAGAAATTACTTGTAAAAACTGGTTAAATAAGCTGATCTAAAGAGTTTAGTAACTTTACCTCTCTTAAAAATACTAATAAAGTAGTCTAAATAGGTTAAAACTATAAAATAAATTGTTTAGACCTTTTTGAAAGTTAAAACAGATTAAAAATTAACTGTGAAACCTGGTTAAATAAGGTGATCTAAAGAGTTTAGTAAGTTTATCTGTCTTAAAATACTAATAAAGTAGTCTAAATTGGTTAAAAATATAAAATGAAGTGTTTAGAGCTTTTAGAAAGTTAAAAAAGATTAGAAATTAACTGTGAAAACTGGTTAAATAATGTGATCTAAAGAGTTTAGTAAGTTTATCTGTCTTGAATATACTAATAAAGTAGTCTAAATAGGGTAAAACTCTAAAATAAAGTGTTTATAGCGTTTTGAAAGTTAAAAAAGATTAGAAATTAATTGTGAAATCTGGTTACATGAGCTGATCTAAAGAGTTTAGCAAGTTTATCTGTCTAAAATTAACTAATAAACTAGTCTAAATAGGTGAAAACTATAAAATAAAGTGTTTAGAGCTTTTTGAAAGTTAAAAAAGATTAGAAATTAACTGTGAAAACTGGTTAAATAAGCTGATCTAAAGAGTTTAGTAGGTTTATCTGCCTTAAATATACTAATAAAGTAGTGTAAATATGTTAAAACTCTAAAATAAAGAGTTTAGAGCTTTTTGAAAGTTAAAAAAAATTAGAAATTATCTGTAAATCTCTTTAAATAAGCTGATTTAAAGAGTTTAGTAAGATTATCTCTCTTAAATATACTAATAAAGTAGTCTAAATAGGTTATAAATCTAAAATAAAGTGTTTAGAGCTTTTTGAAAGTTAAAAAAGAATAGAAACCTACTGTGAAAACTAGTTAAATAAGCTGATCTAAAGAGTTTAGTAAGTTTATCTCTCTTAAATATACTAATAAAGTAGTGTAAATATGTTAAACTCTAAAATAAAGTGTCATGAGCTTTTTGAAAGTTAAAAAAATTAGAAATTAACTGTGAAAAATGGTTAAATAAGCTGATCTAAGGAGTTTAGTAACTTTATCTGCCTTAAATATACTAATAAAGTAGTCTAAATAGGTGAAAACTAAAAAATTAACTGTTTAGAGTATTTTGAAAGTTAAAAGATTAGAAATTAACTGTGAAAACTGGTTAAATAAGCTGATCTAAAGAGTTTAGTAAGTTTATCTCTCTTAAATATACTAATACAGTAGTCTAAATATGTTAAAACTCTAAAATAAAGAATTTAGAGCTTTTTGAAAGTTAAAAAAAGATTAGAAATTAACTGAGAAAACTGATTAAGTAAGCTGATCTATAGAGTTTAGTAAGTTTATCTGTCTTAAATATACTAATAAAGTAGTCTAAATAGGTTAAAAATCAAAAATAAAGTGTTTAGAGCTTTTTGAAATTTAAAAAAGATTAGAAATTAACTGTGAAATCTGGTTAAATAAGCTGATCTAAAGAGTTTAGTAAGTTTATCTGTCTTAAATATACTAATAAAGTAGTCTAAATAGGTTAAACCTCTAAAATAAAGTGTTTAGAGCTTTTTGAAAGTTAAAAAAGATTAGAAATTAACTGTGAAACTGGTTAAATAAGCTGATCTAAAGAGTTTAGTAAGTTTATCTGTCTTAAATATACTAATAAAGTAGTCTAAATATGTTAAAACTCTAAAATAAAGTGTTTAAAGCTTTTTGAAAGTTAAAAAAGATTAGAAATTAACTGTGAAAACTGGTTAAGTAAGCTGATCTAAAGAGTTTAGTAAGTTTATCTGTCTTAAATATACTAAAAAAGTAGTCTAAATAGGTTAAAAGTCTAAAATAAAGTGTTTAGAGCTTTTAGAAAGTTAAAACAAATTAGAAATTAACTGTGAAAACTGGTTAATTAAGCTGATTTATAGAGTTTAGTATGTTTATCTATCTTAAAAATAGTAATAAAGTAGTCTAAATAGGTTAAAACTCTAAAATAAAGAGTTTAGAGGTTTTTGAAATTTTAAAAAATTAGAAATTAACTGTGAAAACTGGTTAAATAAGCTGATCTAAAGAGTTTAGTAAGTTTATCTCTCTTAAATATACTAATAAAGTAGTCTAAATAGGTTAAAACTCTAAAATAAAGTGTTTAGAGCTTTTTGAAAGTTAAAAAAAATTAGAAATTAACTGCGAAACTGGTTAAATAAGCTGATCTAAAGAGTTTAGTAAGTTTATCTGTCTTAAATATACTAATAAATTAGTCTAAATAGGTTAAAACTCTAAAATAAAGTGTTTAGAGCTTTTTGAAAGTTAAAAAAGATTAGAAATTAATTGTGAAAACTGGTTAAATAAGGTGATCTAAAGAGTTTAGTAACTTTATGTACCTTAAATATCCTAATAAAGTAGTCTAAATCGGTTAAAACTCAAAAATCAACTTTTTAGACTTTTTTAAAAGTTAAAAGATTAGAAATTAACTGTGAAAACTGGTTAAATAAGCTGATCTAAAGAGTTTAGTAACTTTATCTGTCTTAAATATACTAATAAAGTAGTCTAAATAGGTTAAAACTCGAAAATAAAGTGTTTAGAGCTTTTTGAAAGTTAAAACAGATTAGAAATTAAGTGTAAAAACTGGTTAAATAAGCTGATCTAAATAGTTTAGTAAGTTTATCTCTCTTAAATATACTTAGAAAGTAGTTGAAATTGGTTAAAACTATAAAATGAGGTGTTTAGAGCTTTTAGATAGTTAAAAAAGATTAGAAATTAACTGTGAAAACTGGTTAAATAAGGTGATCTAAAGAGTTTAGTAAGTTCATCTGTCTTAAATATACTAATACAGTGGTCTAAATAGGTTAAAACTCTAAAATAAAGTGTTTAGAGTGTTTTGAAAGTAAAAAAAGATTAGAAATTAATTGTAAAAACTGGTTACATGAGCTGATCTAAAGAGTTTAGTAAGTTTATCTGTATAAAATTAACTAATAAAGTAGTCTAAATAGGTCAAAACTCTAAAATAAAGTGTTTAGAGCTTTTTGAAAGTTAAAAAAGATTAGAAATTAACTGTGAAACCTGGTTAAATAAGGTGAATTAAAGGATTTAGTAACTTTATCTCTTTTAAATATACTAATAAAGTAGTCTAAATAGTTTAAAAATCTAAAATAAAGTGTTTAGAGCTTTTTCAAAGTTAAGAAGATTAGAAATTAACGGTGAAAACTGGTTAAATAAGCTGATTTAAAGAGTTTAGTAGGTTTACCTGTCTTAAATATACTAATAAAGTAGCCTAAATATGTTAAAACTCTAAAATAAAGTGTTTAGAGCTTTTTGAAATTTAAAACAGATTAGAAATTATCTGTAAAAACTCTTTAAATAAGCTGATTTAAAGAGTTTAGTAATTTTATCTCTCTTAATTATACTATTAAAGTAGTCTAGATAGGTTCTAATCTAAAATAAAGTGTTTAGAGCTTTTTGAAAGTTAAAAAAGATTAGAAATTAAATGTGAAAACTGGTTAAATAAGCTGATCTAAAGAGTTTAGTAAGTTTATCTCTCTTAAATATACTAATAAAGTTGTCTAAATAGGTTAAACTCTAAGATAAAGTGTAATGAGCTTTTTGAAAGTTAAAAAAGATTAGAAATTAACTGTGAAAACTGGTTAAATAAGCAGATATAAAGAGTTTAGTAACTTTATCTGTCTTAAATATACTGATAAAGTAGTCTAAATAGGCTAAAACTAAAAAATTAACTGTTTAGAGTTTTTTGAAAGTTAAAAGATTAGAAATTAACTGTGAAAACTGGTTAAATAAGCTGATCTAAAGAGTTTAGTAAGTTTATCTGTCTTAAATATACTAATAAAGTAGTCTAAATAGGTTAAAACTCTAAAAGAAAGAGTTTAGAGCTTTTTAAAGTTAAAAAAGATTAGAAATTAACTGTGAAAACTGGTTAAATAAGCTGATCTATAGAGTTTAGTAAGTTTATCTGTCTTAAGTATACTAATAAAGTAGTCTATATAGGTTAAAACTCTAAATAAAGTGTTTAGAGCTTTTTGAAAGTTAAAAAAGATTAGAAATTAACTGTGAAAATTGGTTAAATAAGCTGATCTAAAGAGTTTAGTAATTTTATCTGTCTTAAATATACTAATAAAGTAGTCTAAATAGGTTAAAACTCTAAAATAAAGTGTTTAGAGCTTTTTGAAAGTTAAAAAAGATTAGAAATTAACTGTGAAAACTGGTTAAATAAGCTGATCTATAGAGTTTAGTAAGTTTATCCGTCTTAAATATACTAATAAAGTAGTCTAAATAGGTTAAAACTCTAAAATAAAGTTTTAGAGCTTTTTGAAAGTTAAAAAAGATTAGAAATTAACTGTGAAAACTGGTTAAATAAGCTGATCTAAAGAGTTTAGTAAGTTTATCTGTCTTAAATATACTAATAAAGTAGTCTAAATAGGTTAAAACTCTAAAATAAAGTGTTTAGAGCTTTTTGAAAGTTTAAACAAATTAAAATTAACTGTGAAAACTGGTTAAATAAGCTGATTTATAGAATTTAGTAAGTTTACGTCTCTTAAATATACTCAAAAAGTAGTCTAAATAGGTTAAAACTCTAAAATAAAGAGTTTAGAGCTTTTTGAAAGTTAAAAAAGATTAGAAATTAACTGTGAAAACTGGTTAAATAAGCTGATGTATAGAGTTTAGTAAGTTTATCTGTCTTAAATATACTAATAAAGTAGTCTAAATAGGTTAAAACTCTAAACTAAAGAGTTTAGAGCTTTTTAAAAGTTAAAAAAGATTAGAAATTAACTGTGAAAACTGGTTAAATCAGCTGATTTATAGAGTTTGTTAAGTTTATCTGTCTTAAATATACTAATAAAGTAATCTAAATAGGTTAAAACTCTAAAATAATGTGTTTAGAGCTTTTTGAAAGTTAAAAAAGATTAGAAATTAACTGTGAAAACTGGTTAAATAAGCTGATCTAAAGAGTTTAGTAAGTTTATCTGTCTTAAATATACTAATAAAGTAGTCTAAATAGGTTAAAACTCTAAAATAAAGTGTTTAGAGCTTTTTGAAAGTTAAAAAAGATTAGAAATTAACTGTGAAAACTGGTTAAATAAGCTGATCTAAAGAGTTTAGTAAGTTTATCTCTCTTAAATATACTAATAAAGTAGTCTAAATAGGTTAAAAGACTAAAATGAAGTGTTTAGAGCTTTTTGAAAGTTAAAAAAGATTAGAAATTAACAGTGAAAACTGGTTAAATAAGCTGATCTAAAGAGTTTAGTAAGTTTATCTCTCTTAAATATACTAATAAAGTAGTCTAAATAGGTTAAAACTCTAAAATAAAGTGTTTAGAGCTATTTGATAGTTAAAACAAATTAGAAATTAACTGCGAACACTAGTTAAATAACCTGATTTATAGAGTTTGGGAAGTTTATCTCTCTTAAATATACTAATAAAGTAGTCTAAATAGGTAAAAACTCTAAAATAAAGAGTTTAGAGCTTTTTGAAAGTTAAAAAAGATTAGAAATTAACTGTGAAAACTGGTTAAATAAGCTGATCTATAGAGTTTATTAAGTTTATCTTTCTTAAATATACTAATAAAGTAGTCTAAATAGGTTAAAGCTCTAAAATAAAGTGTTTAGAGCTTTTTGAAAGTTAAAAAAGATTAGAAATTAACTGTGAAAACTGGTTAAATAAGCTGATCTAAAGAGTTTAGTAAGTTTATCTGTCTTAATTATACTAATAAAGTAGTCTAAATAGTTTAAAACTCTAAAATAATGAGTTTAGAGCTTTTTGAAAGTTAAAAAAGATTAGAAATGAAGTGTGAAAACTGGTTAAGTCAGCTGATATATAGAGGTTAGTAAGTTTATCAGTCTTAAATATATTAATAAAGTAGTCTAAATAGGTTAAAACTCTAAAATAAAGTGTTTAGAGCTTTTTGAAAGTTAAAAAAGATTAGAAATTAACTTTGAAAACTGGTTAAATAAGCTGATCTAAAGAGTTTAGTAAGTTTGTCTGTTTTAAATATACTAATAAAGTAGTCTAAATAGGTTAAAACTCTAAAATAAAGTGCTTAGAGCTTTTTGAAAGTTAAAAAAGATTAGAAATTAACTGTGAAACTGGTTAATAAGCTGATGAATAGAGTTTAGTAAGTTTATCTGTCTTAAATATACTAATAAAATAGTCTAAATAGGTTAAAACTCTAAAATAAAGTGTTTATAGTTTTTGAAAGTTAAAACAAATTAGAAATTAACTGTGAAAACTGGTTAAATAAGCTGATCTAAAGAGTTTAGTAAGTTATCTGTCTTAAATATACTAATAAAGTAGTCTAAATAGGTTAAAACTCTAAAATAAAGTGTTTAGAGCTTTTTGAAAGTTAAAAAAGATTAGAAATTAACTGTGAAAACTGGTTAAATAAGCTGATCTAAAGAGTTTAGTAAGTTTATCTCTCTTAAATATACTAATAAAGTAGTCTAAATAGGTTAAAAGACTAAAATGAAGTGTTTAGAGCTTTTTGAAAGTTAAAAAAGATTAGAAATTAACTGTGAAAACTGGTTAAATAAGCTGATCTAAAGAGTTTAGTAAGTTTATCTGTCTTAAATATACTAATAAAGTAGTCTAAATAGGTTAAAACTCTAAAATAAAGTGTTTAGAGCTTTTTGAAAGTTTAAACAAATTAAAAATTAACTGTGAAAACTGGTTAAATAAGCTGATTTATAGAATTTAGTAAGTTTACGTCTCTTAAATATACTCAAAAAGTAGTCTAAATAGGTTAAAACTCTAAAATAAAGAGTTTAGAGCTTTTTGAAAGTTAAAAAAGATTAGAAATTAACTGTGAAAACTGGTTAAATAAGCTGATCTATAGAGTTTAGTAAGTTTATCTGTTTTAAATATACTAATAAAGTAGTCTAAATAGGTTAAAACTCTAAACTAAAGAGTTTAGAGCTTTTTAAAAGTTAAAAAAGATTAGAAATTAACTGTGAAAACTGGTTAAATAAGCTGATCTATAGAGTTTAGTAAGTTTATCTCTCTTAAATATACTAATAAAGTAGTCTAAATAGGTTAAAACTCTAAATTAAAGATTTTAGAGCTTTTTGAAAGTTAAAAAAGATTAGAAATTAACTGTGAAAACTGGTTAAATCAGCTGATTTATAGAGTTTATTAAGTTTATCTGTCTTAAATATACTAATAAAGTAATCTAAATAGGTTAAAACTCTAAAATAAAGTGTTTAGAGCTTTTTGAAAGTTAAAAAAGATTAGAAATTAACTGTGAAAACTGGTTAAATAAGCTGATCTAAAGAGTTTAGTAAGTTTATCTGTCTTAAATATACTAATAAAGTAGTCTAAATAGGTTAAAACTCTAAAATAAAGTGTTTAGAGCTTTTTGAAAGTTAAAAAAGATTAGAAATTAACTGTGAAAACTGGTTAAATAAGCTGATCTAAAGAGTTTAGTAAGTTTATCTCTCTTAAATATACTAATAAAGTAGTCTAAATAGGTTAAAAGACTAAAATGAAGTGTTTAGAGCTTTTTGAAAGTTAAAAAAGATTAGAAATTAACAGTGAAAACTGGTTAAATAAGCTGATCTAAAGAGTTTAGTAAGTTTATCTCTCTTAAATATACTAATAAAGTAGTCTAAATAGGTTAAAACTCTAAAATAAAGTGTTTAGAGCTATTTGATAGTTAAAACAAATTAGAAATTAACTGCGAACACTAGTTAAATAACCTGATTTATAGAGTTTGGGAAGTTTATCTCTCTTAAATATACTAATAAAGTAGTCTAAATAGGTAAAAACTCTAAAATAAAGAGTTTAGAGCTTTTTGAAAGTTAAAAAAGATTAGAAATTAACTGTGAAAACTGGTTAAATAAGCTGATCTATAGAGTTTATTAAGTTTATCTTTCTTAAATATACTAATAAAGTAGTCTAAATAGGTTAAAGCTCTAAAATAAAGTGTTTAGAGCTTTTTGAAAGTTAAAAAAGATTAGAAATTAACTGTGAAAACTGGTTAAATAAGCTGATCTAAAGAGTTTAGTAAGTTTATCTGTCTTAATTATACTAATAAAGTAGTCTAAATAGTTTAAAACTCTAAAATAATGAGTTTAGAGCTTTTTGAAAGTTAAAAAAGATTAGAAATGAAGTGTGAAAACTGGTTAAGTCAGCTGATATATAGAGGTTAGTAAGTTTATCAGTCTTAAATATATTAATAAAGTAGTCTAAATAGGTTAAAACTCTAAAATAAAGTGTTTAGAGCTTTTTGAAAGTTAAAAAAGATTAGAAATTAACTGTGAAAACTGGTTAAATAAGCTGATCTAAAGAGTTTAGTAAGTTTGTCTGTTTTAAATATACTAATAAAGTAGTCTAAATAGGTTAAAACTCTAAAATAAAGTGCTTAGAGCTTTTTGAAAGTTAAAAAAGATTAGAAATTAACTGTGAAACTGGTTAATAAGCTGATGAATAGAGTTTAGTAAGTTTATCTGTCTTAAATATACTAATAAAATAGTCTAAATAGGTTAAAACTCTAAAATAAAGTGTTTAGAGTTTTTGAAAGTTAAAACAAATTAGAAATTAACTGTGAAAACTGATGAAATAAGCTGATCTAAAGAGTTTAGTAAGTTTATCTCTCTTAAATAAACTAATAAAGAAGTGTAAATAGTTTAAAACTCTAAAATAAAGTGTTTAGAGCATTTCGAAAGTTAAAACAAATTAGAAATTAACTGTGAAAACTGGTTAAATAAGCTGATCTTAAGAGTTTAGTAAGTTTATCTCTCTTAAATATACTAATAAAGTAGTCTAAATAGGTTAAAAATCTAAAAGAAAGTGTTTAGAGCTTTTTGAAAGTTAAAAAAGTTGAGAAATTAACTGTGAAAACTGGTTAAATAAGCTGATCTAAAGAGTTTAGTAAGTTTATCTGTCTTAAATATACTAATAAAGTAGTCTAAATAGTTTAAAACTCTACATTAAAGTGTTTAGAGCTTTTTGAAAGTGAAAAAAGATTAGAAATTAAGTGTTAAAAGTGGTTAAATAAGCTGATCTAAAGAGTTTAGTAAGTTTATCAGTCTTAAATATACTAATAAACTAGGCTAAATAGGTTAAAACTCTAAAATAAAGTGCTGGACCTTTTTGAAAGTTAAAAACGTTTAGAAATTAAGTGTGAAAACTGGTTAAATAAGCTTTTCTAAAGAGTTTAGTATGTTTATCTGACTTAAATATACTAATAAAGTAGTCTAAATAAGTTAAACTCTAAAATAAAGAGTTTAGAGCTTTTTGAATGTTAAAAAATATTAGAAATTTAGTGTGAAAACTGGTTAAATAAGCTGATCTAAAGTGTTTAGTAAGTTTATCTGTCTTAAATATACTAATAAAGTAGTCTAAATAGGTTAAATCTCTAAAATAAAGTGCTTAAAGCTTTTTGAAAGTTAAAAAAGATTATAAATTAACTGTGAAAACTGGTTAAATAAGCTGATCTAAAGAGTTTAGTAAGTTTATCTGTCTTAAATATACTAATAAAGTAGTATAATAGGTTAAAAATCTAAAATAAAGAGTTTAGATCTTTTTGAAACTTAAATAGGATTAGAAATTAAGTGTGAAAACTGGTTAAACAAACTGATCTAAAGATTTTAGTAAGTTTATTAGTCTTAAATATACTGATATAAAGTAGTCTAAATAGGTTAAAACTCTAAAATAAAGTGTTTAGAGCTTTTTGAAAGTTAAAAAAGATTAGAAATTAACTGTGAAATATGGTTAAATAAGTTGATCTAAAGAGTTTAGTAAGTTTATCTGTCTTAAATATACTAAAAAGTAGTCTAAATAGATTAAAACTCTAAAATAAAGTGTTTAGAACTTTTTTAAAGTCAAAAAAGATTAGAAATTTACTTTGAAAACTGGTTAAATATGCTGATCTATAGAGTTTACTTAGTTTATCTGTTTTAAATATATTAAAAAGTAGTCTAAATAGGTTAAAACTCTAAAATAAAGTGTTTAGAGCTTTTAGAAAGTTAAAAAAGTTTAGAAATTAAGTGTGAAAACTGGTTAAATAAGATATTCTAACGAGTTTAGTAAGTTTATCTATCTTAAATATACTAATAAAGTAGTTTAAATATGTTAAAACTCTAAAATTAAGTGTTTAGAGCTATTTGAAATTTAAAAAAGATTAGAAATTAACTGTGAAAACTGGTTAAATAAGGTGATCTAAAGAGTTTACTAAGTTTATCTGTCTTAAATATACTAATAAAGTAGTTTTAATAGGTTAAAACTCTAAAATAAACTGTTTAGACTCTTTTTAAAGTGAAAAAATATTAGAAATAAATTGTGAAAACAGGTTAAATAAGCTGATCGAAAGAATTTAGTAAGTTTATCTCTCTTAAATATACTAATATAGTAGTCTAAATAGGTTAAAACTCTAAAATAAAGAGTTTAGAGCTTTTTGAAAGTTAAAAAAGATTAGAAATTAACTGTGAAATATGGTTAAATAAGCTGATCTAAAGAGTTTAGTAAGTTTATCTGTCTTAAATATACTAAAAAGTAGTCTAAATAGATTAAAACTCTAAAATAAAGTGTTTAGAACTTTTTTAAAGTCAAAAAAGATTAGAAATTTACTGTGAAAACTGGTTAAATATGCTGATCTATAGAGTTTACTTAGTTTATCTGCTTTAAATATATTAAAAAGTAGTCTAAATAGGTTAAAACTCTAAAATAAAGTGTTTAGAGCTTTTAGAAAGTTAAAAAAGTTTAGAAATTAAGTGTGAAAACTGGTTAAATAAGATATTCTAACGAGTTTAGTAAGTTTATCTATCTTAAATATACTAATAAAGTAGTTTAAATATGTTAAAACTCTAAAATTAAGTGTTTAGAGCTATTTGAAATTTAAAAAAGATTAGAAATTAACTGTGAAAACTGGTTAAATAAGGTGATCTAAAGAGTTTACTAAGTTTATCTGTCTTATATATACTAATAAAGTAGTTTTAATAGGTTAAAACTCTAAAATAAACTGTTTAGACTCTTTTTAAAGTGAAAAAAGATTAGAAATAAATTGTGAAAACAGGTTAAATAAGCTGATCTAAAGAATTTAGTAAGTTTATCTCTCTTAAATATACTAATATAGTAGTCTAAATAGGTTAAAACTCTAAAATAAAGAGTTTAGAGCTTTATGAAATTTAAAAATATTAGAAATTAACTGTGAAAACAGTTTAAATAAGCTGATCTAAAGAGTTTAGTAAGTTTATCTGTCTTAAATATACTAAAAAGTAGTCGAAATAGGTTAAAACTCTAAAATAAAGTGTTTAGAGCTTTTAGAAAGTTAAAAAAGTTTAGAAATTAAGTGTGAAAACTGGTTAAATAAGATATTCTAACGAGTTTAGTAAGTTTATCTGTCTTAAATATACTAATAAAGTAGTTTAAATATGTTAAAACTCTAAAATTAAGTGTTTAGAGCTATTTGAAATTTAAAAAAGATTAGAAATTAACTGTGAAAACTGGTTAAATAAGGTGATCTAAAGAGTTTACTAAGATTATCTGTCTTAAATATACTAATAAAGTAGTTTAAATAGGTTAAAACTCTAAAATAAACTGTTTAGACTCTTTTTAAAGTGAAAAAAGATTAGAAATAAATTGTGAAAACAGGTTAAATAAGCTGATCTAAAGAATTTAGTAAGTTTATATGTTCTAAATATACTAATGAAGTAGTCTAAATAGATTAAAACTCTAAAATAAACTTTTTTGAGCCTTTTGAAAGTTAAAAAAAATTAGAAATTAACTGTGAAAACTGGTTAAATAAGCTGATCTAAAGACTTAACTAAGTTTATCTGTCTTAAATACACTAACAAAGTAGTCTAAATAGGTTAAAACTCTAAAGTAAACTGTTTAGAGCCTTTTGAAGGTTAAAAAAGATTAGAAATTAACTGTGAATACTGGTTAAATAAGCTGATGTAAAGAGTTTTGTAAGTTTATGCGTCGTTAATATACTAATAAAGTAGTCTAAACAGGTTAAAACTCTGAAATAAACTGTTTAGAGCCTTTTTAAGTTAAAAAAGACTAGAAATTAATTGTGAAAATTGGTTAAATAAGCTGATCTAAAGAGTTTAGTAAGTTTATCTGACTTAAATATAGTAATAAAGTAGTTTAAATAGGTTGAAACTCTAAAATAAAGTGTTTAGAGCTTTTTGAAAGTTAAAACTTTTTAGAAATTAACTGTGAAAACTGGTTAAATAAGCTGATCTAAAAAGTTTAGTAAGTTTATCTGACTTAAATATACTAATAAAGTAGTCTAAATAGGTTAAAACTCTAAAATAAAGAGTTTAGAGCTTTTTGAAATTTAAAAAAGATAAGAAAATAAGTGTGAAAAATGGTTAAACAAGCTAATCTAAAGAGTTTAGTAAGTTTATTAGTCTTAAATATACTAATAAAGTAGTCTAAATAGGTTAAAACTCTAAAATAAAGTGTTTAGAGCTTTTTGAAAGTTAAAAAAGACTAGAAATTAACTGTGAAACTGGTTAAATAAGCTGATCTAAAGAGTTTAGTAAGTTTATCTGTCTTATATATACTAATAAAGTAGTCTAAATAGGTTAAAACTCTAAAATAAACTCTTTAGAGCTCTTTGAAAGTTAAAAAATATTAGAAATTAATTGTGAAAATTGGTTAAATAAACTGATCTTAAGAGTTTCTTATGTGTTTATCTGTCTTAAATATACTAATACAGTAGTCTAAATAGGTTAAAACTGTAAAATAAAGTGTTTAGAGCCTTTTGAAATTTAAAAAAGATTAGAAATTAACTGTTAAAACTGGTTAAATAAGGTGATCTAAAGAGTTTAGTAAGTTTCTCTGTCTTAAATATACTAATAAACTAGTCTAAATAGGTTAAAACTCTAAACTTAAGTGTTTATAGCTTTTTGAAAGTTAAAAAGATCAGAAATTAACTGTAAAAACTCGTTAGAGAAGCTCATTTAAAGAGTTTAGTAAGTTTATCTGTCTTAAATATACTAATAAAGTAGTCTAAATAGGTTAAAACTCTCAAATAAACTGTTTGGATTCCTCTTAAAGTTAAAACAGATTAGAAATTAATTGCGAACAACGGTTAAATAAGCTGATCTAAAGACTTTAGTAAGTTTATCTCTCTAAATATACTAATGAAGTAGTCTAAATATGTTAAATCTCTAATATAAACGGGTTGAGGGTTTTCAAAATTTAAAAAGATTAGAAATTAATTGTGAAAACTGGTTAATAAGCTGATCTATAGTGTTTAGTAAGTTTATCCGCCTTAAATATACTAATAAAGTAGTCTAAATAGGTTAAAAATGTAAATTTAAGTGCTTAGAGCTTTTTGAAAGTTAAAAAAGATTACAAATTAAGTGTGAAAACTGGTTAAATAAGTTGATGTGAAGTGTTTAGTAAGTTTATCTGTTTTAAAAATACTGATAAAGTAGTCTAAATAGTTTAAAACTCTAAAATAAAGAGTTTAGAGCTTTTTGAAATTTAAAAAAGATTAGAAATTAACTGTGAAAATGGTTAAATAAGCTGATCTAAAGAGTTTAGTAAGTTTATCTGTCTTAAATATACTAATAAAATAGTCTAAATAGGTTAAAAACTCTAATATAAACGGTTTGAGGGTTTTCGAAAGTTAAAAAGAGTAGAAATTAACTGTGAAACCTGGTTAAATAAGCTGATCTAAAGAGTTTAGTAAGTTTATCTCTCTTAAATATACTAATAAAGTAGTCTAAATAGGTTAAAACTCTAAAATAAAGTGTTTAAAGCTTTTTAAAATTAAAAAAAGATTAGAAATTAACTGTGAAAACTGGTTAAATAAGCTGATCTAAAGAGTTTAGTAAGTTTATCTATCTTAAATATACAAATAAAGTAGTCTAAATAGGTTAAAACTCTAAAATAAAGTGTTTAAACCTTTTTGAAAGTTAAAAAAATTAGAAATTAACAGTGAAAACTGGTTAAATAAGCTGATCTAAAGAGTTTAGTAAGTTTATCTATCTTAAATATACAAATAAAGTAGTCTAAATAGGTTAAAACTCTAAAATAAAGTGTTTAAACCTTTTTGAAAGTTAAAAAAATTAGAAATTAACAGTGAAAACTGGTTAAATAAGCTGATCTAAAGAGTTTATTAAGTTTATCTGTTTTAAATATACTAATAAAATAGTCTAAATAGGTTAAAAGTCTAAAATGAAGTGTTTAGAGGTTTTGAAAGTTAAAAAAGATTAGAAATTAACTGTGAAAACTGGTTAAATAAGCTGATCTAAAGAGTTTAGTAAGTTTATCTGTCTTAAATATACTAATAAAGTAGTTTAAATATGTTAAAACTCTAAAGTTAAGTGTTTAGAGCTATTTGAAAATTTAAAAAAAATTAGAAATTAACTGTGAAAACTGGTTAAATAAGGTGATATAAAGAGTTTAGTAAGTTTATCTGTCTTAAATATACTAATAAAGTAGTCTAAATAGGTTAAAACTCTAAATAAACTGTTCAGACTCTTTTTAAAGTGAAAAAAGTTGAGAAATAAATTGTGAAAACAGGTTAAATAACCTGATCTAAAGAATTTAGTAAGCTTATTTTTTGTAAATATACTAATGAAGTAGTCTAAATAGGTTAAAACTCTAAAATAACCTGTTTAGAGCCTTTTGAAGGTTAAAAAGATTAGAAATTAACAGTGAAAAGTGGTTAAATAAGCTGATCTAAAGAGTTTAGTAAGTTTATCTGTCGTAAATATACTAATAAAGTAGTCTAAATAGGTTAAAACTCTGAAATAGACTGTTTAGAGCCTTTTTAAAGTTAAAAAAGATTAGAAATTAATTGTGAAAATTGGTTAAATAAGCTGATCTAAAGAGTTTAGTAAGTTTATCTGTCTTAAGTATACTAATAATGAAGTAGTCTAAATAGGTTAAAACTCTGAAATAGACTGTTTAGAGCCTTTTTAAAGTTAAAAAAGATTAGAAATTAATTGTGAAAATTGGTTAAATAAGCTGATCTAAAGAGTTTAGTAAGTTTATCTGTCTTAAATATACTAAAAAAGTAGTTTAAATAGGTTTAAACTCTAAAATAAAGTGTTTAGAGCGTTTTTAAAGTTAAAAAAGATTAGAAATTAATTGTGAAAATTGGTTAAATAAGCTGATCTAAAGAGTTTAGTAAGTTTATCTGTCTCAAATATACTAAAAAAGTAGTTTAAATAGGTTGAAACTCAAAAATAAAGTGTTTAGAGCTTTTTGAAAGTTAAAAAATATTAAAAATTAACCGTGAAAACCGGTTAAATAAGCTGATCCAAAGAATTTAGTAAGTTTATTTGTTCTAAATATACTAATGAAGTAGTCTAAATAGGTTAAAACTCTAAAATAAAGTTTTTAGAACTTTTTGAAACTTAAAAAATATTAGAAATTAACTGTGAACACTGGTTAAATAAGCTGATCTAAAGAGTTTAGTAAGTTTATCTTACATAAATATACTAATAAAGTAGTCTAAATAGGTTAAAACTCAAAAATAAAGAGTTTAGAGCTTTTTGAAATTTAAAAAAGATTAGAAATTAAGTGTAAAAAATGCTTAAATAAGCTGATCTAAAGAGTTTAGTAAGTTTATTAGTCTTAAATATACTAATAAAGCAGTCTAAACAGGTTAAAACTCTAAAAGAAAGTGTTTAGAGCTTTTTGAATGTTAAAAAATATATGAAATTAAGTGTGAAAACTGGTTAAATAAGCTGATCTAAAGAGTTTAGTAAGATTATCTGTCTTAAATATACTAATAAAGTAGTTTAAATATGTTAAAACTCTAAAATAAAGTGTTTAGAGGTATTTGAAAATTAAAAAAGATTAGAAATTAACTGTGAAAACTGGTTAAATAAGCTGATCTAAAGAGTTTAGTAAGTTTATCTGTCTTAAATATACTAATAAAGTAGTCTAAATAGGTTAAAACTCTAAAATAAAGAGGTTAGTGCTTTTGAAAGTAAAAAAGATTAGAAATTAACTGTGAAAACTGGTTAAATAAGCTGATCTAAAGAGTTTAGTAAGTTTATCTGTCTTAAATATACTAATAAAGTAGTCTAAATAGGTTAAAACTCTAAAATAAAGAGTTTACAGCTTTTTGAAAGTTAAAAAAGATTAGAAATTAACTGTGAAAACTGGTTAAATAAGCTGATCTAAAGAGTTTAGTAAGTTTATCTCTCTTAAATGTAGTAATAAAGTAGTCTAAATAGGTTAAAACTCTAAAATAAAGTGTTTATAGCTTTTTGAAAGTAAAAAGAAATTAGAAATTAACTGTGAAAAGTGGTAAATAAGCTGATCTAAAGAGTTTAGTAAGTTTATCTGTCTTAAATATACTAATAAAGTAGTCTAAATAGGTTAAAACTCTAATATAAATGGTTTTAGGGTCTTCGAAAGTTAAAAAAGATTAGAAATTAAGTGTGAAAACTGGTTAAATAAGCTGATCTAAAGAGTTTAGTAAGTTTATCTGTTTTAAATATACTAATAAAGTAGTCTAAATAGGTTAAAACTCTGAAATAAAGTGTTTAAAGGTTTTGGAAAGTTAAAAAAGATTAGAAATTAAGTGTGAAAACTGGTTAAATAAGCTGATCTAAAGAGTTTAGTAAGTTTATCTGTCTTAAATATACTAAGAAAGTAGTCTAAATAGGTTAAAACTCAAAAATAAACTCTTTAGAGCTTTTTGAAAGTTAAAAAAGATTAGAAATTAAGTGTGAAATCTTGTTAGTATATTTAAGATAGGGTGATTGTTAATTTGTAAACCTGTTTTAGTTTTTAAAAAGTTCGAAAACGTTTATTTTAGAGTTTTAACCTATTTAGACTACTTTATTAGTACATTTAAGGTAAACAAACTTACTAAACTCTTTAGATTAGCTTTAAAGCAGTTTTCTTTGTTTATTTCTAAAGTTTTTTAACTTTCTAAAAGCTCTAAAAAGTTTATTTTAGAGTTTAACCTATTTAGTAACTTTATTAGTATATTTAAGTCAGATAAACTTGCTAAACTCTTAAATCAGCTTATTTAACCAGTTTTCACAATTATTTTCTAATCTTTTTTAACTTACAAAAACTCTAAACAGTTTATTTAAGGTTTTTAACCTATTTAGACTACTTTATTAGTATATTTAAAACAGATAAATTTGCTAAATTCTTTAGATCAGCTTATTTAACCATTTTTCATACTTAATTTTTAACATTTTTTAATTTTTAAAAAGCTCGAAAAAATTTATTTTAGAGTTTTAACCTATTTATATTACATTATTAGTATATTTAAGACAGATAAACTTACTAAACTTTTTCGATCAGCTTACTTATCCTGTTTTGAAAGTTAATTTCTAATCTTTTTTAACTTTCAAAAACTCTAAACAGTTTATATAACAGTTTTAATCTATTTAGACTACTTTATTAGTTTATTTAAGTCAGACAAACTTGCTAAACTCTTTAGATCAGCTTACTTAACCAGTTTCAAACTTAATTTCAAATTTTTTTAACTTTCAAAAAGTTCTAAATAGTTTATTTTCGTATATTCAAGACAGATAAACTTACTAAACGTTTTATATCAGCATATTTAACCATTTTTATAATTAATTTCTAATCTTTTTTAACTTCAAAAAGCTCTAAACTCTTTATTTTAGAGTTTTAACTTATTCAGACTATTTTTTTAGTATATTTAAGACAGAAAAACTTAGTAACCTCTTTAGATCAGCTTATTTAACCAGTTTTCACAATAAATTTCAAAACTTTTTTAACTTTGAAAAACCTTTAAATAGTTTATTTTAGAATTTTGACCTATTTAGACTACTTTATTAGTATATTTAAGAGAGATAAACTCACTAAACTCGTTAGATCAGCATATTTAACCAGTTTTTGCAATGAATTTCTAAACTTTTTTAACTTTCAAAAAACTCTAAACAGTTTATTTTAGAGTTTTAACCTATTTAGACTACTTTATTAGTATATGTAAGACAGATAAACTTACTAAACTCTTTAGATCAGCTTATTTAACCAGTTTTCAAAGTCAATTTTTAATATTTTTTAAAATTCAAAAAACTCTAAACAGTTTATTTTAGAGTTTTAACCTATTTAGACTACTTTATTAGTATATTTAAGACAGATAACCTTGCCAAACTCTTTAGATTAGAATATTTAACTAGTTTTTATAATTAATTTCTAATCTTTTTTAACTTTAAAAAGGTCTAAGCAGTTTATTTGAGAGTTAACCTATTTAGACTCCTTTATTAGTATATTTAAGAAAGATTCATTGGAAATTGTAAACCTTTTTTAGTTTTTAAAAAGCTCGAAAAAGTCTATTTTAGAGTTTTAACCCATTTAGAGTACTTTCTTAGTATATTTGAGGAAATAAACTCACTAAACTCTTTAGATTAGCTTTTTAAAGCAGTTTTGTTTGTTCTTTTCTTAAGTTTTTTCACTTTCAAAAAGCTCTAAAAAGTTTATTTTAGAGTTTTAACCTATTTAGATAACTTTATTAGTATATTTAAGAGAGATAAACTTACTAAACTCAAAAATCAGCTTATTTAACCAGTTTTCACAATTAATTTTTAATCTTTTTTTAACTTTCAAAAACTCTAAACAGTTTATTTTAGAGTTTTAACCTATTTAGACTACTTTATTAGTATATTTAAGACAAACAAACTTACTAAACTCTTTAGATCAGCTTATTTAACCAGTTTTCATAGTTAATTTCTAAACTTTTTTAACTTTAAAAAGCTCTAAATAGTTTATTTTAGAATTTTAACCTATTTAGAGTAATTTATAAGTATATTTAAGACAGATAAACTTACTAAACTTTTTAGATCAGCTTATTTAACCAGTTTTCACAATTAATTTTTAATCTTTTTTAACTTTCAAAAAGCTCTAAACACTTTATTTTAGAGTTTTAATCTATTTAGACTACTTTATTAGTATATTTAAGGTAAAGAATCATACTAAACTCTTTAGATTAGCTTTTTAAAGCTGTTTTCTTTGTTTATTTCTAAAGGTTTTTAACTTTTGAAAAGCTCTAAAAAGTTTATTTTAGAGTTTTAACCTATTTAGATAACTTTATTAGTATATTTAAGACAGAAACTTACTAAACTCTTTAGATCAGCTTATTTAATCAGTTTTCACAATTAATTTCTAATCTTTTTTATCTTTCAAAAAACTTCATTTAATGGTTTTAACTTATTTAGACTACTTTATTAGTATATTTATTATTAGTATATTTAAAACAGATAAATTTGCTAAATTCTTTAGATAATCTTATTTAAGCATTTTTAATATTTAATTTCTAACCCATTTTAGTTTTTAAAAAGCTCGAAATTGTTTATTTTAGAGTTTTAACCTATTTAGATTACAATATTAGTATATTTAAGGCAGATAAACTTGCTAAACTCTTTAGATCAGCTTATTTAACCAGTTTTCACAATTAATTTCTAATCTTTTTTAACTTTCAAAAATGTCTAAACAGTTTATTTTAGAGTTTTAATATATTTAGACTACTTTATTAGTATTTTTAATACAGATTCATTGTTAATTTGTAAACCTTTTTCAAAAAGGTTTATTTTAGAATTTTAACGTGTTTAGACTACTGTATTAGTATAGTTAAGGCAGATAAACTTACTAAACTCTTTAGATTAGCTTTTTAAAGTAATTTTCATAGTTAATTTCAAAACTTTTTTAACTTTTAAAAAGCTCTAAACAGTTTTAGAGTTTTAACCCATTTACATGCAGTACTTTATTAGTATATTTAAGATAGATAAACTTACTAAACTTTTTAGATCAGCTTATTTAACCAGTTTTCAAAGTTAATTTCTAATCTTTTTTAACTTTGAAAAATCTCTAAACAGTTTATTTAAGAGTTTCAACCTATTTAGATTACTTTATTAGTATTTTTAAGATAGATTAACTTGCTAAACTCTTTAGATCATATTATTTAACCAGTTTTCACAATTAATATCTAATCTTTTTTAACTTTCAAAAAGCTGTAACATTTTATTTTAGAGTTTTAACCTTTTTAGACTACTTTATTAGTATATTTAAGACAGATTCATTGTTAATTTGTAAACCTATTTTAGTTTTTAAAAAGCTTGAAAAAGTTTATTTTAGAGTTTTAACTTATTTAGAGTACTTTATTAGTCTATTTATGACAGATAAACTTAGTAAACTCTTTAGATTAGGTTATTTAAGCAGTTTTCTTTTGTTATTTCTAAAGTTTTTTAACTTTCAAATGCTCTAAACAGTTTACTTTAGAGTTCTACTACTTTATTAGTATATTAAAGACAGAGAAAGTTACTCAACTATTTAGATCAGCTGATTTAACCAGTTTTTCACAATTAATTTCTAATCTTTTTTGACTTTCAAAAAGCTCTCAACAGTTTATTTTAGAGTTTTAACCTATTTAGACTAATTTATTAGTAGATTTAATACAAATAAACTTAATAAACTGTTTAGATCAGCTTATTTAACCTGTTTTCATAATTAATTTCTAATCTTTTCACTTTCAAAAAGCTCTAAACAGTTTATTTTAGAGTTTTAACCTATTTAGAGTACTTTATTAGTATATTTAAGACAGATAAACTTGCTAAACTCTTTAGATCAGATTATTTAACAAGTTTTCACAATTAATTTCTAATCTTTCTTAACTTTCAAAAAGCTCTAAACAGTTTATTTTAGAGTTTTAACCTATTTAGATTACTTTATTAGTATATTTAAGACAGATTCATTGTTAATTTGTAAACCTTTTTTAGTTTTTAAAAAGCTCGAAAAGTTTATTTTAGAGTTTTAATCTATTTAAACTACTTTATCAGTATATTTAAGGGAGATAAACTTACGAAACTCTTTAGATCATCTTATTTAAGCAAATTACATAGTTAATTTCTAAACTTTTTTAACTTTTGTAAAGCTCTAAACAGTTTTAGAGTTTTAACCCTTTTAGAGTACTTTATTAGTGTATGAAAGACAGATAAACTTAGCAAACTCTTAAGATTAGCTTATTTAAGCAGTTTTCTTTGTTTATTTCTAAAGCTTTTTACTTTCAAAAAGCTCTAAACAGTTTATTTTAGAGTTTTAACCTATTTAGACTACTTTATTAGATATTAAAGACAGAGAAAGTTACTAAACTCTTTATATCATGTTATTTAAGCACTTTTCATAGTAATTTCTAAACGTTTTTACTTTTAAAAAATTGTAAAGTTTTTTTATAGTTTACCCTATTTACACTATGTTATTGGTATATTAAGACAGATAAACTTACTAAACTCTTTAGATCAGCTTTTTGTAAACTTTCTTAACTTTGAAAAGGGTCTAAACAGTCTAAAGAGTTTTAACCTATTTTAACTAAATTATCCAAAGATTTAAGAGAGATAAACTTACTAAACTCTTTAGATCAGCTTAAAAAACAGTTTTGATAGTTAATTTCTACCTTTTTTAACTTTCAAAAAGCTCTAAACAGTTTATTTTAGATTTTTAACCTTTGACTAATTTATCTAAAGATTTAAGATGGAAAAACTTACTAAACTCTTTAGATCAGCTGAATTACACAGTTTTGTTAGTTAATTTCTAAACTATTTTAACTATCAAAAAGCTTTCAATAGTTTATTTTAGAGTTTTAACCTATTTAGACTAATTAATCCAAAGATTTAAGATGGAAAAAGTTACTGAACTCTTTAGATTAGGTTAATTAAGTAGTTTTGATAGTTATTTTCTAAACTTTTTTTAACTTTGAAAAGGGTCTAAACTGTTTATTAAAGAATTTTAACCTATTTTAACTAAATTATCCAAAGATTTAAGAGAGATAAAGATACTAAACTATTTAGATTAGTTTAATTAAGCAGTTTTGATAGTTAACTTCTAAGCTTTCTTAACTTTCAAAAACCTTAAAAAGAAAAAAAACAGTTTATTTTAGAGTTTAAACCAATTTAGACTAATTTATCTAAAGAATTAAGATAGATAAACTTACTAAACTCTTTAGATCAGGTTAATTAAGCAGTTTTTATAGTTATTTTGTAAACTTTCTTAACTTTGAAAAGGGTCTAAACAGTCTATTAAAGAGTTTTAACCTATTTTAACTAAATTATCCAAAGATTTAAGAGAGATAAACTTACTAAACTCTTTAGATCAGCTTAAAAAACAGTTTTGATAGTTAATTTCTACCTTTTTTAACTTTCAAAAAGCTCTAAATAGTTTATTTTAGATTTTTAACCTTTGACTAATTTATCTAAAGATTTAAGATGGAAAAACTTACTAAACTCTTTAGATCAGCTGAATTACACAGTTTTGTTAGTTAATTTCTAAACTATTTTAACTTTCAAAAAGCTTTCAATAGTTTATTTTAGAGTTTTAAGCTATTTAGACTAATTAATCCAAAGATTTAAGATGGAAAAAGTTACTAAACTCTTTAGATTAGGTTAATTAAGTAGTTTTGATAGTTATTTTCTAAACGTTCTTTAACTTTGAAAAGGGTCTAAACTGTTTATTAAAGAGTTTAAAACTATTTTAACTAAATTATCCAAAGATTTAAGAGAGATAAAGGTACTAAACTCTTTAGATCAGCTTAATTAAGCAGTTTTGATAGTCTAAGCTTTCTTAACTATCAAAAAGCTCTAAACAGTATATTTTAGAGTTTTAACCTATTTAAACCAAGTTATCCAAAGATTTAAGACAGATAAACTTATTTAACTATTTAGATCAGCTTAATTAAGCAGTTTTGATAGTTAATTCCTAAACTTTTTTAACTTTCAAAAAGCCCTAAACAGTTTATTTTAGAGTTTTAACCTATTTAGACTATTTTATCCAAAGATTTAAGACAGACAAACTTACTAAACTCTTTAGATCGGTTTAATTAAGCAGTTTTGATAGTTAACTTCTAAACTTTTTAAACTATGAAAAAGATGTAAACAGTCAATTTTAGATTATTAAACTATCGAAACTAATTTATCCGAAGATTTAAGAGGGATATACTTACTAAACTCTTTAGATCAGTTAAATTAAGCAGTTTTGGTAGTTATTTTCTATACTTTTTTAAATATCAAAAAACTCTAAATAATATATTTTAAAGTTTTAACTTATTTAACAAGTTATTCAAAGATTTATGACAAATAAAGTTACTAAATTCTTTAGATGAGCTTAATTAAGCAGTTTTGATTGTTAATTTCTAAACTTTCTTAACTATCAAAATGGTCTAAACAGTCAATTAACGAGATTTAACCTATATATACTAATTTATCCAAAGATTTAAGACAGATAAAGTCACTAATATCTTTTAACCAGCTTAATTAAACATTTTTCAGTGGCCGTTTTCACACATATGAATTAAGGTTAAGGACTGCTATTTGTTCTTATAAAGGCTTATGTTTTGTGAATGACTATGGTTTAAGGCCATTGTAACCATGCTAATAGTGATATATTTGTTATTTTTCTATATAAAGTCATTATAATTTGTGGTTAGGCTAATGTCGTTTCTTTCTTATACATTGGTTTTAATGTCACGTACAATGTTACCTTTGTTGAAACTTTAGTATTTTCTCCATAGCCTATTCACTCTAGGAAATGAGGGACTAGGGAATACCCTAGACATGTTAAGCCTTCATGTTGTGTGGTTATGAGAGTTATCATTGGAAAGAATGTTTTTTTTTGTGCACTGGTTACTATGGTCACATTACCTTGTGTCAAAACTTTAGTATCTACTGCTTAGGACATTTTAACATTACCAAATTTTGGTTTAAGGTAACATCATTGTACATTTATCATCTTGTTAGAAATATTACTAACATATTCATTAGCAATTTTCAATGATAGATAAATGTGGGTTTAAGGACTGGCATACATTAAGTAAATGCTTCATGTTTAGTCATTTACTTGCATCCCAATTTCTTATTGAAGATGCTGGCATACTTCTTGTAGATAAGTTTCTTTATCAACAATAGGACAGTCTTTTTTCATAAAATGAAAAAATATTTAAGGGTTTACTAGTCTGAGAATTTAAAGAACTAAGACAAATATTTACAATGCTAACAGTATATACGTAAACATAAAGAAAAAGAAGACTCATGAACTCATGAGCATAGTTAGCGTTTCTGAAAGAAAACATCTCTGGTAGCTCGTTCTTTTGCAGATCCGCGTCTTTCTGAATTAATATAGTGAGAACTAGTTGAAGTTTGGTGTTTGAAAGCAGTAAATGGATCAATAACCTGGTATCTGGAGACAAAGGTAAATATTTAAGTTCTGTGTTTATACTTAATGCTATATCTGCATGTTACAATACTGTGTAGTAAGATCCTGCAAATATGCTTTTTCCCACAGTATAACTTTAAAAGATAAAATACATGTAACTAAACTCTGTTTCTTTGACTTTGCAGAGGTATCAGAAGTAATACTGTAGCAAACAGTGTAGTAAAGTTATGGCCAAAGTCAATCTGCAAAGTAAAACAAACAGAGTTTACTACCTGCAAAAAGAAGGAGCAGAATGTCTTCTCTGATGAATGGCAGAAACAGGTAGGGTAAGTCCTGAATGATCTTTATAATATGACCGATAAGCTTGCACAGACTATATAGTATGTTGATAATCACAGCTTATACACACATACACTTTATTACCTTATTGAATTCAAAGAGTTTGTTTCTCCTAGCACCAGTCAGACAAAAAGAATAAGGTATAGGTGTGGTCCATGGATTGCTCTCTTGTTTGTTAGACAAAGTGACCCTTTGAGATACAACTGATAAGTTGATGACAGACACACCCTTTTCACTTTGACTTTGTTGACATGGTTTTTGACTTATGTTAAGAATGTCATGACGTCTACAGAAATGTATTTTGTTGTTTGACTACTATCTGACATGTTTTTGTAACTATTGATAAAGTTATAATCATAGCATGCAAGCATATAATTAACATTGTTAAAACTTACCGTATTTGGTAGAAGTGTTTTGCTGCATTTCCATAAGTAGCTCCATAATTTGTGCGAACTGTTGGACAGAAACCACCATACCTAAAATGTATGTGAATTATAAATAGTGAGTGGGCACCTAACACAACAAGAATATTAATAAGGTGGAGAGGTATATTAATAAGGTATATTAATAAGGTGGAGAGCCAAAGTCTGCAACAGTCAAAATTTTATGTAACTATGACTTGGAAACCACATTATTGAACTAGCAGTGCATGAGTCTCTATCATTGTAGTGTAACAATTAAATACAACATTTAGCAAGTATCTTAACTAGGTAACTAACAAGCTAAGGGCTGCATGGCTTAACTCAGTAGTAAACCATTGTGTACAAGTCTTACATCTATGCCATGGGTTCAAGATGTAATTAGCTATATCAGACATGAACCATGGGTTCCAGATGCAATCAGCATATATCAGACATAAACCTCTATATATCAGTCTAAGGTGAAGTCAAGGACTGATATGATGGTGAACTGTCTGATGTTGCTAAGATACACTGTTATACCTACAATGATATATATGTTGTATACCATAATGTATAGGACATCATCAGAAATCTATAATTTTTAGGGTATGAGCAAGTTATCAGCTCAATTGCAGCCACAGTTCCTTTTATAGATACTATATGAGGTTACTGTCTATGTGCTACATGTAGGTGTCTTTGATGTATTGTAAGCTATGGCATATATATTATAGTCTGTAACAATAGTTTATATGCCATATATTCCTCACTGCAGATGTGTTATAAGACAAGTTATTGACATGATTGTGCATGATCCAAGTAATATTGATGTTGCATTCTGAGAAATAATAATAGCACATACGACATAATCATTGGCTTACAATGACATCAGTATCTCCATCAAAATCATCACTATCAGTGGGTATAGTAATGCAATTATACATGCTCAAAATGATGCAATAGCCTCATTCAATCACATAAGACATCTGTACTATGTGGTGAATTATGAATATTATTAACAGCTCATAGAAGCATCATGAGGTTTTGATTGTGATCAGTTTGATGGAAATGCTGATGTCCTTGTAAGCTAGAGACTATATCATATGTACCACGACTTTTAAGTTTACTACAGCAATATCAGACATTCACCTTTCAATATCAGCATATATATATATATATCTTAGGGAGAAATTTATAGGCCATATCTTTTGAATTGGAATGTCGGTACTATATAACAAACTTCATAGCAGGTTTATATTGGAAAACACCATAAGGCTTCTAAAAATTTGACAAACTAGATTTGTGTCAAATAATTATGATGACGAAAGTGCTAGATGTAAAGTTTGATTTTTATCAAAACAATTATTCTTGACAAAATTAAAGAGAAGCATAGCTTGTACTTAAAATGCATGTAGAACTGTGCAGATGGAGAATGTTGTCAGAGGTTATGACATTGTAAAAGTTGATTGGGATGCCAGTAATGGAGAGAAGTTTGATATGAAGCTCAAGCAATTCAATGAGCAAGACATATTATATGCAGTTGCTGTTCGAGTTGATGGTGAAACTGTGGGTCACCTTCCAATAGAGGCATAAAAGATCTGCTATTACTATGTAAAAAATGGTAGTTATATTACATTTGATGGTGAATTGTTAGAGGTAAAATTTGATGCTTACTGAAACAATAGTTATTACAGAAAAATTATTTTAACATACTGCGAACTTTATACTATATTTTTCTGAAGACTGCTTAATAATAGAGTGTAAGCATAACATAATAAATATATTTTATAAACTGCATGACAAAAATATGATGCATAATTATTTTGACCAAGGGGTCACTTTTCAATGGGGTAAACTGGTTTAATCAGTCTCAGAAAATAATAATGATTATAACAGTCAAGTAGTTTATAAGCATTACAGAGCTTCTTAAAGGGTGATTGGGTGCTTTTAGGCTGTTTAACTCTGGCATGATGTCACATGCCTGAATATGCTTGTTGAATATAGAGGTAAATTCAGATCAAAATTGCAAAAAATTATATCTTTTAGAAATTGGACTTCCAAACTATTACATAGGCTTTATCCTAATAGTGAACTTAAATGGATAGTTTCTTCTTTAAAACAGCATAGCAGCAGCTTTATATTAATCTATGACAAGGCTCCGTTATGTTAATGGTATTATATAACTTGTCAACTTGAGTTAGGAATTATAAAATTATTGTTTGATGGCTATGTGATATTTACTGAGTGATTGAGACAAGTTAGTATTGATTTTGATAAGTTATGTCAGATATATCATGGTTCATTGATCTATTTTTTTATAATTATAAAGCTGCTAACTTGGGATTTAGTAAAGATGTCATCCATGGGTGACATTGTTTACGAATTCCCTTGTTGGTAGGTTTGTATAACGTATATATACCTCTGAACTATGATGTAAAACACATATTGCATACAATAAATAAATTATAATTTACAAGAAAATAAAAGACTTGATAGGTCCTATATAGGACATATATCTGCACTTCAGGTGTGTTATAACATCATTCTGAGTATGTGCAATTGCATCAATAGCATTGATCAAGATTAATTTGATGGAGATGGTAATATACTTGTAAGTGATAGAATATATCATATGTACCAACACTTCTATTGATATACAGCAATATTATCAGACCTTCATCCCTTGATGTCAGCCCATGGCTTGATCTCTAGCTGATTTCTTGTGGTTCGGTTCTAATATTGTTGCCACACATTGCAAAGTCACGAATATAAATATATATATATATATATATACTCCAGCATGTGGACATACGTTATAATATTTGGCCTGTGTCTGTCACTCTACCATGGAGTGTACTTTGAACTTTGCAAAGATATTGTTTACAGCTACAAAATTGGCAGAGATGGCAAAGTTCATGATTTTAACTGAAAGACTGTCAAAGAAGGAATTTTAAAAGCTGGGAAGACATTTTGCGGAGACAATATGGTCAACTAACATCACTCACTGTAATTCAACTACTACTATGCAAATGTTCTGCATTTTAGTAGTTTTATTTTATAGGTATGTAGCTGTCAGTCAGCTGTCGCACAGTCTGGCTAGTCCAGCCTTTTACTTCGAGAGGAAGGATCTGGTATCACGCATGTAGTACAGTTGTCTCCTTCACCAGCATTGTTTGGGAAAGCAAAACCTATATATTAACCTGTTTCTAAAAAAACCTCATTACTTTAGAGTTGGGTGTGGCTGAATGCAGGATGTTGACAGTAACACTTAACCACAGTTACATATTTCTATTTTGACAACTGTGATATGCGTGTTCTACCAGACCCTCCGTCTCTAAGCAAAGAGGCTGGCATCACCAGACTACCTGTCACCAAGGATACATTATTAAAAGACATGACTACTGATAGCTTATATTATTGACAATTACTCTACTAGCCATACCCTGGAATTTTAACAGCCTGTGGAGTAATAGAGGTGGCAAATTGAACTTTCTCTGGTGTAGCCATTCTTGCAATTGTCTTGAACAACCTTATGAGTCTTATGTTTTCCCTAGTATGACTATGCCGACGGGTGGGAATAAACTATAATTCATAGGCATGGGAGGTCGTATTAATTCGATTAACTGAGTTATTGCTAATCAGTGTTACTTCCGTTGTCTACGTAATTAGCTAACGAAAAGACAATCTTGTGAAAGTTTATGCCCTGGTTAGCAATGGGAAGGTATTTTCCATACCGAATAGAAAGGAAGCCTCCATGTCTATGAGTATGACTTTACTATGGTAAGACAGTTTCAATCAAACCTGGACAACCACATTTATTGAGCTTTTTTGTGTGGCCAACCCTATGTAACTTGAATAAAACGGGAGAGGCTAGGTAAGCGAGACTCCCGGGCAAGGAGAAATAGCGGAAAAGAAGAAATGGCAGAAACAGTGGAAATAACAAGATTTATAGTTTTGGGTTCAACCTTCTTGAGTAAATAAAATATTGTCTTCAGAGTGTTATTTTATGGTGTTTCTGCTGTTTCTGCATTTCCACTTTCTCCTCACCCAGACTACCTGATATGAGGGACAGATTATTACGTATTAATTTTCCCCACTGAATGTGCTGGATGTGTGATGTTCTTGGTGTTTGTTGATTCCAAGTATGCCCTCGAAATCCATAAACAGCTTAATTGTTGAAAGATTTGAATTTCACAGGGAAAATTTTCACTTTACAACATTTGGAAAATTGATGTTTTATGTTAGTTGTAAAATTTCCACTGGTTAAAAATTACCGATCAATGTAATAGCGTTGTATTTTTGATGGTATTTTACCACTCTTTACTACAATCAATGTAAAAATAACTTGTTTTTCCAACAATTGGTATTTTGTTGGTTATTTACTTACATTAATCCAATGATTGTAATATTAGTGGGGAAATGATGTAAAATTAATGGGAATTTTACATTGTTTTTCCTACGATCGTATTTGTTATGGTTATTTACTCACACTAATCCAATGACTGTATTATTGTTGTAAAAGTAATGGGAATTTTACATTGTTTTTCCTACGATCGTATTTGTTATGGTTATTTACTCACACTAATCCAATGACTATAAATGTTGTAAAAGTAATGGAAATTTTACATTTTTTTTCCTACCATCGTATTTGTTATGGTTATTTTCTTACACTAATCCAATGACTATATTATTGTTGTAAAAGTAATGGGAATTTTACATTATAGTTTTAACGTTGTATTTATAATGTTAATTCACAATCACCGATCCATCAATTAGATCATTGTTGTAAAACCAATCAATT